>JADLZN010011894.1:0-263535 GCA_018155175.1 Sinocyclocheilus anophthalmus | reverse complement strand
TTTTTTCTACAAAAGTCAGCATGATTACAAATGTGATAATTATTTTATACAACAGTTTTCCATTCAACAAAGAAGGTTGAATTATTTAGAGACTTAGTTTAACTGACCTCACTTATATTTCCTGCCTTTGCTCTATTTCCCTGCTCAACAAAATACAGTAAATTTCAGATTCAGCACAGCGCAGGTTTTGCATTCTCTGAGGAAAAACAAGCACGACGGCTTCTTGTTCCTGAATACTATTCGCGAACCGTGTCAAGGATTCCGGTTTCAATTCGCAATGGCTCACTTAACCAGGGACTTGCGGGCGCACTGCCCTTCGGCAGTTTTTATAAATTCACATTTAAGGGTACCTTTTTTCTTTTAAATATGTTCTACTTCATTTTTCAGAAGGTTTTTATGTTTACAATATCACAACATTATTTAATTCTTTTGGCATTTTGTGTAACTTGCATGGTTAAAGTATTCAAGTACATCAGAGCGGCACTTAACAGTGTGTAAGTCCAGTCTAAATGCCACTGTCGAAGATGCAGCTTTCTGTGTTTCCTTTCCTCCTCTAGCATTGCAAAGAGTCAATGTGTTTGGTGATGCTGAATTTCATAATTTGCTTGTTAACAGTCCAAAGGCAAGAATTGACCAAAAGATGGTGCCAACGTTTAGACAAACAATGGGCTTAAAGGTAAAAATGCCCATAAAACTTGTTGGAAATGATTAATTTCTATCACTGCTGTGAACTGACTACACAGAATATGAAGAATATAAAAAATTCATGAGTCAGCTGTCAGCACAATTAGAGAAAAGATATTAGCACAATAACACACTCTATAGCAAAATATTGTCTAATTATCATCATCGATAAAATCCCAGAAAATATCAAAATAATTTTTTGTCAATATCGCACACGGGACCCTAATTTTTTTTTTGTTATTTAATTTGATATAGTCATTATTGATGATATTGTTTTTAAATTTAAGTAAAATTATTAATACTTTTGACTCATCAATTTTCTTAAAAATGGTTTAAAGGCTGAAATGTAAAGTTTATCATTTTATAAAACGTTGTGGTTTTGTGAAAAACTTGTTTGCGGAATGTACATTATTGCTTGTTTTATGTATAGAATTTTAACAGATTTAATATGGTTACCATAGACATTGCCTACCCTTATGGTATTATTTTTATTTGTGCAGGTCTTAAAAAGGTCTTTAAAAGTCTTAAATTTGAGTTTAAAAATCCTGCAGAAACCCGGAAGAATAAGCGTGCACAAATTGTGAGATTGTGTGAACTTAATTTGTCGTTTATGGAACCGCTTTAGCCCCGATTGATTTGTTAGGTTATTTCAAGTCAGGTTTTGGACTTTAATCCCCGCTTTTCCTCAGGTCTCCGTGGTGTTGTGATTCGTCATATTCACGCAGCAGCAGGGTGATGAGAGAACGCGCTTGAGAAACAGTTTAGATAGGAGAAATCAATCTACATATAAAATCTTGTTCACTTTCTAAACAATAAAAGTATAGCAGATCCACTAGTAATTATATATAAATAAATTGGTTTTTACCAATGCAAACATGTTAGAAACGATGCATCGCGATACAAATGACAACTTGCATCCGATGCACACTTTTTAAACCGATGCACCGCATCGTTAACTTTTTATGCCGATGCACCGAGCAAATCAGGGAATCTTCCCATCTCTAATATATATAGTATATCTAATATATATCTAATATGATATAATATGAAATACAGTGGCCTTAGCGAAAGTATTCCGATTTTTTTTTTTCACGTTTTGTTATGTTGCTGCCTTGTTAAACTGCTTTAAATTACTTCAATCTACACTCCATACACCATAATGGCAAAGCAAAAAAACTGGTTTGGTGAAAACATCTTTTGCAAATTTATTAAAAATAAAAAAACTTGATTCTTGTCTGGGACAGTTGAAATTTAGCTCAGGAGCATTCATATTGTTTGTAGATGTTACTACACTTCGAGTGGCGTTAACCTGTGGCAAACTCATTTGAATGGGTATGATTTTGAAAGGCACACACGTCTTAATTAAAGGTCGAAAAGCTGATAATGTATATCATAGCAAAAATCAAGCCCTGAGGTCAAAATTACTGCCTGTAGAGCTCAGAAACAGGTCTGCGTCAAGCCACACATCTGTGGAAGATTTCAGAAAAAAAAATCTGCTACATTGAAGGGTCACTGATCAGTAGCCCTTCATTATCCATAATGGAATCACTAGGCTCTTCCTAGAGCTGGCCACCTGGCGCAAAACTGAGCAACGTGATTGATAAAGCCTTGCCTAGAGTTGGTGACCCAAGAAGCTGATGGTCCACTAGGGGCTAGTTTGAGCTCCATGATCATATTGCAGGGGGTATGGTAGAAAGCTTACAAAGTACAAGACATACTGCACACCACCCACCGATCTGGCTTTAGTGTCACGTGTGGCCAAACTCAACTCTCTCCCTCTTGAGACAGCACAAAAACCCCCTTGGGAATGTGCAAAAAAGGCACCTACAGGACCCTTGACTTTGAGAAACAAGATTCCTCTGGTTTGATGAACCTCAATCCAAGCATCACGTTTTTAAAGAACCAGGCAAACTGCGCATCACCTGCAGAGTACCATCCCAAATTTAAAGTGTGTTGGTAGCAGCCTTATGCTGTGGGGCTGTTTTTCAGCGGCTGGGACTGAGGGACACATCAGAGTAGAAGAGAATCTCAATGCACCAAAATATTGAGATAGGCTTAATGAAAACCTAGTCCAGAGCATCCAGAACCTCAGACTGGGCAGAAGGTTAACCTCCCAACAGGACAATGACCCTAAGCACAAAGCAAGAGTGGCTTATAGACAACTCTGTTAATGTCCTTGAGTCCTGGGAACGGGAAATTATGCATTTTTTTTCCCCCTTCTTCCCCCCATCCAACTCTGACAGACTTGAGAGGTAAAGTTGAGGAGAAGAAGACAGATAATTGCCAGATGCTGATGATCAAAGCTTGTCGCATCATACCCAAAAAGATTTGAGGCTGTAAAGGTGCTTCAGTTAAGTAATGAGTTAAGGGTTTGAATACGTATGCAATGTACTTATTTCAGTTTTTTAATTTTAATAAATTTACGAAGTTGTGACGATTCAGTTTTTGCTTTTGTCATTAGGTGATAGATTGATGTGGGGAAAAAACTAATTTAAAGCAGCTTAACATAAGTCTGCAACATAACAAAACGTGAAATAAATGAAGGGGTATGAATACTTTCGCAAGGCGACGTATATAAAAAATATATTTTATATAAAAAAAAACTCCCATTTTTGCGGTTGCCTAAAGATGACAGGTACCTTCTTAGCGTATTGTTTAGTTTATAAAATCCAGTCCAATGCATGTTAATAAAATCCCCCCCATGTCCATTTTCTTAGGGTGAATTTGATTACCAACATAGTTGCATTTTTTTTATCCTTAAAGATAATAGCCTTAGAAGTAAACATCTACAGTATATAAACATTTTCAAATGGACTATACGTGCACAAGTATATTTATATTTGTAATCGGGATGCCAGTGTCTAGACCAAACAATCCCCAAAATATTTATAGCAAGTTTTCCAAAGTATAGCAGGTTTTCTAATGTAAACCAAGTGTGTACATTCTTAATAAATAATTCTATAGTTTTTCAGTCTTGGCAATGTTTAAGATGAGGTTTTGGGATTTGATGTGGCTGCATAATTCATAGTTATCAGAAATATACAAACATGTTTTTATATATTTAAATATTAATACAGTGGTGGTGTGAAAGAAACATGCACCTTAATGATTGATGTGTTTATTTTCTCTCATGTTCATTTTTTTTGCATTCAGAAAACATTTACACTCTTTCCTTTCACTTTTAATGAAGAGTGTTAAAAACAGTTGAGAAGCATATCAGTAGGGAAACGGGAAAGGACACATGTGCTGTGTTGCATACAATTCAGTTGCACACAGCAATTCGAGCAGGTGAGATTTCTTTGAGTTAAGTTTGGAGCAGGGGAGCATCCGTGCAATTGCCCTGAGAACATGGTGTTTTGTACTTCCTGTTCAAAGAAACCCAAAGGACACTGCTCAGAGTTTACACACCTTGTTGCATTTCGAGTGAGAAAATCCATGTTTGCAACATTTGAACCTCCAAAAAAAAAAAAAAAAACTTGTTAGGTATAGTAATTGTAATAGTATAAAAAAATAATATATAACTGTTAACATTTATAGCATGTTGCCATTGCCCCTAGTCCCTTTAATGACATGTGACTTGCGATAGAAGCGTGTCATACTCTGTATGTATAAAGCTTTTTGGCACTTTTTTTAACTCGTTAGGCATTGCAGTTCTATTCAGACCGTATGTCAGAATTTAGACCTTCCCAACAGGGATGCCAGTGTAGCAGCAGTTTAGAATTTCAATGTCCAATGTGAAGGAAATGCTGCAAATAGTGCAGTATTTTTATTTATTTAGATATTCATTTTTTAAACAATTTCTGCCAATAAGTTTTTGATTTCTTTCAGTTTGGCACACACATTTTGTACATCCTGTGCCATCTCTCTCTCTGCGTTGCGTTATTGACAGCCTGTATCGTTCTTAGTACTGGCAGCACTTCATCGGTCAACAACTTTGAGATCGGACCGTTTTTGTTCATCTCAGCAACTATACGGTGTTCTGAAGCAGCTGCGTTGACAGCCGCTGTGCCTCACTGCCACTCAGCATTCTTTCTTTTGTTAGTAACACCTGCAGAAAGAGGTAATTTTATTTATTTTTTATTTTTTTAAAAACACTTGACTTTTTTGATGTGGAACTTTGTTTTTTATTTTTTTTTTTTACTTTGGGTCCATGGTTTTCAATTGTTTCAATAATTGAGAAATAAGTTTTTTATTTGCATAATCACATAGTGTTACTCAAACTATAGTGAGACCTGTTTTTTTTTATTTATTTATTTATTTTTTTTAATGGAGGTTGAACAAATTTCATTAAAGTTAAAAAGTGTACTGTAATTTATTGTCACTGTTGTTGGGGTCCGAAAGATTTATGTATGTATGTATGTATGATGTATTTTTATGCATTTATTAATTTATTTATTTTAATGCACCAGTGCTGCATTTATTAAAATACAGTGAAAACTGTCCATTCTTAAACTGTAAATTACTATTTTTATGTATTTAATATAATACTATTTTAATAGGTGCACCTTGAGAATTTTTTTTTCCTGTGATGGTAAAGCTGAATTTTTCAGCAGCCATTATTCCAGTCTTGAGTGTCACATGATCCTTAAGAAATCTTTCTTATATTCTGATTTGGTGCTCAAGAAAATTTCTTATTGCAGGGGGGTCCACGGGTCTTTAAAAACAGTCTGTAATGCTTAAACTAACGTTTTTTCTTCCCTATAAAAGGCCTTAAAAAGTCTTAAAATGTCTTAAATTCAGATTCAGTTGGTCTTAAATATTTTTGGTCACATTACCGATAAATATCTTCAGTCTGACGGACCTAATGACTTTTTACAATCATTGGACAGACCGAAGATCTTTTTTAGCTACTGCGTCATCAGACAGAATCGCAGTAATGTTACTAGAATACAGGTCAATCAAACTTCTGTGTATATAATGTTCTCAATAATAATTGTAAAATGTTTTTTTTCTTTCTTTTTTTTTTTACTTGCCCGACCGGACAAACAGCCTGATTAAAACTTAATTGACAAAAAAATTACCAGCGAAGCTTCGAAACGAAATAATGTTCTTTTGCTTGTATTACAATTCTACGTAAACCAGAGGATTGATAATGGGATAATGGCGATGTCTCTTTGTGAGAGTCTTCAGAACAAATGAGCGTAACAGCACACGTAAACTCAGAAGAAACACACTGAGGTATAAATTCAAAATGTGTAGTTTATTTATAACATGATATATTTCAGTAACGTACCAAGGGAGCTATTTTGCTGAATATTCTCACGATTGCAAATGCTACATTGATTTTAGTTCAATAAACAAGTAGCGAAGGATTCAAGTAGTTATTAAGTTACTTACATTTTAGACACAATATTTACTGTTTTGTTCTATTTCATCAACAAAAATAGTTCCAAGCAAAGATCACAGCAGAAGTATTGCACATTTTCCAATCAACACTCGGCGGTGTTTTGTTACTGAATGATTCAGCATTTTGAACGAATCGGTTGACTCAATGACTCACTCATTAAGTGACTTACCGCCACCTACTGGTAGTTTATGGAAGCATATGGGTAGCAAAATTAATTTTGAAATGTAATATGCAAAATGACAATGCAATATGTAAAATGGAAGTGCATTTCTTTATTTAATTTTACATTTTCCCATACATATGTGCAAAAATTTGTGAAAAATTAAAATTCAATTATATAATTTAGATTTGCCATTTCCTACTTTTTAATATGTAAATTAAAAACATATTTTAACGCTTTATAGGTTGCAAAATTAAAATTAAATTGTATTACCAAAATTGATTAGATATGTTTAATATGTACAAGCAAAAACTGTAGCAAAATTATAATTTAAATGCCATTTTTCCTAAATGCATTTAGACTGACGGGTAGGACACTTGAGATTGCATTTTTATCGTGATACCACGTGATAATTGTAGCAAAATGCAGTGTGAATTTCAAAATGCATTCTGAGCCAAATGTGCAGCAAAAGGGTAGCAAAAAGGTGATTTAAATGTCTTTTATTTTTCTTAAATCCATTGACACTTACACTTAAGATGTTTAAATTGCATTTTCATTAAATACCCTGCGATAATGTAGTTTAAAGGGGTCATATGTGGATGAAAAATGCTTCCGAGCGATCACGCCCCCAACCTGTCAATCATTATATCAAGGCGGGGCTCGGCAACAAGACGCACAATAGGTCAATATTCCCCATTAACTAAACACGTTTTACCTGCCTCAACATCTCCTCATGATTACGTTTACAGGACCACAATATTCCGATTTAATACTTAAGACAATACTCCTGAAAATGAATCTACCATGTAACCAGATTGTTTGATTACCTAATCTGCTAAATCATAATCAGGTAAACAGAAATGGAATTAAGAACACGGTGTATTATTCTATTTTTAGTCCGGCATTACTGATTGCAATAGACATGTAAAACACCTTAAATCACCATTTTTAACCGTCTGTGTACGATTTCGCCGTCATTTTTGCGAATGGATACACACACGACAGTGGTCAACCAGTTTTAACTTCAAATAAAGAGCTTCAACACCTCCGCGTTGTAGGCCGTGACAAATATGAACTGTCGGCTGGCTTCACGGGATGGGACGTGGAGAGGGGGTGGAGGGGGTGTGGTGGTGGCGCATGGTAATCGAACCTATGTACTGTAACTTAAAACAGACTGAAAGTAATAGGTTCTAAAAGCACAAATCGACAGGGTGTGAAACCCAAGAATCATAACTGGCTTATTTAGAATAATGTAAATAATTAATTACGATGTCGCATGGGGGGGAAGGAGGAAGAGGGGAGCAAGGGAGGGGGGGTAGGGACGCGTCACTGTGTGTTTTACACTAGAGAGTAGGCACAGTGGAAATATATAGAAATGCCATAAGCGAGCCTACACTGTATTACTAATAAGAGAACCACCGGGGGGAAAAATTACTTGGGTAGTGGTTGGTTTTGCGCACGTACAGTGGCCGATTATTTGCAATAAGGGGGTACATGGCAGGATCAGGTGAAGTTGCTAGGGGGGGGACCCGATGATTGTCAAGGGGTAGGTAAGGTTTTGTAGTTGCGTCACGCCACCATCCATGTGCCGCCCAACGATCTTCTTGTTTGTTATCGGAGGAGTTCAATGAAATGGAATGAAACATCAATCAATCAGAAAAGTATGAGAAACTAAAGTTAGGACAAGGTGCGGGAATGGATAAGATTTTGCAGTTAGTGAAAGATATAGTGACGGCGAGGGGGCCAAAACATAGAGGATGTTATTGATAGAGATTGGGAGTAAGACTATGAGGGACAAGGAAGGGATGTATGACAGTTGGAACAAAGTAAAAAAATAGCCTTTGTTAAAGTTAAATAAAACTATAAATGAAGGGGGCCGATTATAAGGTATATATGCAAAAACCTGATAAAAGCACTAGGAAGGAAATAATATTACTTGCCGAATAAGTAAGTACAGCACCAAAAATCAGAATGATAGCTGGTACTTGTGTGGGGGATATTTCTGTGTGAAAAGCCGTATTGAAAATGCGGATATCGGAATAAGTGTTCACTGTGATAGAGGGGTCGGTACTAAAAAATTAATATGATGACTGATGATTGTGTACTTTTCTTTTACTGAAACACATTACAATATACATCACTATAGTGTAGTAATATATCGGTAAGTTCCGCATTACGGGTGTTCGGGTCTTAAAGTTACATAATAAGGTGTAGGGAATGGTGGGAAAAAAGGGTCTTAAAAGTCTGAACATTTCACATAGCGGTAGAACCCTAATTGAAATTGAAACACCGGGGTGTGGGGTGCCGCGTTAAGGTAGTTGAGGAAAGGAGAGATGAGAAGTGCAAAAGAACGAACATTAGTTTTTAATACAAACTTTCTAACGAAATAAAGGGTTTGGTGTCTTTCGAAGGGCTAAAAAAAAAAAAATTGTGTGTGAGTGGTGTTTTAGGTCCCCTACTTTATCACTACCGGGGCCAGAACAATAATGGTCTAGGTCGGCAAGCAAGTCACCTGTGGGGGGTGCAAGTCAGGGTTCGGCGTAACGGCACGATTGGTTCAAGCAACGTGGAAACTTGGTTTATTTCTCGGCGGTAGATTTAGCTCATCATCCGCGAAGAATGCAGGCCATGACCGGAAGTTATAAGCAGAGGAACAAAACTCTGGGAGTCGCTTGAGCTGAGGCAGTAATACAAAAAAAATCGACACAAGCTTGTAATTGAAATTGGGATTGAAAATGCACGAGGAACTGTATACGAAAAATGCCGTACACGGCCCTCTCGGAGAACCATGAAAGAAAAAGACGAAATTATAGTCGTGAGCCCTGAGGGTGGAAGTTCATTTGCATGCAAATTTCCAATTTGAGTCTGAATATTAGAAAAAAAAAAATCTTAAAACTTACTGGATCACCTCTGGACCAATTATAAACTGCTGTGGATTTCTCAGCTTAATTCCCCTGACGAATAGAAGTCCAGAACGCGGCGTGTTTATTCATACATTGTCTAGCATAGAATTTAAATTTCAACGAAGCGCCAAGCGACTGGGCTAATTGGGTAAGGAAGTGAAGCAATCTCGGAGTGCAGCTTGGAATACTGTTGATGCAATTACGATCCATACCGAGAGTACAGTTGGTGCGTTTGAAATTAATTAACTCCCCTTCTCGAGCTGTAGTTAATCCTAATGTTTCGGATTGTTTTGCTTTTGCCAGTTCCCCCCCAATTAGGCTGATAGTGAAAGTTAATCAATTCCTCCTGATTTGCTGCCCACTAAATGCTGTGGAACTCATTAGCTTATTAACCTCTGTTTTATATCAAGTGCATTTTGGGGGGCTTTTCCATCCCCTCCAGCACCTCGCTGTGTAAGTGATAGCACCTGTCAAATTACTGTCAGACAATTGGGGCTTATGCCACACTGAATGTCCAGAGACCTCCCGGTCTCTTTAAATGATGCATGTGCGCTAACAAGACTGTGCTAACGGCTTGAACGCCTCTTTGCAGGACTTTGTTATGAAGATAATCCGCTCTCTGGAGAGTCCGTCTTCAGTCATCCGTGCCAAGGCCTTCCTCGTTCTTCTGCAGGTCCTTATGAACAACAGAGAGATGCTTCTGCTCTGCTGTAACTCCAGGTAAACACTCTACACAATGAAATCCCATCAACCAACTGTGCAGGATGCATCAACAGAGCGCACGCATTATAGATCTGGTGAAATGCTTCTGTTCCTCAATAGCGCTGAGAGCCAAATATACATGGAACGGTAAACAAAGACACGGGCACAAGATTGGTGAAAAAAAAATTCATGAGGTGGTTTAACCTCGCTTTTGGCCCTTCATCCCAGTACAAAGCCCAGTCATACACCACACTAGGGGCGCACCACTACAATCCAACATATGACTCAGAAGGAGAACCCGATGGATAGAGTTCTAAAACTGAGTCGGAACGAACTGAGTTTAAATATCAATATCATATACGTGGTGGGTGGTTCATAAATGGGTGGTGAATACATGGATTCAGAGACGGGAAGGTAACTCAAAACGAGGGGTTGGTGACTGGGTCTGTTGCGTCCACTGGACAGTAGCTTTGGTGGGTTGTGGTGTAAAGGATTTAATTGGGGGTAAGGGTACATTCAGGGTGGCCTGTTGTCTTAATGTTATGGGGACGTGCAAAATTTTGAAATCCACAAAACTCGCAGGTCATCACAGTATATTGTTGCCACACTCATATAATAGTTTTAAAACAATCTTCGGAGATAATGCAGGCATTTGAGAATGGGGACTGTTGGGAATACAACAGCTTGGCCTAGGGTCCAAGGTGCCGCCATACAAGCAGAAGTACATCTGTGGTGCCAGTAAAAAGTGGTCTTTGTTTCAAACCCTAAAGGGTCATAGTAGGGATTAAGTGTGTAAAGATTACTACTCTACATTCACCCTGTTAGTTTCTTAGTGGCTTTAGTGCATATGTTCATATAGCATGAGGCCTCAGTTGTTTTTACTGTCAGGATTGGGGTGCTTCAAGTCACAGCGGATCCAGTGTAGACAGAGGGGAAACTCGAGCGGTGTGTAAAAGTTTGTCTTTAGTCACTGGCGGGTGGGGGTGTCGAATTACTGGTACTTTAAGAGAAATGAGAAAGAGGGGAAGAAGAAAGGGTATCGTAAGACCGGAAGACGCAAAATTCTGTACATTATTACAGCTAGATTAAATGGGAGTGGAGTAAACAGTCTAGTGTTCCACAAGACAGATGGCCAGTCGTGCACCAAGATTACCAACCTTGACATACCAAAGCGCTGCTTATCAAAGCTAGCATAGTGCAGTGAAGTGAAAAGTCATATTGAGGCTCATTCCGCCCTCAGAAGCGAGGCTAACACACGAAGCGCAGGAAGAGAGCAAAACAAAACACGTCACTAATTAGAAGTACAAAACGGGGATTTGTAAAGAAAAATGTCGGATTTCGATATAAGCCAAGAGGATACTGGTTTTCCTTTGCTAAAGTAAGAAAACATTTTGCTTCCTTTGCTGCTGTAAACAACTTAATGTTGTGCACGAGACCACCTACGCATTCAATGGCCGTGAATCTACTGTCATGCCTCCTGGACGTGGACTGGATCACGTGTACAGCATGTTGGCGCAACTAGATTTAAAGTGATTATAATCGTTTGAATATGTATATTTATCTTACAAATGCAGCGATGCTCGCTACAGGATGCCTTTGGTCACCCGCATCCGCGCCGGAGACATGTCGCCTAGAAGTTGTATTATGGGGGCAGCACTGGGTTGTAGGGATTTGCACGATCTTTTGGAACTGGCGTGACAACTGCAACAACCGTGACTGTTTATTAAACAGCATGGAAGCGTCACAAAGCCAGTTGGTTTAAGATGGATTCAGTCGTGAAAAGAAGGGAATACTAATATGCCTTAGGATGACTTGAAGGTAGTACCAAACAAATGAATGGGGGCTATTTTTCAGTTCCACTTTGCTGTTACCGAAAACATATTTTCTTGGTTTTATATTTTCTTTTAGGGATTGTTCGGAGATCAAATCTCACTATACGAATAATATCGGTTATATGAAGCACAATACAATATTTATAGCAAGATTTAAAAAAAAAAAGACAAATGAGAATTGGGGGGGGTGGGGTGGGGCTTGTGACTGTTAAAGTTTAAATTCTTATGATCTTAATGCACTTTGAGAGTTCAAAATCTATGAGCGCCAACCCAGGTCCTAAGAAACTTGTGAGTCATAAAAAGTCCGGAATTAACTTGGTACCTGACTAGTGTTACATGGCACGTCAACGGACCTCTTGTTTAGTTGTGTATACTGTAACTTCCGGCAATAGACAAGTGTTGATGGTTTTAGACCAGGTGTGGATCCGCCAACACCGTTATGTCGGCCTTGGCCCCCTCTGCCCGCCCCCACCGTCGTGGGTTTAAATTTTTATAGTACTAAAAAGCATTTGGAGGTTCGAGTTAGAGAAACATTGAGCACTAGCAATTAAAATTGGCGCGAGCGGACCGAACGGGACCAGCGGCATCACAGATGCATAATGTTCAATTTATCACGTGAGGAAGACTGACCAAAGGGAGTAGGTGAAACAACAAATAGAGCGAGTTTACGACATGCAAGACTGCCTGTTTGAAAAATATGTCGATTTTGAAAGAGCCTGTTTGTTGACTTCGCCCTGTTAGGTCTACTAGAGTTAGCGATGTTGGTGAGGTTTGTTAAACAAATGTAAAGCCGTGTCTTATTTATTTGGTATCCCAGTATATTCAGATTTTTAATTTAGTTAAACGGTATTTTTTTTTAAAGTTTAAAGCAAGTAGATGGGGCAAGGTCAACGCCGGTGTCCGCCAACTGTTTTTCTTATTCGTTTTGTGCTAATAACGTACGTTGCCCTTATTTATTTGGTTCCACAGAGTGTTTACTGGGGAGCTGTCAGGTTGTGTGGGTTTACCGAGAGACTTGTGAAAAAGGTATTTTTGTTTTAATAGTCATTAGCATGGTGTATTTTTGATTCCGTTGTAGTTAAATAAAAGTTCTATGTTCTTACCGATTATTTGTGTTGTTGCTTGAAGTGAATTAAAAGGACATGCTCACACGCTTTTTAAAGCTATTTAAAACGAAGGAAAGTGAGGAAAGAGGGAAACTCAAACAATAAACAAACAACTTCTTGACACGCGCATTTCAGCTCATTTGACAGTGAAAGTAATGTCAACAGCGCTTTTTACAAGCTATTTAAAACCGAAAGAAAAGGGGGAAAAACTACCCGAAGCGTTGAATACCTGTATTCCACCGTTGTTGTCACAGCGTCTATTACCGTTGGGAAATTTCCTCACCGTCACAGCCTAGGATACTGTCTGCCGTCTAAATACATGGGTTACACTGGTTTTTAGGACCAAGGCAAATTAGAATATAACATCTAACACTGGGGCCAGAAATTAGCCCTAGATTGTAAAAAATAATGTGCGGGCTGTAACATAAATGAAAATGATATTTCATAGGTTAATTGTTTTTTGCTCCTGTACACTAGTACATACACTACTACTTTGCTACTTTTACACTATAAGAGAGATTATTTTGAATTTGGACTGCATTTAAACAGCAATAAACCGATCGGCTGTCAGCAAGTCATAATGGTCATACTTTTATTTTTGAAAAGGGAGTACAGAAGAATAGGCAAGGAGGGATCGTTGATAATATTTTGAAGTACAAGAACTGACCAGCATCAGATAAACCAGGCTTAGCAGAAAAACGCATCAGGTCATCTACAATCGTCAAGAATTGGGCAAGCTGTAATCATTATGCTGTGGAAAGATAAAGCCTAACTGTTGTGTTTGGATTATTATTTTATTTTCCAGTTTTTTCGGTTGGCTGCTACTAAATCTGCGGGAAAAGTATCACACCATAGGTACGGTGTTGATGAGATAGTTCTCCCTTCTCATGATTGCGCTTGGGTGTGTAAGTTGCAAATAATGATTTATATTTTTGTGAAGCAAAATAATTATAATTAGATGTAACATCTAATATAACATTGTGAATGATTAAATTTTGATACAAGTTCAATTCAGTTATAAGCAGTTTTACATAAGGCAGAAATGTTGTTCATTATTCAACTTAAGTCAACGTGCGATTCAGCTGTGAAACAGCTCTACAAAAGGCGCTGTAACTTTACTAGTCCTAAGTAGTGGTCGACCGATATATCGGCCAATATTTGTCATTTTTCAAATATCGGCATCGGACGATAAGTTTTCCTGATGCGTTCGAAGCGGGGCTTTTATTTTGACGCTCTGACCGAGTGGCAGCGCCTGAGCACAGTACTCCCTTCTCCCTCTTGTCCCTCCGTCCATTAACCAGTTACTCAGATAGAACTGTTAAAATAATGAAATTAAAAGGTATACAAAAAAAGAGTTATAGCGATTGCTTTTATATTATTAGTATTATTAGAAAGGCAAACATTATAATACTTTGTCGTTTGCCATCAGCATTCACAAATACGCATTTAACGTTATATAATTTAAACAAATCTTTGAACGACTAATTTAATTACACAAGAGCCTTGCAAACTTAGTCGGATCCAGTTTTGAGATCTTGTGAAGTGTGCATGTGTGTCCTGCATGATCGCGTGTTCTCTGTGTGACGGTCGGTCCGTGTGAATTGATTGCGGACAGGAGGAGAGTTCAGCTTCCCTGGAGACACGCGATCGAAAAACATTAAACTAGTGATTTCAAATTATGCTGCGTTTTATGCATTTGCCCACTGCCATATTAATGTATTTTTCACTGTGTGCTGTATGTAAAATGAGTCTTACCTTGGCTTTATTTGAAAAAATAAATTCACAATGCACAGAACTTCCCCAGAATCCTGATGCCCTGTTGGTTACGTGTTTAACCTTCCTTTTTTTTAATATATATTTATTAACTATTTTTTATATTTGTGAAAAACTTCCATCTACAGTATAAGTATCTATTTAAACACTTCGTTTTAATCCATTTTGCAAATTAGTGCAAATTTCTTAAACATTTAAGATAAATAAAATTATGTCGCCATCCTGCGTTCCGACGATCTCGGCATCCCATCAAAAAAACCATTCGAAATCGCAGGCCACTAGTCCTAAGTGAATGTTATTTGAATCAGGTCATAGTTACTGTAAGTTTTTAGACTAGTTAAATATTAAAACCCAGCCCTGTGAGATGTTTTTGGTTTGGGTTGTTGATAACAAAAAGTTCTACTTAAGAAATTATAGCGTATAGGCTACATGAAATTCAGAGATGATAGATTATAGATGAGAATATATAAGGGGAGAACTGCCTCTAGACGCAGCATAAAAACTTAAATAGATGAGTATTATTCTCTCATCCTTCAAATCGCTCTATGCTTCCAATGTCATTTCCTCAGATAAGATTAGTAGAAAAGTACTATTGGTTGAACATAGCTGAAGATCAAATTCAGGAGCATTTTTTTGTTTGCTGCAGATGCTGTGAAAGGGTGTTAAACATGATGACAAGCATTATGATTGCTCGTCACCATCTGCCAGCCTCCTTGACAGTGTTTGATGCATCATGTCAATGTTAGCTGGTAGAGCATGTACTGTAAATCTTTCTGCAGCTGACCAGTGCAGTAAAATTAAGTAAACTGAACACTCACTGCATGCTGTAATTTCACTTGCGTATATATGTGACAGTGGATCCCCACAAACGACCAATCGTAAGTCAGTGGGGTATATTTGTAGCAATAGCCACAATTACATTGTATGGGTCAAAATTATAGATTTTTATTTTATGCGAAAAATCATTAGGATATTAAGTATTATGTTCCATGAAGATATTTTGTATATATTCTACTGTAAATATATCAAAACGTCATTTTTGATTAGTAATACGCATTGCTAAAAACTTCATATGTGGAAAGAACGCTTTAACTAAGGGCCAGATTGTCTCACATTTTTAATTTGTTTGCACCCTGAGATCCGATTTCACATAGTTGTATCTCGAACTAAATATGTGCCCCTATCGGGATTAAAACACCCCTACATCAGAGAAAGCATTATTTTTTCAGCTTTCATGTGTCAAAAATCTAAATTTCAAAGAATTTGAGTTTACACACACACACACACACCACACACACACACACACACACACCTATAATATTGCATATTATAATATAGATATAATCTATAATATATATGTAAAAATAAACATGCCCTTTTATTTATTTTAATCAAACCAAGTGAAATTGATATTAAACAACTTGATTAGATGATTAGAATATAGCAACTAAAATGCATTTGTAAAGTAAAATAATAATAACAACTCTAAATATTTCTTAAAGGTGAAACATATCCCAGTTTAATATGCAGAGACAGCTGTAAGTGATACATAAATAATAGATTTCCCTGAAAAAGTGAAAACACTGAGACTCTGTGGCACTTTCAGAGCATTGCAAAAAACAAACAAACAAAAAACAATCTGCAATACAAACTCTGGAAATTGGTTTCCTTAATCCAGCTCCTTTTGGCTTTGCAGCAGATTGGCTTGACCTCTAACTACGAAACCAATGACAGAAACAGGCCAACCATTTAAAACCATTACTTTTTCCATCGAGTCTCTTTCCTTCGATCTTACATAAGAAGACTGGATCTTGAAACTGATCTCATTATTCCTTTTGTATGTACATCTTCAGAATACAACTGGTCATTTTCTTTAATCATGTCCTCCTAATTCATCTATATTTAATTTGAAGCCAGTCTTGAACAGCTGAAGCTCCTAATTGGCCTCATCACTGTCTTACAAACACAGGATGTCTGTCATCACTAGCGTTTCCTCTGCAACAAGCCCAGGAACGAGATGTGCTCTCTCTTCTTGCACAACTGCATGAGGAGTGAGTGGTCCTCGTTTTCTCTCCATATGTAGCCTCCGATCCAAAGCAGGGCTGCAGGATGGAGTGTGGTACCCAGAGAAAACGAACACCAGCGCTCCATCTCCAGAGTGAAGAAAGAATGGAAGACGCAAACCTAATTAGCTGTGCAGCGTCTGCTGCATGCAGGCCTGTCAGATGAGTGCTGCAGCCTGCCTCAGACGTGTCAAACCGGACACGTTGTGCCCAGCCCCTCTCTGGTCTGAGCAGACACATGGAGTTCTCCCAGCTCCCAGATAAGGGGATGTTTTTAACTCAATGAGATGGCAGCAGAGCTCAGAGGTAGTGAGGAGATGTCTCTGTTCTAGGATTGGTCCTCTGGAGGTTTCTGATGGAGGAGGGGTTGGAGCTCTACTGGAGTTTTTAATTTGAATGTTGAGATAAGAATGTTTCATTTTATTTAATGTTTCATTTAAGCAGAAATGGACTTTGCAGAATATCTGCATTGTAGAAAACGGTTTTATTTAAGTGGTGATAACTATTAACCGCTACTGCAGTTAACTGATAATTCTAACGCCATTATACTCTAACAATGTGTTTGTGGGATTTCCATAACATCCATCTGGGTTTTATTTTTCATATTTATTGTGCTTCCTTTGAGCGTCACAATGAAATATTTATGATTTGGATCTATTTTATGGACTAGGTCTAATTCATTTTTACAGTTACAGTATATGCTGGGTTGTCAGTGGTTTGCTGGGTTGTTCTGGGTAATTTTAGGTGGTAACAGTTTACCCAAAAACTTTTTATTCTAGCTCTTGCTTGGTAAAGGTGCTGTTAAATTTGAAAAAATTCCCAAGGCAAAGAAAGGAGAACCCATGTCAATTAGTTGTCAGCGATGCATGAAGTCACGTCAAACCAATTGTTCTGTTGGTTAACATGGTCATTGTCTGACCAAACTTAAAACCCAACGCAAATCTGTGTGGGAGCTCATGCAAACTGATGTGAAATTCTGAGGGAAGAAAGGAACTGCAGAGATATCCTTTATAAAAGTTAAGAGTCAACCACTCTTACCTAAAACGGCTCATTCTAACACGGCGCCCACATGTCTACCTCACTATGTGGAAAAATTTGCATAACGCTGTTGCCGCCGATGCCATTTTTTGTTTGTGGAGTCGCTGTGTGTTCGTTGTTGAAAGGCGAAACTTACTTTGTTGCCTTCCAAAAGACGGACAACAACTAGTGAGCAATCAGTGGTTAACGTTGTAGTTATACAAATACACATCGGGTACATCAACAAGTTCAACCACAAAATGATTACATGATCGTGTGCGTGGCGAGCAGTTTATGGCGGACGTGGATGTCAGGACACTGATATTCCCGTGATAAACACCAGGTGACAGACACTAACAATGCCGTGCAAGGTGGGCAACCAGCAAGACAAGGCTGTTTTTCTATATAGAGTTTGGCAGTTCCAACTTTGCAAGGACAGTCTGGCGCTTCTAGCTCATAGCTTGTAAGTCGTTTTCATATTTAAAGGATTGCCACTGATGATTCAAACGCGAGTTTAAGGGAATGGGTTGAGCAGATGTAGGAAGTAGGCATGCGGTTGTTTGTAGTTTCTCCGATCACAATTGCAGACATGGTTTTATGTTTATGCGACGCAACGCGCAAAAAGACAGCATAAGTCATTATAATCCATAATTATGTCCCCACTGGATGCAACAAATGCCTCATTTGTAATGGGTTTTATTGGTTTTGTCTCATCCTGCTGGGAGACGGCATCACAGTACGGTAAGGGGAGTAACATTTTCCGTCACACGCTTGAGGTATTCGATCCACAACGCACTGGATAACTGGCCAATCACAGCACACCACGCTTTTTCAGAACGATGAGCTTTGTAAAAATCGACCGCGTTTCAGAAAGGCGGGGCATAGAAAAGAAACAACAATGTACAGTATGTGGAAAATAATGTAGTTTTTTGAACTTTAAACCGCATAAACACATTGCATTACACCAAATACACAAAATAATGTTCTTTTTAGCAACATCATATTACCCCTTTAACTTTATATGCTATTTTGACATAGCGTATACAGAACAGTTTTCTTCTTAAAATATATATAAAGAAAATGTATTATTTGGGTGCAATTTGAACATAGCTTTTGTAAAAAATATACATTTAATGTTGGCTACACAACTAGTGTTTCCAACTGTTTACACCCCCATTAGCACACTGTAAAACCCGATAAGTTCAGAATACAAAACATTTTTGTGGACACCGATTACCTAAAAAAAAAATGTTATTAAGCAACTCAAAATTTTTAAGTTAACATTAATTATAAATAACAATTAAGTCAAACTAAAAAGCTTAAATTTGTTTTTGCTTAATGTTTAAGTGCAGTGTACTTAAAATTATTGTTTATCATATGTAATGTTTTTCATTTACCAATTATTTTAATGCAGTAGTGCTTTATTAAATACAAATACTAACTAAAAAAAATACACTTATGCATAAAAAAAAAATACACGCACAACTGTGGCTATACAATTGAGGATTTTTTATTCAGCCTTTTTTAAACCACATGAACTGTGCATTTCTGAATGTCAAACACTGGAAGATCATCTCATCACAACTGCAGTGCTTGCAGGACTTGTAGTGGTTTCGTTGTCCAAAATCAGCAGGAGAGGTGTTTGTGTCAGTGATGTCTGGCTCGCCCAATTCCTTCTGGAATAAGCACAGAGGGTAAAACTTTAACTTCATAGACTAAAAGTAGACATTTATATTTACTGCCAATAGATTGGGGGAACTATAATGTCAGAACCCGGAAGAGTAATTCACCGTGGGTTCCTTCTAGATTTTCCTATGGGGTTTTATAATGGAGTTTTTCAATTAAAATAAAGCCTGTGGTAAACATAACTTGACAATACTTTTACGTTTTGTTGTACAACGTAAATTACACATCCATACCCAAAATACAAATTTTGAAGCAGTTATAATCATTTTTGAAACTTATGTTTTTAGTAAGTAGCCAGAACAGAAGGCTGTGAGTGTGTGCAGTTTACATTGTAGAACAAAAGTAGAAGTATCGTCACTTTATGCTTACCACAGGCTTTATTTTATTCATAAATTGAAAAACCCCATTAAAAAAACCCCATAGGAAAATCTCAAAGGAACCTGCGGCGAATTACACTTCCTGGTTCTGACGTCATAGTTCCCCCACTCTATTTCAGATCTATTATTAATGCACTTAATACTTACATTTCATGTCCTGAAGAACAGTTCTCCTCACACACATACACTGGGAGAGCATGTTGACATCATGTAAACAAAAAAAATAAACTTGTTAAATAAGCAGGTCAACTTTATTTTAATATACAATGAAGACAGTGATGGAGGTAGTTAGTGTTTGTGAATTTGCACTCACCTGAAGATCAAACATGTAGAATGTCATGCAACATCTGTGAAATCTTGCTGGTGTGTGCCACTTTCTCTGATATGGTGAAACTCAGCACAAACCTAGAAAACCACAAACACGCACAAGTAAGTGTATAACCAACATTGAATGTAGAAAAGAGAAAGCCGAGTCTGTGTCCTGTTATGTGAGGACACATCACACAACTTGCTCTTCAACTGAATAGAAGTTACCTTAAGTGTTGAGGCTCACTCTTTTGTATTCATCATCCAGCTCAGCCTGCAATTAAAGAAAGTTTGTAAATAGCTTTTGTAAATTGAATATATTGCAAAATTCATGTCTGTGTATTAGCTTTAACCTAAATTTGGATTAATAATCTTAGCAGCTAGTTGTTTAAAAACAAACCAAATAAAAATCACATTTACCAGGGCATTTCCCAAAAAAAGCACTGTATGGCTAAGATGATCGTAGAAACATTTGCCACCAAATGGTCTCAACAATTGACTTAGCTCACGATGTTTTTGAGAAACGCAGCCCTAAACATTGTAGTGAACAGCAGCGACATTCAAAACGTACGCTAGGACTGCGTTTACTGAAAAAATGCCGGCTAACGTTAAAATTTGTGCCCTTCTTTGACGTTAACATTATACTATAAGCAGTGACGCTAAAATAGCATTCAAAATGCGCATCAAAAAGCACTAGTGGAAATGGCTGCGCTTTACAGCGCTGTTGTTAAAAACAGTTTTTGAGTTACTTACAAGTTTGTTCAATTTAAAGGAGTCCATATGATGCGATTTCAAGTTTTCCTTTTCACTTTGGAGTGTTACAAGCTCTTTGTGCATAGAAGATAAGATCCCTAAAGTTGCAAAGCCTAAAGTCTCAAAACCAAAGAGATATTCTTTATCAAAGTTAAGACTCTGCCAAGCCCGCCTAAAACGGCTCGTTCTAAACACGCCCCCACATGTCTACGTCAATATGTGGAAATATTAGCATAATGCCGCCCAAATGGTCACGCAAAGAAAGAGGCGTGGTTTCCGTAACCGCAGTTAGTGTTGAAGCAGCCATGTCGGGAGACGCTGTGTGTTTCTAGGCGAAAACAAAATCACTTTATTTGGCCTTCCGAAAATAGAAGCATTTAGGAATCTTTAAGATCACTTAAAACAGAACAGCAATGCATTTTATGGACCGTTTCGTGAACCTAGGAGAGGATGTAATTCTGACTTTTTTATGACAATCTGGCGCTTCTGAATCAGCTACTGTTTTGTTATTAGTTTAAGTTTTTGCTTTTGACTGTTCAAATGCGGAGTTTTGCGATCTGTGTGTGTGTGTGTGTGAGAGAGAGAGAGAGTGAGAGAGAGACAGTGTCACATCACAGTAGAGTCAGCTGTCTTAACCACGGCTTGTGTACTGCATCATTACTGTGTCTGTTCCCCTTTCGGGCTTGAACTGATGTTAAAACTAATTACATTATTTACTGTCTTTACATTTATTTTGAAAGATGAATCTCGCGATTATGGTAAGGGAAGTTACTTTTCTGACGAGTGTTTGCGGTGTTCGGCCAATCACAATGCACTGGGTCAGCTGGCCAATCAGAGCAGACTGCGCTTGTCGGAAGGAGGGACTTGTAGGGAAAACGAAGCGTTTGAGAGAGGCGGGGGATATAGGACCTACCAAAATGTACAGTATTTGAAAAATAATGTAATGTTTTTTGAACATTAAAGTATGTCAACATATTCTGTTACACCAAATACACAAAATACACAAAATAATGATCTTTAAAAAAGCATCATATGACCCCTTTAAGTTTGCTCCGGTCGCTTGCGAGTCTGCGCCATGTTGAATGGATTCTTCTGAACGTCGGTTAGAGCAACGAGGTGACGTCACTTTACGTCACTCAATAAACTTAAAAATAATAATTTAAATAGAAGTTTACTCAAAAATGCTTGAGCCACACAAAAATAAAACTAAATTCCTCGTTCAGAAAATGCAATTGTTATAAGTTGCATCAACGATTTAACAGACTTTAATTGCAGTGTTCTTAATCTTAGTAGTACTGTTCAGGTTTACAGTGCAGCAATAACTGCAAATAAACAGTTTCACCAGTTACACACTGGAGGAATTTTGACCCACTCCTCCTCACAGAACTGCTTCAGCTCAGTGATATTTGTGGGCTTTCGAACATGAACTGCATGTTTTAGGTCCTGGCTTTTGTTGTGGAATATTGTCTTGATGCGTAATCCAACTGTGCCTAAGCTAGAAGCTCGCGTCTCCGCAGCGAGAATTTACTGCGCTCTTTGCTTAGGGTGAGTACAAGTGCTCTCGAGAGTCTCGCGCTTGACACGGGTTCATACGACTTGGTACCATCTGCACCCCAGCTACCAGCGCTGGCATCCAAGGTCCTGATGCAGAAAACCATTCCCAAAACATTCACTTTTCAGTTCATCTGTTTGTAAGACATTGTTCCAGAACTCTTGAGGATCATCCAGCTGCAAACCTGAGACCGGTTTTAGTGTTTGCTTGAGTCTTCCTTGCTGGTCTGCCATGGATCCCATTTTTCCTGAGGGTAGAGTCATGTTCACTGACCTTAGCTGCGCCCTAAGGATTCTTTGAATGTCCATTGTGATATCCCAGGCAACTTGGAGAGATTACAGCAGGATGGATACTCATTGGACAAACTTGCAGAGTACATCTAATTTGAATGCATTTTTAAATTCACCTTAACTACAAATGAAAGGGTCTGTTTTAACTGTTGAGGACTGTTGAGTTGGGGCTGATCTAAGGCATTACTCTGGTTGTTGGTTACTGTACAAAAAACAGCCTAAAATGAAATATTGATACTCTTACCAGGTTATTTTATTGACTGGCTGCTGGTAAATGGAATTTGAGTGTCCTTGGTTTAGCTGGAGCTGATCTCTTGCATCTCCGCCTCGTGCTGCCCACTCTTTAAATTAGATTCCATTAATCAGAAAGTCTGGTCTGTTTTCTGTACAGCAGTAGATCTAAAGCTGCTTCCAGAGACCATCATCAGTTCTCAAAGGAGGTCTGTCTGTGCTCTGACACACCTAATTTATATAATCAATGGTTTGATATGTAGGATCTGTCTCACAACAGACCCACCTACATGATGGAGACACACACATCAAACCAGCACATTCCATGGAAGGTTGTTGAGGTTCGTTTCTCCAGCCATCTGTAGTCGTAAAACTCATGCCCTATCAAGTAAAAGTAAATGAAAAGTGAGAACGCATTCCCTGCGAGGACTGTTCTGACTATATTCAGATAAGCGCTAAAAGGACAGTACTTTAACGGTGCTTAAAGATGTTTTACGGGCTTGCAAAGAGCAGATAGAAATACCCTCATGACCAGTGGACGCATAAATTGCTAAACTCCGATCAACAAAAGAGACAATTTTATGGCTCCCTGTCCAGCAGGAGACTTTCCAGGAAATGTCCAGAGCTGACCTGATAGTGACCGGAGAACTCGACACTTTTCCCCCGCATTCCAAGGAAAGAGACAAGATGTCGTTTGACAATCGTTTGCTAATAATTGAAAGTATAAAATGATAAGAGCATAGAATTACAAATAGTAGGTTGTATGTTGTATATATACAGTATGCTTGACTTGTTTCATGTAATCGGTGCAACTTTAAACAGTGTTTAATTACCCCTTTTTAGGAAATAAGGATATTAAAACTGTGTAATATGTGAAGTTTAATCTTGAACGAATGAAAACCAGAAATGCAGAAGGTTGAAATGAAGTAAACTTTAAATAGTAGGTACAATATTTGCATTTAAGAGACTTCATAGACGTATTAATATATTATTATAGGTGGCCTCATATAAATAAGAGTCTCTGGTTAATGTATGCACACTCCCCGCAAGAAGTCGATTGGAAGCCAACGTCAGGGGACGGACTTATGCCACAGAACAAAACCCGAATGCAGAACAGAATCCAATAGTTTTTGGTTAGCTAGCTGGCTTGCAACTTATCCTGCTCTCGCTGGTCGCTGTGTTAGAGCACCTGCAAGCGTGCTCACATTTACCATCAAAAGCAACCAGCAAACTAAAACTCAACACTTCAGTGANGGAAGCCAGCGGCAGGGGACGGACTTATGCCACAGAGAAAAACCCGAATGCAGAACAGAATCCATGGGTTTTTGTTAGCTAGCTGGCTTGCAACTTCTCCGGCTCTTGCTGGTCGCTGTGTTAGAGCACCTGCATGCGTGCTCACATTTACCATCAAAAGCGACCAGCAAACTAAAACTCAACACTTCAGTGATACTTCGTTGAAATCGTCAACAAACTTGAAAGTCTAAGACTCTCAACAGATTGCTTGCGCCTCTGCGTCATCACAAACCAACGAGGGTTTCCCAAAGGACGTCATAACTGAAGCCCGTATCACATACACGGAAACACACTTCCGGGTGACATTGCTCGCCCGTTCAGTGACGTGGTGTCCCTCAAAGACCTCCATGAGCCCGCAGTCACCCCAGAGTCCCTCAGCTGTCACCAAGCGGAACGCAAGTAACAACAGTTGTCTATGATCTGCTAACGCGTGGAATTTAGATGCTTGCTCGTGAATTCTAAGGTGAATTCCCCCATCCTCTTGCAACGAGATAGGAACTATGAAACTCAGAACTCGTGTGTTAACAACTGTTTTTCCTTCCCTTCTGAACCTGTATGTTTGTGTGTTTTAGCTTAAGTTTATGTGATCTAGAATAGCCAATAAAATTCATGTTTCATTTATAAATAATCAATTGTCTGGTGTAATATAATTTTGTGTCAACTCTATTGCCAAAAGTTCCTTGCTTGTTACCTTAGCTCGTAGCTTACTCATAATAATTACCTCTTTTTAAGAGCTGACAAATTATCATAATTTTATTTCACCCGTGGCCAGGGAGAATACAAACTTTACATATTCAATTGGTAATATACACTGACATCAACTTCTCGCTGGTCGAGTAGCTGATAAAAGTATAAACTATTGAAAGTCAAAGTCAGTTTTGATCAGGTGGACCTCGAATTCTCAGATCGAGTTCTTTTAAAACCTGAGCTAGAAATAAACCTGAATGAATTAATAATGATTAATTCCCTTACAACTAAGTAAATTATTACAACTCCAAGTTTGGCTGCTACATCACTCACTTCATTGCATTTCATTGGAGCCACTTACTCTTTCAGTATAGTGTGGTAAACCAATTTCACATCCCGTTTTCATACATCAGCCGTTAGGAGACCTTATCTAAAATGCTTTACATGGCAAAAGGACACCATCATTCCTTGACAAACATGACAACATGACAGCTATTTTCCACAACGGACCCTTACTCATACAAATAGATGGATAAAGAACAACAGCAGCATAAACACTGAGGGAAAGTCAACATCTCTTACAAGACAGGATGCAGGATGGTCTTTAATGTCATTCTTTGTAACCTTGAAAACACTGGCTGTTATATACACATATATGTTCTATCCTGGAGGCATTGCTTAAAAAAACATATGCTTAATGAAAAATGTATGTTTGTGAAGATCAATTTTATAACATTTTACAAGGTACCACACATCTGGGATGAAACAAACAAACAAAAGCTTCTGTGAATGCAAAAAAAAAAACCACTGGATACCGTTAACCAGAACGTACTATTACCCCAAACGTAACAGTTACACTATGACGTCCGCACAGCTAGAAACTAAAGTTCCATCTAGTAATCAGTTAAATACTTTGACACTTTGACAGTGTGGTGCATCCAAGCAAGTCAGTGTGGCTCCAACTCTGGAGTATATTTACAGCAGAGAAAAAATATGTACAAAGCAATTTATGTTCACATTTCACAAAATACTTGATAATCTTGTTTTCAATTTATTATTATAATATTTTATGCTGCTGTAATATAATATTCAGGTGGGCATGGTTCCAAAATGCATAAATAAAAATAAAATATCTATACTTTATACCTAAAATAGTTAAAATAGTATCGAATTATTAATTAAAATGTAATATTAAATTTAGTAGTATAATGTTATATAAAACATTTTAATATTTAGAATATCATATTTAGAATCATTCTACCATGTGCATCATTTGTTTACAAAGCTTTAAAAGGAATTCACACATTTTATTTGATCAGTGTAAGTAAATGACTGAAAGAAATGATTGAAATATAAAGTAAATTATCACAAATATATGACTGACAATACTTGCTAGCCAAAATCAAATACAATTTGGAAATAAATGGATAAAGGGTTTTAATTAAAATGAAGTGTTCTATTAAAGCAAAATGTCTTCGGTTTTCTGGAAGCTGCTTGACAGGAATAAATATTAGCTGTATTATTATAGTTGTGTTAGTTGAAGATTATGTATGTGTGTTGAACTGAACAGGAGGCAACAGAGAGATAAACCAGAGTAGAAAGACAAATGGGCTTTTAAAGAGAACAGCACTGGTTGATTTATACTCGTCTTCCAGTGCTGTAAAAATGTACACATGCTGAGAACAAAGCAATTAGACAACTGCTCAAAGTTGCTCACACCTAGTACCTGAAGTTTTGCAAGCAAGCTGCAGGCGTACAGCGAGAGGAGCAGCTACCATAAACAAGAGTGCAGGGTTATCTTTATACATAAGCCACACAATGAATTCTCCAAACATTTTCAATCAAATATGACAATGGACACTGCTGAGCAAGGGGAAAGCGGGAGAGAATGTAAAGGGACTACAGGGTGACAGTGCCAGAGATCACAGAATTAGCATGCTAACTTGGCCTAGTTGTACTTGAAAGACAGCATTATCGGGTGTAGAAACACGCTCAAGTGTCACAAAATGAGCCACAAGAAGTTTGCAAAGTGGAACATCTGTGAAGAAAAGACATTCAGTGTCTATAAACTTCTTATCTGTTAGCCATGGAAAAAGTCATTGGCTTTCTTTATGCCACTGTCAAGTGCAGCTCCTGCAAGCAGTGAGATTGTGTCCTGTCATGTGGGAATGTGCAACTCTGTTTTGAATTTTGAGATACAAAATTCCAATGAAACTTGAAGATGGAAATTCTTTTCATGTAGATATGAAAATACAGTAACATGTTTTGAGTGTTGGGAATTCTGCCTTAATTTTCTATAGGTGGGCAGCCTGTTCTCTTACTGACTTTTGCCACCCTGCAACCCAGAGCAACTTATTTCATCATTGCAATGTGACCTTTACTTGTCATGTTGAGCTTGTCCAGCTATTAATGTTAATGGCAAAGCTCTCAGCATTCATATACAGCACAGCTGCTAGGCTCCATCAGAGACTGACATGCAGGAAAGAAACAAAGAGGTCAGAGGCAGAAAGGTCAACATAAAGAAAAAGAAGAGGGCATGTGACTGTGTGACTGTTAAAGCCCATATATAATGCTATACACCTTATTTTTAATGTAAAGGCATGCACTTCCATTTTTACTTTGAAAGGCTTCCAGTATCAGCTGTTTCCAGTTATTTTAGCTGTATAAAGTTTGTATGCTACTTAATGTTGCAAATAGGGTAACTGGTGACGGCACCTTATTGTAGTATGTACCTAAATCGATATATAGATATAGATAGATATATATATATATAGATATATTATATATAGATATAATATATATATATATATATATATATATATATAGTATAAATATAACTTTCATTGGTTACAGCAGATGTATTAGTTTTTTTTCTCAAATTATTTACGGTTTATTCAAACCTTACATTTTGTTGTACTACTAATCAAAAATATTAATTTTCTCTAAGACAAAAAAAAATTCATACAAAGAAAACTATTATAATTTTTCTTTTTACAACTTTATTTCACTATAAACAAAAGGGGAAGTATTTTTCACTTGGATTTTCACTTTGAATAAAACTAAAACATTTGGTCAAAGTTAAATAGATTTAACTTACTATAAATAAAGACAACTTCAAAAAGACCTCAATGTTTATAGGACCTTAATCTGCATCATATTTTCTGTTATACTAACAACATTCACAGGAAATAGTTTACTTTCACGTTGAAAAATAAGATGGATTCAGCTTTTTGGAAGAGGAATTCCCAGCAAGCCCACTTTTTATCTTCACTGTGGGATTGGTGGAACCTTTTTACGAAGGTTATCATCCTCCTTGAATCTCATAGTTTCCAATGTAATTATGTGTCAGCTAAAGGGAAGAAATATCAGCCACAGAGCATGACATATGTGCAGCTCTGAAGCATTATTTAATATACTGAGATGTAAAAACACAACAAAGACCTGAAGTGACAAATGAAAAGTACTGAGATGCCTTATCCTGCACAATTGTTTATTAAGATGGACCAGATACCATGTGAAACCCCACTGTTGGAAATTAGGGGAGCTGGAAGGGTTTGCCATACAATTTTGTGCAACTACAGACTGACAAAACGAGAACGATTCCATCTTAAGTCCGCCACATGCTGTAATCAATAACAGTATGTGTGATTGTAAATATCTATAGAATACTACAACAGAAAATAATATGCAATCAATAATCACTGAACTGATAATAAATGACAAATAAAGATTGGAAGATTATTGTGATTATTCATGTACGCTGATGTACATATTTACAGACCAAGCCTTTGCCCGGCCATTCTTCTTTAAACCATTGCATTTTACCCTTCACAATAAATGAAAATCACTATTTTATATCAGCTATTTTAATCTTTAACATGAACTAGCTCTGTACAATAGAGAACCAATACAAAGTGGTATTTAGCGTTTCACTCCCATACTGATTCCAAAGCCCAATCTAGCATCCTTTTAAGTAACTAAGTTGGTTTGGATGCATGCCCTTAACTGACTTAATATGGTACTGAAGGAATTAAGTGCTGTCTGACAACATTAATGTTCATACAAGCGTTCCTCAATCAAGTAGCAGTAACTAATTCAAATAGAGCAAGTGTATGTCTAATAACAAAGGAAAAGAAGTTCCACAGAAGTATGGAAATGCATGTGTGAGAGCAGATAAAGGCCACAGAGATTGGATTTAAAGAGGAGAGTGGCATCTTTATGCATGAGAGCTTGAGATATGAGCAGGCACATACTGGGGAGATTCATGCTCTCTCAACAGCCTCACAAAACCCTCTGACATCCAAAACTGCATTCAAATTTATATGAACACTTTTCTTAAAAACCCTTTTAAGATTTGGATCTATGAAGAGTAGACTTTCTAATCTAAGACTAATCATATGGATCTATATGAGCACTGACTCTTGACATTAAGAAAAATGATTAACTGTGGGATCCTTGTCATCTGTGGTTTGGCTGATTATTGATCTGAAGGTTTGATATGTAAAAGTGGACAATTAACAATCAAAACTATTTAAAATGCGATGAAACTGCCATTCTGAAATTGTTCAAACAAGGAAATACTAATAAAACACAAAGGGTATAAACTGTTTAAATACAGTTGAAAAAAAAAGCAAACAGCAAACCTTTGCTGGCTCTTTAGTGTGTCATTGTGGATCAGGAAGAGGGTCATCACAGATACTTGAGACTGTAATTCAGTCCTCTTTGGATGAAAAAATTGTTATGTGCACCATATTCAAATAGGGACGGTCTCTTAAAGTGAGAGAGTAATCTGCATAGAAAACCAAATGAGTGTAGATGTAAAACACCCCTTAGCTATATAAGAATATGATTAGCTGTCTAAATATCTCTTTGCTGCATTTAATTTGTCACAGCTTTTATGATTATTTTATGCTGTAGTTTTCAAGCTTCATACTACGTTTCATTCAAATATTTAAATATTTTTAAGGGCTGTCATTTAACATGTCGAAATAGTACAATTAATTATTTATAAAATAATATGATTTTTAAAAAATACGCATTTAATCAATCCTCCAGACTTGTACATAATTCTATAAGGAATTTTAATTGTATTAAATGGTTATGTGACCATTTAAAAATATATACTAAAAATATTTTTTACCCATCATAATAATGTAATATCTTTGAATTATCTTCATCTGGGAGCTTTTCTCAGACATACATGTTCATATTATCAAAAAACAACAACAACAAAAAAACAAACATTACATTAATGCATTAGTAAATGTGTAATTTTGTAAAACGCACAAGACAAGTCTAAACCCTACGGATCAGAATAGACTTGTGAATAAATGCTCAGTGGTACCTGCTGGTGGAGTCACTGAGATTTGCAGCACTACAGTAGAGTGAACCAGGAAGGCAACAGGACCCCTGAAGCTGTGAAGGACAGCAGAGACAGACATCGGGTACAAACGGGTGACTTAACAACTTGATTTGTGGCCAAGCCATAGCAGCCAATAGGGCAAAGATGTCACAGCAATTGATATTCGACTATATTTGGTTTCCACTTCTATGCCCCTTCACGGTGTTTGTCCCCATCAGGGTGACAAATGGATCTCCAGCTCCATATGTCAGATCCCGATAGGCCTTTGTGTCGCCATACGCCATGGAGTACCATACACACATGACAAAAGTCAGCTCCCTAAAGTCAGTTCTGCATAAAGGTGCTATGGCAGTATTGGCACCTGCAGCCTTGACACCCCCTAAGCTGAGGGGTACAAACACAGTCCAAATATTTTCACCTCAAACCTCCAGTTTGGTTTTTATTGAATATAATATATGTAAATAAGTAAAAAATAAATAAATAATAATAATAAAAAAAAAAAAAAAAAAAAAAATAAAAATATATATATATATATATACAGTAGAATATTTATCACGTATATATATTTTTCCCTCTGACAGTGGAATTATATAGCTATTTAGCTTGTGATCGCCTATTCAAAAATATTAAATTAAATTTTAATTGAGGTAGAATTGCAGATTTGCAGATCTGCATTTGAATTGAATGTAAGGAAGTAAATTACAATAAGTGAAATTCACTGCCTTGACAAGATGATGCCTTAATAAAGCATTGTTTGACAGTTTTGAAAAAAGTTTAATTGTTTTGAAATACTACAAAAGTTCTAATTTAATTCAGTGTGTTACTTGCAAGATGCTTGCTTGCTAGACTGACAGACAGACATACAGACAGATAGCTTTTTTTTCCGAGATAGATTTTTTTTTAGATTAGATTAGATAACTATCTCATTATATACAGCAGAATTTTTGGCTGAATTCACTCTGGGATGTTCTCTGAGGCAATTAATTTCACGGTCATACAAAGAACAGAAATAAAGAGGGGTTGCTTGTGTTTTCTAGCTTCACATTTCTGGTTCATTTTTTTTTTTACCAGGCTCTAATGCATCTTTCATAAGCAAGACACCGTACACCAGAAGCACAGAGATAATTGTAGAGGTGAACGTATAATCTCACGTGTTTTCCCCTGAAAAGATTAAGAAGAGCGAGACCGTTATCTCTTTAGGAGACGGTGGTATCAGTGGTGTCATCCGCTGAGAAGATGAATGACTCCACTCCCGGCTGACAGGCATTGATGTACAGGACGCCACAAGTACTTTTTCTGTAATATCAGCAATTTTAATTTGTGGTGCCTTTTACTCTTCAGTTTGCAAAGGCAAAAAAAAAAAAAACATTCTTCAGCACCCTGCTGAATGGAATTTCCATGCTGGTCTGAGATGGTTTATGGAGGTTTGGTCTTGAATTTATTCGATTATACTTAAAACATACTTTAGATCAACTGCATTTATATGTTCTACTTTTGTAATGCTAGAGGGACAAAACATTGCAATATTTAAATGTTAAATTATTTTAAATATTGAAGTGCTTCAATTAGAGCAGGTGTTATGTATATATACTGTACAAGTATATGTATCTCCATTATCACATTAAGATACATGGTATTTACTATTATAAACCAGCTTTTAAATATTAATATGAAAGCTAGCATATGTTATAAGCACATCTCTTGCTTTCATGTTTTTGGATCTCCTTCATTCCTTCAAGTACACACACACATTCTTTGACAGTGAGCAAAAGCCTTAAATATGTATTCATCCTCCCAAACTGTGAAGAAAAGAGAATATATAGAAATCAACTGAACTTAACAAAGCTTCTAGATAAACAACTCCATGCCATCCAAAAAGGAAACCTCCTTTCTGTGTATCCTCTTAGGATCCTCCATCTTTCGGTTCCGCTGCTCGTGGGTCTCCCACCCAAACTACGCCATCCGAAATTCCGCCTGGCTCGTTCACTTCGCTACAGACAAATGTGCTTGTACCCAAATATTAAAAACAGACCTCATCAAAACATTATAATTCCTGAAGCGAGCAGCTGGCCATAAAACAAAGATCGAGAAACAAAGGGAAAAGCACATAGTCTCTTCAAAACACAAACTCAGACACACAGACATGCTTGCTCTCTCACCTGTTCTCCTTGTCATCTGAGGGTGGGGGTGGTGGTGGGGGGAGGGCACTGTGGAGGATTTTCCAGCCAGCAAAAGTGAGCAAGGAGGAAGGCAGAAGAAGTTTCTTCACAGACAGGCTCGGATCACTCTGCAAGACAATGCATTCCTGTCGAGTTTTACCTGCTCCTCTTTGGATTTGGTAATTCTGTAGACTGTAAGTTCTTCAAACGGTCTGAGAGAGAGAGACTGAGCAAGAGAATGCTCCCTCAGGTCATAAGGATTTTATACATCTTGTCTTTTTTCTTTTTCCAAGGGGGCTTTATCAGGTAAGACATTAATAGCATGCATATCTGTTGTGTGGTTCTTTTCACAGTGTTTATTGTAAGAAATGTCATATTGATTTATTTTCTTTTTCTTAAGAGTAATAGTTGGATATTTTGGGTAAAAATACAAAAAAATGCTCTGCTTGGACTGTAAACTAACTCTCTATTGAATCTGGAAACTTGAGTTGAAGCTTAAACAAGATGAGAAGGTTTTTGTTAGTTTATTTTTATAATTTCAAAATATTGACTGGTGAATTTAAAATGTAAAAAACACAGAAAACAGTCAGTCTATGGAAATGTGGTCTTTTTTCTTTTTTTTTAAGAAAAACATGGTGCTCCTCTCCTGCAAGTCCAAGCACATTAATAATTCTATCCATATTTGTTTAGTTAGATGAAAGCTGCTGACATAATCTCTTTGTAAAAGAGAGAGAGATTTTATATATATATATATATATATATATATAGATATATAATTATATATATATATATATATATAAGTATATATAAATATATATCCCTTTATTTTATATTAATTTATATAGTTTTGATCCATTTTGTTCATCAGAAAAAAAAATCACATACAGGCCTTTTGAGTTGGCTCTATAGTACAATCTCACTAACATAATATCCACAGCTCAAACCATTAGAACACAGGTGTAAGGGTTTTGCTGCTCTTATACTTTATTATGCTCAAATCCTAACAAGATTTTCGGTGAAAAATGTAGAGAATCGCAGTGGTCTTCTGTTAAATCAAATGATTGTTGGTGGTTAAATATAGAATCCGCAATCAAGGGAACAGATGCCTACATCACACTATACTCTGGTTATACACAAAGTAAATGACTCTGCCTCCCTCGCTTCGCTGCCTAATACTGAAATGAAACTTGGCATGCGATGTGCACCTCCCCGTTGCCGGCCTTCTTCACTTGCCCACCCAGGTGGAACAGGCTGGGGTTCAAGGGCAGAAGCCCCAAAGCCGAGGCTGACTCACTTCGCAATCCCATCAGATTCGTCTTGGGAGAAAGTAGCAACTGCCACTCTGAGAGAGCAAGGCACTAATGGGAACTCAGTGAGAGTGAGGGATGAAGAGAAGATGGAGTGAAGTCATTCTAGATGATATTACTGGAAAAGTGCTGGGAGTCATGATGATGTAACGAAAGGTACAACTAGTGAAGGTGTGAGACAGGAGTGGATGAGACAGCCAGGGACAGGGTGACTGGCAAATGAACATGTTGTAGATGTTGCGGTATGTCACATGTTACATGTACACAAGAGCACAGAAAGGCTTCGGTGTCTCTGAAGGGCCTGTGGTGTGACTTGCGGGCGGGAAATGACATCCCTTAGCGATGGCTCTCACCAGCTCAGTGTGTCAACCTGCAGACACTGTGTGGGCGATTAAGAGCGGACAGAACATGGAGGCAGAGATGAGCACTGCTTGGGCAGAGCTGTCCGACTCTGAGGCGAGGGGGCGAGAATGGCTGTGAAAGGAGCCGTGCAGAGACCCGGGTAGAAATCCAGCAGGTGGCTGATTACCAGTAGACAGGTCACGAGCATAGGGCAATAGGGCCGGTCACATCGGCAGGAACTTACGAAACATACTGGGAGGAAGAGTGAATCAGAACAGCCTCAGCATGTCTGTGCAGTATACAGGTCAGCCGTGTGGAGATTGAGTGAATATGAATATGAGAACGTCACTATCTGTTTTCACAGACATCTTTCAGTTTCATAATGAAAGTTTTGAACAAAGTATAACCTCAGGGAAAACATAGAAAGAACATTACCTTGAGAAAAGAGACTAGCATAGTTTGAAAGAGCAGCTGGCACTGTGTGAAATAAAGACGTCTGTCAAGGCAGAAACAGTGGGATTTGTAAGGAAATAAAAGATGCTGAGATTGAAATCCAAAGGGGGTTTGTGCAGCTCAAACTTTGTCTCTAATTAATAATGAAGCAATACACAGTTTTCAGTGTCGGCTATACACGAATTTCAGGCAAGAGTACACCATTTCCACCAATCAGTGTGGAATGTGGAGTGTGGAATGTGCGCCAAATCTGACCCCAAAGTCACACCAGCACAATTCACAGCAGGAATAGTAATGCAGAGGTCAGGGGCCACTGAGCAAAACACTTGTTATATATAGATTCACTGCACACATCTCTGGAATACTTTATTCTGATTGGCTGACTGAATCTGAAATATTTCTGAATAATGACCGTGGTCCACAGTAACATTGTACCTCGAGAGCTCCACAGTCTGTACATAATTTACATTTGGTCATTTAGCAGACGCTTTTATCCAAAGCGACGTACAAATGAGGACAATAAAAGCAGTCAAAACTAACAAAAGAGCAACAATATATAAGTGCAAATGACAAATCTTGGTTAGCCTAGCAAGGTGTATATATATATATATATTATACACTCACATACACACATATACACACAAACACACAAACAAAGAAAAACAAGTAGATATAATAGAAAAAATAGAAAGCTAGGTTTTGTTTTTTGTTGTTTTTTTTAAATAAAGAAAAAAAAAAAAAAAATATAGACTAAGTCGAATTAAAATAGAATAGAATGTGTTAGAGTTAGAGGGTCAAATAAAGGTTGAACAGATGTGTTTTTAGTCGTTTCTTGAAGATGGTTAAGGACTCTGATTGATTTGGGCAGGTCATTCCACCAAGATGGAACAGTTAATGAAAAAGTCTGTGAAAGTGATTTCATGTCTTTTTGAGATGGCACATAATACGCCGTTCACTTGCAGAACGAAAGCTTCTAGAGGGCACATAACTCTGAAGTAATGATTTTAGGTAAAGGGGTGCAGAGCCAGTGGCGGTTTTTGTAGGCAAACATTATTGCCTCCATTTCCGACATGTAATGTCGACAGGCAAGCTATCTTAGATAAGCCCAGTGCAATATGCATGAACATGAGTTGGTGAGAGACTTGTTGTTCATTCATCAGGACTCTACATTTGCACAAGACATACTACTACTTGCAGCTGCGTTCTAGTGGCGAAAATATGTTGTATGATGTTTATCTATGAAGTTGGTCCTGTAAGACTGCCCAAGTGAGGCATTTTGCAAAAATAGTCCAAGCCCTGGAGAGAAACAAAGGCGTCACAAAGGCAGGTTGTGTGTGGCACAGTTTCTGACAATGCAAGGGCCTGATCTTTCTATCATTAGACAAAACCGTATATAAGTGCACATCTGCAGGCGGGCATTTTAAGCAAATGTGGTCTGGAGAAACTGTCCGCGTAAGCTCATCCTCACTCTCCAGAGGTTCTTACTAAAGCTGTTTTTTGCAAGGAGTATGGATATGAATGCTGCCTAATCCCTGGATGGTGAAATTTGATAAAGTAGATGCGGTAATCTCATTTGATTGAAACCACCAAGCAATTCTGTCTTTCAGCCTCGGGTTGAGGTGTCAGGTGCGATCGGCTACCTGTCATAAACCAACAAGGAAGTGTCTGTTGAACATGCTGAGGAGTACGAGCAAGCGTCTCTCTCCATACTTCAGCAGGTGGAATGGTTGAGTTTTCCTCCAGCAGATGCAGTGTAATGTGAAAACAATAGCCCATGTTTACTGAATATAGGAACCAGTAGTGATAGAAATAGCCAATGTAGACGAGATGGATAAGTGGTCGCAAGTACTGGCGTCCCTGAGCACCCATAGCTAGGATGTTGCCAACTATCTGTGAGACTACCTTCACACAATATCATCCAAGGATAACCCTTGAAGGACCCGATACTAAGGTCGGCCGTAACATCAAACCACTGGCATAGCTGAAGTTCCGGAATGCCAATTTTCCATCTTGTGAAAATCTGGTGTTCACCTTATCAAAGCAGCGTCCAGATCTTGCAAATAAGTATAGCAATTTGGAAGCCTGTCTTGCCAGTCTTATACCTTTTCACCAACTGAAAAGCATAGCATCTCGGGTCGACATTCTACATCTATCTGAAGCCAGATTTGGTTCTGCTAGTACCAATGAGGTATGTTACTTGTGAAAGGTTTGAGACTCTTATTGGTTTGGACAAACTCAGTCTTGCAGGGTCAAGGTTTGCAATGAAAGGAGAAGGAACCGGTCTGTAGTTCTTAAAAGAGTTGTTAAGAGGGGTTTCTTAAGACGTGGGGTATACGATCCGGTTTATAATGTTGAGGAAAAACCCCGTGTGAAGGGCTGGTGAATGATGTGAGTGAGCGATGTAACCACGGCAGGAGAAATAGTAATTATTTATTATATAACATAATATCTTTTTCAACTCTAATAATTTTTTACATGTCCACCACATACATTATAATATAATATATATAACAATAATTTATATTTTTTCCTTGCATTATTTACATATTATTATATGTAACAAAAAAAAATGTTTACAATTAATTATCACTCCATATTGGGTTAGTAAGAATGTTTGTGTTTTTGAAAAAAGTCTCTTACACTCACCAAGGCTGCCTTTATTTAATCAAAATACAGTAAAAAATAATATTGTGAAATATTATTATAATTTAAAATAACTGCTTTCTATTTTAATACATTTTAAAATGTCATTTATTCCTGTGACAGCAAAGCTGAATTTTCAACAGCCATTACTTCAGTCTTCAGTGTCACGTGATCTTTCAGAAATCATTCTAATATGCTTATTTAGTCCTCAAGAAACATTTCTTATTATTGTCAGTGTTGACAACAGTTGTGCACCTTAATATCTTTATGGAAACTGTGATACATTTTTGCAAGATTCTTTCATGAGTTTAAAGTAAAAAAATGCATTTATTTAAAATATAAATCTTTTGTAAGAATGCCACAATGTCAAAAACATTAATTTCTTAAAATAAGAACACAAATCAATATTTCATTTATTTGTAAGCCATGTATTTCTAATTGGATACTATTGCAAACAAATAAGGTATTGCAAACAAAAAGTTTGTGTGGTATGTGTTTAGAAACACTTATTCTTTATTAAATAATTATATTCTATTACAAAAAAAGATAACTAATGTAAAAAAGTTAATTTTAACCACTTTTTGGGTTATTTAAAAAATCTGCTAATCTGGATTCAACAAGCAACTCTGATACAACATTGTTATTCACCCATTTTGCTCACAACAAAACAGTGCTTGCACCTCTTCCACAAATATTTGTCTGTCTACCTCAGCAGCTCTACTGTGAAAACAAAGAGAGCATACAACAGTATGCACAGCGGTAGATGGTGGGGCAGATTTAACCCAGGGTTTGCGACAAAACTGTGGGACAGCAGCATAAGTGGTTCAGCTACATGTGAGCATGAACATACAGCCCAGAGGTGATAGACTGCTGTGCAGCAGTGTGAATGATTGTTCCTGGCCAATTTCTCCTACCATTGAGGTGTGAGAAAGGTGCATGCCCTTCGCTTTTTACAAAATGAAAGGTGTAATGCATGTGGGGCACCCGAAAACTCTGAAAAGGTTTAAAAGGATGAGAGATCTTGTTAAAAGTTGAGCAGTGATAAAGAAACCAGTACATCTGTTCAGAAATGTCCCCAAACATAAACTATTCCCTTAGGTTTTTGGTACTTGACTCTTAACCTGGCAAAACTGATTTTGAGCCTGAGCACATAACCAGTGGGATATGGCGAAATGAATTTCTTTCCACTGCCAGCTCCCATACAGCACCTCAGCAAGAGAAGCACAACATGAAGTGTAACTAATACGGTTGGGCCACAGCGCCTCATTTAAATGAAGGGCCTGTGGGATTCTGATCCTGCTCGTGGTCTGACAGATTGAAGCCCTGTTGGAGAGGAGGGTTGTTTTTTACAACCATCCACGCACGTCGGGGACAAACTTCCCAAAAGCTCTACTGGAGGTTGCAACAGTGAGCTATTACTTTCAGTGCAATTAAAACCACTTAAAGGAGTCTTTATGTTGTTACTAATTCAGAGATGGCAAAACAGGTTAGCGTCCAACGAATTAGTGGAAGGAGAGACGGAACGACTGACAGATCAATGTTTAAAATCCTACTCAAAAGCCAAACATGTACCAAATGCAATCAGAACACATAGCACCTCAGGATATTATAAACCTGTCTTTCTAAGATCATCGTCTCCCTACCCACACTCTGAACCACATAAGTGACCGATATGGAACGTTCTACATAGCAGCAAGTCTCTGCTCTGCACAAATAGAATTGTGTATGGGGATAGTTTGATTCTCTCATAAGCATTTACGCAGCACTAATCTATGGTGAAAAAACTATAGGATTTTTATCTTACACTAAACTATCGTAATAGCTTTTTTATAACTAAGGTTTTTAGTTTTGAATGAATAAAATGGTGAATGGACCTCGGATCCTGTAGGGTCATTAGAAAATGTTGTGGTTAAAAAATACATCGATCATTTTAACACTATCAAGTAAGCCCTTTTCAGAGAACAAAATTGAATAAAATTACAAAAAAAGTATTTGTACTGTTTTAACCTGGACTTTAAACTTCTTCTCCTCTACTTCTTTTTAGTTGTTGATGTAGTGGTGCTGTCTGCTTCCGGTTCCTTCACAGTGTTTTTAACTAATGTATTCCTATTAGAGATTTTTGGGAATGGAGCATTTGTCTTGCCACTGTGCAAGCTGGTCACTTTGTCACATCCACTGATATACACAACAAAGCGGTTTTTTGTGTTGATATCCAAAGATGCTTCATATCAGCTGAGCACTGTTGAATCAATCTAAACCTGAGGGGAGACATATCTATTCAAAAAAGATATAGGGAAGGCTAACACATAGTAATCTTGGCAGAGTTGTGCATGTTTTTTATTATTGAAATGTCTGATGTGTAACAATTGCATAGCCATTGGGAATGAATGAGTGCAATACCTGCAGATCAGGAACATGAAGCATGCAAACAGCACATCCCCAGCCTGTGCTACATGACACAAGGTCATTTACTTTAGGGGTGGATAGTAAACACAAGTAACAACACCCACCAGGACACATCAGTCTCTCTGTCTCTCTCTTTATCTTTTTCTCCACTTTCCTATTCACTAGCCTATGTCACGCATGGCTGGTGAAGTAGTTTTGGGAGGCGGTTGGGGGAGATGGAAGTTGAAGTGGGGATTACAACTGTGCTCGTCAGATAAGACAATGTCAGAGAGCGAGGCGGCACTTTTTTCGACATGAAATGAGAACACAAGCACACTGGAGCTGTGTAATTCCTCTGAACGCTGAATAAATTATGACCCTCTGTAAGGGCACCCCTTGACTCCGGCCCACTATTGTAGGAACAAATTAACTTCAATAGTGCTAATCACAGCTTTTCAGTAAATGCCTGACTAATGCTCTGACCTCCAGACAGGCTCAGAAACTGGGCCACGCCGACCCAGTGTTTGGTTTATTGATATTTCTGGTGTCACGGTAGTTACGAGAGCGCAGACGCTAGCGGCTGGAGATTTGCTCCGCCGGTCAGTTGCCATGACAATTCTGATTTATTGATCTATTTAGCTTATGGCCTTATCCATTAACCCTGTACGACAGATAATTTTTTCCTAATGGAAAAACTGAAGCAGCTGCAGTTTCCATAAGGTCATGCCACAGGCATCAGAAATACGTTCAGAATCATTAGCATGATTGATTGACTGTCTTGACAAGGTAAGTACAACAGGTCATGAGGATGGAGCCACTGAGATGGAGCCTGAGTTAAGTGTATTTATCGTAAAATACTATTGCTATATTTCTAAGACAAATAGACATACGGCCATTACAGAGAAAATTATGTCAGTTCTTGTGACTGAATGGCATCAGTCTAATAAACGCCCCAGCACTGAAATGGCATCAGTCTAATATAGGTAGCTGTCTTTATTCTGAAAACAATCACATTTTTCTATTTACTAATGCCTTCAGAAAATAGACTCATTTTGTTTCCCATGATTTAATAGTTTAATTAAGGGAGTGGAATGCCACCCATGCTATTATGTACCATGAACATAAATATAGTATGCTATAGGAGTGACCGGGGCTAGCTGTTTCACTTTCTGTAATATTTTTTTTAAGTATATTTAAGAGGGTTATGAACTAAAGTGGAATCATTATACAAATCCACTGCTGGACAATCAAGCATTTGTGTAATTTCACTTTTAACTCAAAGGGCCCTATCATACACCTGGCGCAATGCGCCGCCAGGCGCGAAGCAAGTGTTTTTTGCTAGTTTCAGCTCAACGCAGTTATCATTATCACATCCTGCGCCACGTTGTTTAAATAGCAAATGCATTTGTGCCCATTTGTGCGCTCATGGTTTTGCATGGTTGAAACGAAGTTGTTTGTATGCATGTGCAAACTCCTATTGCAAGTTGCTATTTTGAAGCAACTGAAATAGACTGCGCAATTGACCAACTAAAACCTGGTCTAGGGCCCTATTTTAACGATCTAAGTGCATGGTCTAAAGCGCACGGCGCAGGTGCACTTATGGCCGTGCACCCTAATCGCCACTTTGCTCTGTATGTTAAGAGTTGAAAAACATTCGGCCAGCGCCCGGTTGCATGGTCTAAAAGGGTTGTCCCTATAGGTGGGGTAAGTGCTCGGTAACCACAATATGTGTTGACTTATTTGTCAAAATCACCAAACAAACCCCTAACCTCACTCGACCCTATTTGGTATGCTCCGCCCCACCTACATACGTATGCACACCCAGCAACCGAGTATTCTGTGAAAGCAAACACACCAATGTTACACCGTTCTACACCAGATGCGAGACGCGACACAACAATAACTATAAGAACGATGTCATCAGTGAATTGCTGTTGTACTCATCTGTAACCGCGTTGTCGGCCTTTGACCCTCTACCAAATCCCAGACACAGAAAATACTGCCGTCTGCATGGTATCTATTTATGTGACGTTAGACACAATATTTAAAAATTCTTTTCAACGTGTCGCCATTTGTTGAACATCATATGACCGACTTTGCATGTTTGCGGCGCGTGCGCCATAACAACTGTCGCCTCTTACTCACCTATCGAAATGAAACAAAGCAACCTCGGCGTCTGATCGTAGGCCTTCCGCTCCTTGAGTTCTCTCTAGTGTTGGAAAGCTGATCCGATATTTACACGAGCCCTACTACTTGCCTTATGGTGTGCGCGTACTGCCATTCATGTTTGTTAGGGCGAAGTTTTCCTATTTGTGTGTTATTTTCTGGCCATCTCTATCTTTCTGTCGTCGCTTGGCTCGGCTAATGTCCGTCATGTGCACTGAACTCTCTCTCTTCCACATCATGAGTAGACACGCCCCTTTACTGCTGATTGGCTACGGTTGCATTTTGGTACACTCTCGCCGTGTTCCTATAAGCGTTTTGAAAAAATACATACCATCCCCTTAATGATGGAATTGAGGTGTGTTTGGGTCTAGCTAACGTATACATAAAAGCCTCCACATCAGACGATCTCACTCCCATCCCCTTTAAGAGCCAGTTCGCTCGTGCCATTGCCAGATTTGTTTATTTTTACATGGCGAATTTGCAACGCGCAAAGACAGAAACGCTTCTCCAGAGAGGAAACGAGCTGATCATGCGGAGCAAATAGTAGCTATAGATTACATGCAATGACACTCCATTATGACATGTAAGGCATTTTATATTAATGTAAGCATACACAAAATATAATATGTGACCGCGCTGTGGACCACATCCTATTACTCCTGGCGTCGGGCTTCTTAAAATACAACTCCCAAACTATGCGCCATAATGAACATTTAGACCAGGTTTTGACACAACTGACGCAATCTAGTTCATTGCCATCAACATCGCAACATGAGCGCCAACAATTGTCTCCTCACACACACATCTTTTCAGGACTCAGCAGCCCAGTGGGGGGCACACACCTGTTGCAGCGTGCATTGCGATTTAAACATACGGGTGCATGCGGGACAAGACACTCTGCAGTGGGCGGACTGATGAACCTTGAGTCAGCGAACACGTATGTGGCAAACTTGCAACGCACTAAAGGCAAACAATGTTTTGGAAGTTAGTGGTAGTTGGAAAGTCATGCAAGTTACATGGTCAGGCCCCACCACCGCGCGTGGGAGGTGTTCCAAGTTCCCCCGAAGATGGGGACTCTCGCAGTGGTGCACACTCTAACTTATTACCCAGCACACTGGGAGTGGCACGAGCAGCACACAGACATGTGCCCAATATCTAAAAATTAATAAGGACGGAACCAAGTAAAAGTTTGTGTGGATAGGCGACATAAATAAAACAATGTCTACATGTCATATGTTAATGGATATTCATCGCATGTATCAAATTCGGCGACCTATTTGCTCCCAAAGCACGATGCGGAAGCAGATTCTGGCAAAATTGTTTTATCTCTGGACACGTCTAGTCTTTGCCCTTGCAAATTCCTCGCTGTACCAAAAACACATCGCATCGCGCATTTAACGGGCTTAAGAAGATATGGGACAGCCACCTGGTTAACCAAAGCTGCCGGGAGCCCGCCGACCGTTTTTTTTCCCCGTATTAAAGTCGCCATGAATCAAACTGTTAGAAATCTTAGTTTTTTTAAATGCAGTACATGTAGGGTTTATTATAAATACTTATCGTGCCACTTTATTAATGTTTTTTTAAACTCATTTGCCGAATCTTAATGCAATATCAACTTTTAACCTACGCCCCGCCGCCTCAAAACCGAACATCATCAATATCTACTTGCCAGGACCTATCAGACATATGGCCCAAAGGGACCAGTCTTAGATGACATTACAATGGGGATAAACGCTAGGTAAGAACGGGGAAAAAGCGACAAGCTGATGACATTCAACGTTTATGTATGTTATGTCCATGCATATGACCATGTGCTACTGTGTGTCCATGGTATGAGCCACATATAACACCATTACACAAATATGAAGAGGATAATAGGATAAATAAGCCACAAACCAAACATTTACTCAAGAGACATCGCGAACTATTTGTTTTATTAATATGACATACTAACACGTGCTGGAATGAGACACAAAACTCATAATATCAGGCAGTGCTCTGAGCTCTCATCTCATCCACTCCTCATCCGAGGCAAAACAAAAAGCGCAGCATGCTGGTTGGCTAGTTTTTGTGCATGAAGTGATCGTACCGTGCAAAAAAGTCAATACCTACATAGAATAAAATATTCAGGTATCATGCTAGGTTGTCGCGGGAAGGTCGGCGGGGTTGGAGATAAGCCCCCCTACAACTGAACCGGGAGCAAATCGGGAGGCAGAATCTGTCGCCATTATGTTAGCAACGCCCCAAGGGCCAAGGACCCAATCAATTCTCAGGGAGAAGCAAGCCCGTCCTCTCAGTATATTCAGATGCCGTTTCACTCGGATAGACTTCACAGTAGAGAAAAAAAGACAATCGCTACTTCCGCTTCATGCCGACTTTAAACGACAAAAGGGAGGCGACACACCCGTGGAGTGCAACCGCACCGGGCCATCTAGACATATGCTCCCACTAACCTGTCCATGGAGGTACCCCCGGCCCTGCGCAATTGTTGTAGCCTCCTACCAGACAACGGGCGGGGGGGAGGATTGCACGGCGTGCAAGGCGCACTAACGAGGTGAGCTGGAACCAGGTGTGTTATTATACGGAGCCAACAAAAGTGGAGCAGGGCAGGCATGGCCTCAGACAGTTTGGAATCATGCTCTAGAAGACCCTATAGCGCAGGGCTGCCCAAACTCGATCCTGGAGGGCTGGTGTCCTGCAGAGCTTAGCTCCAACCCCAATTAGACACACCTGAACAAGCTAATCAAGCTCTTACTAGGCATGCTAGAAACTTCCCGGCAGGTGTGTTGAGGCAAGTTGGAGCTAAACTATGCAGGACACCGGCCCTCCAGGACCGAGTTTGGGCACCCCTGCACTAGACCCTGCACTTAGATCGTTAAAATAGGGCCCAAAACCTTAGTTACTGAGATGTAGGACAACTTCTCTATGTGACAAGTCGCTCTAGTCTCCCTTGTTTAGAGTCCAGTTTAACCAGCTAAAAAACACACTAAAATCCTTAAGAGATATTATATATTGCATATAACCTGCATACACTCCCTTCTGAGTGCCAGGGGTTAGAGCTGGAGCCAAAAGGTTGAATTAAACATGCATGACCATGCCGACTTGCTCTTTATCTCTGCCTGCACAACCAGCTGAAAGCTCATGCGTCATCCATTACCCAAGCACTCCACAATCAGCTCATCAGGTCTTCCCACATCGCTTGCCTGTTTTCCCTTTTATCTTCGTCTTTATTTTCACCCTCGCACCTTGATGTCCAAGAAGAAGGATTCTGGCCACCAATCTTCCTGGCCCAAGGCAGACACACTGTTTACTCTGACTAATGGCACCAGTGCAGGATTCCTGGAAGTCAGAGAGAAAATTTGCATGTGTACAATGGAACATTTCTGCCTGTGTGACTGTTGTGTTGTCAGTGTACATTCTAGATTGGAGACTGCATTCCCTGCTTGAACACAGCATGAAAGAACACAGAGCTATTAGCAGTTAAATCAGTGCAGAGCCATTCAAGTCATGCAGCATGGTGACTTCATCTGAAAGAAGTTTCTCAAACACCCCTGTAAGGATTTTACGTTCAAACGTTTTAGGGCACTTCACACTGGAGCTTTTGGTGTGCTCTGAGGCCTTTTGTTAAAGTTAAAGTTGTTTGGTTGGTGTGAAAGGTTTTCTCCTTTTTTAAAAGAATCTTAAAATTCAGAATTCAGAGTTTTGAAATTCAGAATTGCAGTAGTGACCAGTAGTGGAATTAAACTCAAGTTTGGAAAAAGCAACAAATGTGAAAACAGCTTTACAACAGGAGATTAGCCACTGGCTGGTTTTACCCACTTTAATAGATTTCACAAGAAAGCAACATATTATAAGGAATGGAACAATCACAGAAATCTGAAAAAAAAAATCATCTTTGAGGTAAATAAACAAGAAGTTTTAGTAAGAAGCAGTTCTGTCCTGCACATCGTTGCTTAGACTTATAGATGAGCTTCTGGGAGTGAGGCCAAACTTTAACCTCAAACTTTTTAAAGTATTGACTTGATGCTTGTGTATGACATACTACCCACACTATGAGCTTAAGGGGAAGCAACTGTACCTCTCTCTGTTTATAAAGATTAATCACAGCTCTTCCTGTAAGAACCAGCTCCAAAATGTACATGTTTGCAGTGGGTCAACAGTGCCTGAAAAAAATCATTTGTCACTCTGCCGGTGTTGTCATAGCAAGGTGCATTGGAGAGTGCTCCAATTAAAGTGGTTATTTCAGGTGTGCTTGGGCAGACTATCTAAAGCCCCATGTGTCTCACCCCATAAAGGTGAGATGAACATCCTGACCTCACTACGCTAGCATTAGAACCCTGGCAACTCATTCTGACCATTTGTCGTCATTTGTCACAGTATCTGCGTTCGAAATCGCTTACAGATGTACTACTCGTGCTACATTTGAAAAAAAAAATTCATGTGTGCAGCATCCATACTATACATAGTATGTAAATTGTTTCTATGCATGAAATATTCAGATGACACACTGCATTCATCAAAGTTTTAAACTTCGTTTGCAGCTTTCAGAAATTGATGGACATGCAAGCATAAGGATCGAAACGTTTCTGACACTATCAGAAAAATGTTACTGTGGAAGTATCAACTGAATTAGAGGTCCGATAAAATTAATACTATATAGAAAATGCTATTGTTTCCATTCATTCTTTCACAGCGTAAGGCTGGGTAATACTGATTGTATTTTCAATTTGATAGCAAGTACTACCAAGGGCAATATCACAGATATTGATTCTAATACTGGAAAATGTTAAATAGTTACAGCCAGGGCCGTTTCTAGGCATAGGCGAGCTAGACGGTACTTTTAGCAGGGTTGTGATAAAGAGTGGCACGGTCACCCTGAAATATGACTGCCGCCCCCACAGGATCCCCCAACATTATTGGGCTAGAGTACTGTCAATCTGACGATGCCTGTATGCCACTAGATCAGAGTGCTGTCAATTGCTGCCTGATTGTTGAATGCAAAGTTTGCATTCGGAGCACTCATCAACGCCATTAGATCAATGGGCTCTGTCAGTGCTTTGGCAAGGTAACACTTTTTTTTGCCATGCAAGAAAGCTGAGTTCAAAGGCCAATTTAAAATATTGGTCCAGTAAATAAAGTGCACAAAATCAGTATTTTGTTTAGGCAGTATTTGTGGCAGTTGATAAATTATGTTGCGAGATTTGTCCAAAAGGTGTGCATTTTTGCGCCAATGCATTGTTAATGGATCAACGTGTCATGTAATATTCCCATATAAACTTTAACAGCCAATTAAAAAATATTTGTATAGTAAAATTACACGAGATTCACGAGATCAATACATCCGTGTATTTAGATCATTATTAGACCGCTTTGTCAAGTTAAATGCATCCTTACGGAGGTGTCGAAATGCTGAATCAATTCATTCACTTCCAACAGCACTTAATGCGAGCAGCGTCATAGAGGGCAGAGCGTCACGTTATTTAAAGGGGACGTTAATGCGTTAATGAGTAGCAAAGGATTAAGTAGCTGCATTGATTACTTTTATGCCACTGATAAAGCTATTATATGTAATTTGGGGTAACAAAGGGTTTTATAGGTTTGACTGAAATAATAATGCAATAACTGACACTTTAAATCAATGTTTCAAGCAACAACAACAAAACAATTGAACAAAAAACAGATAAAGACAAAAAAGTAGCCATTGATAATATCTAAACATGTACCCAAATGTAATAAAAATTAATTTATGTGTAAATTATGTGCAATATGGATTGTTACATAGGGCTATACAGGCATCTAGTGGCAACACAATGGCGCCAATAGGGATTTCGCCTAGGGCATCAAATTGGCTAGAAACGGCCCTGGTTACAGCCATTTTATAAGTAAGGGATAATGTACATCCAGCCGGTTGTTATCGCAGAATAACCCCCGACAGGGTGATCACTCTTATATCACTCTGAAGGGGGTTATTCACTGATAACAACCGGCTGGATGTACATTATCCCGCTTATTACACGGCTACTTGCCACATAAGTAAATAATTAGACACGCAATATTGATTTAAGTTGAAATATTTGAACGCAAAGCTTCCGTGAACACAGCTGTTGCGAGCAAGTGGCAAGTTCAAACTAGACGGACATTTCAGGGATACGGTGCAGTTACACAACATTTCACCACATAAATAATTATGGCGATAAAAGATTTAAGATGAAAATGTTTTAAAATCTTACCAGTTTGATAGTTCTCTTCCATTAATCCATTACAGTGTACAAAACAATCGTAGCAAAATGGCAGCAGCTGCGTTTGTATGAAACGACAGAGTGAGTCCGCAATACCAGGATGACAATTAAATAATTGTACACTATTTTGAATCAAGTTTTAATATTTTAATAGCTAAACAAACGCAAAGCTTCCACCAAGAAAAAACTGTTCCTGTCAGTATAGCGCCGACTTCAGTTACCCGGATGAGCCTGGGTTATTAGCTTTTACCAGTTGTTATCGAGGGTTAACATTCCACGAAATGTTGCGACTGACCAATCAGAATTAAGTATTCCACAGAGCCATGTAATAATATATTATAAAGCCATTTAATAAGCCTATACATGATCAGACTGTTTTATATAACAATTAAAGAACATGTATAAACAAATAAACTTTAAATAACAGGTGTCCCACAAACTCATTAAAATAAAGGTCACATTTAGCTCTGCCATAATTTAGTGTGAAATAACAGCAAATGATGTTTCACTGTATGTCATTACCTCTGGCAAGCACCACTCTCCATTTGAATGAGGGCTGCAAGTTTGGCATCAGGGGAGACATGTTTGTGACCGCATTCATTTTTCAACGTTTCAGTTTGCATTCAGGTGAGCTAAAAGAGAATTTATAGTAATGTGATCCAAGCAAAAAATGCTCCATATTTTTATAATTTAAATATTTCCACCTTATTATTATTTTTATATCAAAAACTATATTATCATACAGTATCAAAAGTACAGAAAAACAACAATGCATATGTTCAAAAAGAAAAAATATTTTTGAAACTCAAAGAGTTCCTCTCCCAGAATCCCAGGAAGACTGGAAACCGTACGCTCAAACACAACCCACTGTGGTACTCATTCTCTCTCATGCGAAGCAGAAACACACACTGACAGTGAGGGCAGGAACAGCTGGAGGCTCTAAAATGCAGCGAGTGACCTCTCCATAGAGCTGTTCGATTCCGAAATTTTTGGAATCGAGTCCGATTCCGATTCCTGATTCCTCACTGTGGTTTTCTATTCTTTCTCGATTCTTGTTTTTTTAGATTGAATATATATAATCTCACCATGACTGCAGGATAAAGGTCGTAGAAAGTATCCTTCTCATAATATGAAGCTTTATTTGTAAAAAAATAAATAAAATTATGATACATAAATTGTAATTTTGTCTGCTTTGCCCGTGAAATTAGTCATAGCCCCAGCTCAGCAGGGACATGCATTTATCGCATGAATTGAACATGACATGAAGTGTCTAAAATAAATGTGCACAATTCAGCTGAATTATGAAGTTTACTTTGACTGTCTGCTTTGCACAAAGTTAACAAACTACACTGAAACAAAATAACCAGAACATTAACAATAACTGATAGAACTCGTGGTTTATCTGTCAATCAGATGAGCTCTCACAGCCACTGATCTATGCTCGGGACGTTTTCTTTTATAATTATCATTGGCTGATAGAACGGTTTAAAAACAAATAGTATTTTCGATGGAAATAAGATCCTGACTCTTAATCACGTCATGATCTATTCTGACGTGCAGTGCTCAAAAATGTGGACAAGCCAGGTCCACCATAAAATAAACTCCGAATCGTTTTCTTGAACTGGTGCTAGTGACTTCTAATCACTTTTAGCGAGCACGAGGGAGGCGAATGATAATACAAATATAAAAATGAAAATAATATTTTATCTCAACTCTAGTAATTACGGCTTTTAGCGAGCAAGAGGGAGGTGAATGGTGCTTCTCAGATGGAAGGGTGCATCCTAAAATTCAGATGATCTCAGTACCGTCTCATCCTTTACTATGAATTTAAATGTGTGCAGCCTTCTTAGGATGCAGCTTTCCGTTTGAGAGGCACCCATAGATAAGCTTTGTTGAACTGAAAAGTTTTCTGAATGAGGAGTCGATTCCCCTTGATGGAATCGATTCCAACCTTTGGAATCGACTCTCGATTCCCAATGCCTCGGAATCAATTCCCAGCCCTACCTCTCCACACACTTTTCTGCCCAAATCGGCACCAGACCCCTAGTACAGGCTTCACAGACAGATGGAGCATTGTTGAAGCCATGTGAAGGTAGAATGAGTCAGCACCACCTGAGGGAGAGCTAGTGAAAACAGGAAGGAGAGCTGTGAACTACCCAGCATAACTGCAAGCACTCCACAGCCCCTGAGCTGCGCAGACGGGAGGGCCTCATTACTTGAGCAAGCTAGAGAGTGTAGCAGATAAATGTGTGAAACAACAAGAAGCAGATCTCAGAATGAATGGACGAGTTTGTGGAAATAATCCAGAACCTGATGAGAACTGACATGTCCATCCATATTCATACAGCATAGGCATTTAATGGACCACATTTATCATCCTGTGCTAGCATGCTGCAGGTCCTAATTAGACATTTACTGTACATATGTTCACGTGTGAGGTGTGTTTTTGGGAATACACTCTAAAAAATCCTGGGTTCTTTTTTTAACCCAAATGCTGGGTTGAGCCTTTTGGGTCATTTTTTGGGGTTATTTTTTCAGTGTTTGGGTAGTTTTTGTGTTACCCAGCTCCTGGGTCAAATGTAACAACCCAATGTTTGGGTTGTTTTTGTGTTACGCAGCTCCTGGGTCAGACATAACCCAGCGGTTGAGTTATTTATCACGGGGATTTTGCCTTCTCTTCTGGAGAGAACAGTTCTAAGCGCCATCGAATTGATGCATTTCTTCGGTAAAATACAGGTTTGTGTACATTTTATTTTATATATAAAATCGTTACTGTGCTGTATATCGTTCAATTTCATGCAGAGCAACATACAGGCGCGCGGTGTAATCACCTAACGTCATTCTTATCGCGTGATGGAAAAGCCTGCTACTCTGCATAAAATAAACGATTTTATTCATAAAGATACAGAATACAAATACTTTGGATGTTAAAATATTTCCTCAGAGCTTTTTACTGTTTGTTTTGGACAGGTTATGAAGGCAGTGGCAGCATAGTTCGGCTATGAGTGAAACGCAGGGCGGCGGTCTCAGCCGTGAGCAGTTCCCCACCGAACACGACTCCAGCTCGGGCACGAGAACCAGCACCGTTATGGTGGAAACAGAATAACAGAGACTGGTCGATTACACGTGAATTACTTCTGTTTAATGTTTAATATTTACTTTTAATGTTTGTTAAACAAGTTTAAATAAGCAATATGTATACATACTGTAAGGTCCACGCACTTGGCCCAAGGAAGGTATCCAGTGGTGGATGAAGGTTTCTTGCGTGTTCGGTCTTTTCAGCGTGCAGAGTTATTCAATTTAGGTTTAACTCAAATCTGACTCCGTTTTATTATTACCTCGAATTTAGGTTGAAAGGCACATTGGTTTTTGGCGGCTCAATTATTCTTACATTTGATTATTCTAATTAACTCTTTACTTATTTTTTTCTCGTTCACTAGGAATCTATGTTGTTTTAGGATGCCTCACGCCGGCCGCTATTCGTGGGCTCCACGATCACAAAACTCGCCATTCTGATCCTTATTCAGAGGTTTGTGGCTAATACTATTTAATATACCTTAAATAGTAGATCTGTTTAGCCCCCTACAGTTACCCATGTAATACTCAAACATTAATCAGCGGTTCTTCTAGAACACCTTTTTCTAGACCCCGACAGCTGATAGCTTCGTACAACTTAATTAACACTCAAAGTATTAATCAGCGGTTCTTCTAGACCCCCTTTATCTAGACCCCGACAGCTAAGTTAGCTTCGTACAACTTAATTAATTCTGAAATCATATACATGGTTAACGCGAGGGTGGTTGCGATTCATACTGAGTACAACTTAAACTAAGGTCCAGCGGTTAGTCAGAAACCCATAATCTCACCTGATGTGCCCATGCTATGCACGAAACCCTGGACGCAGTTTTGCAGAAAACATAAGCCTTCACTTATTCTACTTGAGAAAATAAGTTCAAGAAAAGTTAAGAATAAATCAAATATAACAATTTATTATTTGTCAGGTAAACTTGTATCATGCCAATTACATAATCAATTCAAAGATATCAAATCAATACAAGACATCAAATTCTAAAAGACAAATCTTAGAGTAAGATGCATACCTGTCCTTTAGAAAAATACATAGTGTGAAGTGTGTGGACACACTTCACACTACTGGCTTTCTGGTTACAGAATCGCGCCGACCCTTTTGCTACAATCCTTTAAATACAAAACCAAGATAAAACATCCCCCAAATGGAGGCATGTATAAACAATTGGAATTTAAATTAACCCAGGTCCCAGACCTGGGTGGTTTGCACCTCAATGGGAACAGAAGGTAATTTGCATGGAATGACCCTCTACGGTAATCGAAGTATCTCTTAACTCTTAGGATCTGTATTATCTTTTAGTCTACTTTTGTCAGATTAAGACCATTGTACCACTCACCCTGAGACTATTCAAATGAAACCAAACATGACTGTAAATCGTATTTGTATTCATATAGAACATTATACTAGTGACCATTCTGAGTGAATCCAGTGGAGAGAGCAGATGAAAAGGCACTGATGCATATGTGAGAGAGGCGTTTCCTGCACCACCCCTCTGTGGGGTGTGTCTTGAAGATGCCAGTGTATTGTCTGTTTCTCAGGAGATCAAAGTATCTGAGTTTCTTTTATCCTTACAATACAAACGATAAACAATGCTGTAAATGATAAATAAAGGAAAATAAAGGAAGTTTATCATGCAAACCAGTGGTTGTGTGGAGTATTTTACAAAAGTTTAGTGGATTTAAATTAATCTGTAAACATTATTTCATGTATAAAGTAAAAAATAAGCTATATTATAATAAAAAGTTAAACTTAGAGTAAGCAGGAAACAGTGTTGTCTGTCAAAGAGGAGGGAAGCAGAGAGTGACTGCGCTGCTGCTCAACTTCACTCATTAAACACTTCTGTTTCCTGGCCTTCATTTCTCTGTCATACCTGAATTGCAGCCCGATTTCTCTGAACTCTCATTTCATTAACCTGAATGGGCACACAGAGAAAAATTGTGTGAGCGCGCTACTCTGCCAGGAGGCTAATCTTTCTTCTCTGTGGTGACGTCTTTGCATTGGAGACAGTGGAGCAGAGTTTCCATTTAGGTTTCAGAAAAATGAAGCATTTCAGACAAAATCTTCATTCCATTTTCTGTGATTCTTCTCTTAGATGCATAGCACACACATTTTGTTTAAAACACTTTTTTTCAGAATTTAAACTTACACTGTCAGGATATTTTAAAGAAATCAATACTTTTCAGAATTAATGAAGACAAATATTAATACTATTTAGCAAAGGTGCATTTAAATTTATCAAAAGCGACTAAATACTTTCACATTGTTATTTTAAAATTGCAATATTTCTCAATATTACTGTTTTGACTGTATTTTAGATTAAATGCGGCCTTGGTGAGCATAAGAGACTTCTTTCAAAAGCATTTACAAAAATAAAAATAAAAAAATCTTACTGACCCCAACATTTTGAATAATAGTGTATACCAGGGCTGCCCAAATTCGGTCCTGGAGGGCCGGTGTCCTGAAGGGTTTAGCTCCAACCCCAATTAAACACACCTGAACCAACTAATCAAGCTCTTACTAGACATACTAGAAACTTAAAGGCAGGTGTGTTGAGGAAAGTTGTGGAGCTAAACTCTGCAGGACACCGGCCCTCCAGGACCGAGTTTGGGCACCCCTGGTGTATACTGTCTTACTTGATTTTGTTTAAGGCTGCAAAAAAAACTATTCCAAGAGGATTATAGAAAAGCATGAACATACCTAAAAACATACCTAAATCATAAAATTAATATTCAAAAGTATTAATAAATGATAACACTGGCTTTTTCTGAAGGGTCTGACAAAAATGTGTAATGAACACTCTGAAAAAGAAAAGGTCTAAAACACTGAATGGCAGATTGACGATCCTGAAATGTCATGCATGATCCCTGCTGAGAGAGATGGGCCTGTGGGACCCTCTTGGGAGGGTGAATCTGATAGGCTCCGCTGCTTATTGCTCTGATAGCGCAGATCACATCCCAAAAAGACCCATCACAGGTCTCTGTCAGAGTGCTGGCACCATCAGACAAGTAATCAGAGAAGTTGGAGCACTGTCTCATAGAACAGACATTCCCCACTGTCCCAAGGTTTGTAATGAAATAAGATAAAGGCTGAGAGGACAATATATTGAGAATTTTTCTTTTACATTTAACTTTTTTAATGGTGCTGTATCTAAATGGTAATGTATTCATATATTTGTTTGTTTGATTGTCTACAAATTAAGTGGGAAAAGCAGGTGGGCTCATTTGTTGTGAGATGAAGTACCAATTAGCCATGTTACCGTTTGATTACAATTAATGTAGATAACAACCTTGGTGAATAAACAATCATATGAGTGGTTTTCACAGAAATGACTTGCACAACAAAGCCTATTCTATTAATTGATACTATGGGGCTTTATGTAACCAAGCAACACTGATGACTTTTTTCACTATATACTGTACCACCAATTAACTAATTTATGTCTAATTTTTGAAAAGACAGTTGCTGGAACATGAATTGTGCATTCAATTTCACATTCAAATATCTATTCAAATCATTCCATTAATTCCTTTTTGTGATCAAAGAGAGAAAAATAGGCTACAACAGACAGATTTTATTAGATTGGAAAAAAGGCTTAGTGTCATGTTTCCCTGCAAATCAGTATAAACTTCACAAAAATAGCTCTCGTGTCTTAATTGTTGCACACCAGAGCAGAGAGCCGATAACTTGGGAACGCTACAACTAAAACACAGTTTAAACTAATCGTGACTCTGCGGAGAACAGTGGTCAGAGGCAAAAAGGAAGATCAGATTAAAAAATGAGACTATCACGCCATTAAGTGTATTTCTCAAGGTTTTCAGCAACAGAGAATAAATTTAGCATTGAAAGATGATCTAATCTAATGGGTCTTCTGAGATGTCAGAGACTGCCTCCCCCCAAGGTTAAAGACTGCATTATGAATTAAAATGTGTAATCTGTGGGCTGTGAGGAGTTTCAGCTGAGCTTGACTTTTAATAAAGTTATGAACTGAGTTTTATACGTGCAATAAGCCAGTGAGATATACATTTCCTCTTGAGTTGCTTTTGCACACATCAATGATCTAGTTTAGAACAATGGCTTTTCTACAGACACTAATAATGATGCAGGATTTGTAAACAGCCAGGAATAAGCCTTCTTGGGAAAGAGCTGTGAAGCATCACTAATTATTTTAGAGCTTTCAATCTCACTCTAAAACCAGATTGATGAGAAAACTTCTACAGGTAAAAAAAGAAAGAAAATGCCAGCTATATTCTCCAAATTCACCCTGATCATACATGTATTTCCACTTGCTAGCATGTTATTTTAATATCAATAATATTGATATTTGTTTAAAAAAAGTATCTATTTTCTATGGTTTTAGGTAGTAATAACCTTGTAACATATTAGTTACCAAAATCAGTTCTGCTGCCATCTTGCATGGTGGGATATCAGGGACAATGTGATGACATAAACTGTATAAACAAATGCACTGATTCACTGAATCTGACAACAATGTCATATACATAATAAATGTCCATAATGTCCAAAATAGACAACTGCTATTAAGAAAATGATTGACTCTTTTGACTGAAAGGTGAGATGTCTGTTACTACAGCCAGCATATTTAGAAGTCTTATTTCTACATGGTCTGTCTCTTCTACCATGTACTGCTTCTGGTAGTTCCTAAGTGAATGTCAGCCTAGAAAAAAAATCACATTGAAGGCTTACAAGATATTCCTGTGGTGACATCATTGCTGACAAATGTAGTTTATTCTAGAGGTTTTTCACTTCCATATTCACAAAGGGCAGCTTTGGCCTGTATGAGTGAGCCATGTCATATTCCAAACATGTTTTTCTACCAAGGCATCTGTCCAGTCACTGCTTTAGGGCAGTGTGTGATTGAGTCCACATACTACCATTATATATCCCCCTGTGTCTCCATGGACATGTAATATTACTACAGAAGGGACATAGATCACATCAGCCAAGGCAAATGCAACTTGGAAAATTGCAGAATGAAAAACCAAATCCTATTCCTCCTATGATGCTGTTGATCAAAAGGAAAGCATGGGTAGAAAAAGTATAATTGGGGAGGGGAGGGGGGGTACCAAATGGAATAGAGAGAGACTGAAATTGACTGTTTTTGAAATTACAGCAATACAGCACTTAAAAACATGAAGATCCAAAGTGTGAAATATGCTTGAGTTCAAGCGTTTAAGGAAATGAGATGTATTTTGATGACAGGTTATGTGACCTGTTAAACTCTATCTCATATTATGCTAATAGCTCTAAAAATCTGGACATCCAATCCATGAGTGTCTAATGACTGTCATTTCCCCTGCCTTTGATAAAAAGTGGCCACTCTGAAAATGAATATGCTTTCTGATGACTGGCTCCCTAATGAAAAGCAATTAATAGCATATGTTTGCAAGTCATGTGCAAAGTATATGCTGGGACTGTGATTATCATGCTCTACGAAATGAAATCCCATAATGGTTAGTATGTTTTGGCAGATAAACCAGCATAGCAATGCAAAACTCAGCCTTCTGATCAAGCCTGTTTCTAATAAAAACCAGCAACTAAAACCTAACATATTTTCAGTGGTTTATAGCAGTGTTATCTTTGTTAAAGTTCCTTTTTCCATGACAAACTGGTTTAAAAAATACATTACTCACCCTTATATTATTCCTATCCCTTTTACGATTCTGGGGCCATAATGAGTGAGATGGAGAAAGGATAATCTTCATAGTGCCCTTTGGACTGACCCATAATGCATCCATGATTTCATCAATTAAATATGAAACTGTATGGCTGCTGTTGTTTATGGGCTTAAAGCTACGAACTGGACTTACTCTACAGTTTGTCTGAGATCTACAGGCATGTGAGATAACAAAAGCTGGTCAGTGAATCTTTAAATGAATATCAGTGGATTGTCAACGTGTTCAAATATAATGAGTGTTAATGGAATAGTTCGCTCAAAAATCTGCTGCCATTTACCCACCCTCATGTCATTCCAAATCTGCATGAATTTCTTCTTTGGAAAACAAAATATATTTTGAAATGTGAAAATCAGCTATTCCTTTAAATAATAATATTCTGTAGTCTAAGTAGGTCCTGGCAAAGTCTGTATTTTTAACATTTATCTTGGAATGAATATTATGTACATCTGTAATTGTGGTTTCACAGCCGATGAGGGAAACCAGGGCTTGCTGAGGGTCACATGCAGCACTGTACTTATACTGTGAAGAACATAAGGACTCAAATCATGTGTATCAGCAGAGTCAGACCTCTTATGAAGCTTTTCATTCCAGCATGTTGCCCCAAGGTCTGTCTGATAATATTGCAGCTGCCTGGGCTGAAATCTATCCAGATTTACTTTCCTTTGGAAGAGTTGGCAGATTGTAGTGCTATATAACACAGAGTGCAGAGGTGAAATCTCTCCCCTCACAATTAGCCAAAATAAAAATATGGAAAATAAATTTTTTTTTTTACAGTTTTATCCACAAAACTTACTAATAAATAAGTATTTTAAACTTGCAAAAAAAAAAAGTTAAATATGAATCTTAATTGCAAATCTAAATTATATTTAGGAAATAAATTACTTTTAGCTGTTATGAGCTAAATCACAATGTCAACCAACAAAACTGGGGCACATGAAACCACTTGACAGAAAACTGTAATAAACAGAAATCTGCCATATGAGGTCAAAAGAACCATTATATAATTTTTGTTGTTTAACCAATTAAATGGATCACATGGGAATAATGACAAAGTCAATATTTTCTGCTCAAAAACAGTTTCTTCATTAGAAACATAAAACTGTCACATCTTTTTAAAAGGCAAAAGAGTCACCGCATTTTAAAATAGATTTTGAAGCATTAGCATGATAAATTTCAGGATGGTGATAAAACAAGAGAAAATATCTGAGCTAGTGTTGAGCAAGGAATGAGTGTTAAATATTCTTGTCATTCCTCAGACAGGGACTCAGGGATCAGACAGTGGTATCGGGCCCTGAAAGGTCAGGCTCATTAAAAGTCCCTTACTTGCATCTCAATGATTCAAGAAAAAGCCCAAGCTTTCATTAAACAAGCCTCTTGTACCCCTGTAAAGCTTCCTGTGGTGCCATTACCAGCAACCCCAATGGCCTTATAAGCAGGCCGACAGATGCCATTCCTTGTCAGACGAGAGGCAAACACTTAACATTATCTTCAGTTTATTACTGGTTTTTCTTCATTCATTTTCAGCTTTTTTTCCAGACTGAATTTTTTATAATTTTTTTTAATTTAGTTTTCTGTCTTGACGTTTCTAGCTTCTAATTTCATTCCTACCACAGCAGATCTGTGTTTATAAGCTGCCATCCTGGGAATCCCCTAAGCAACTCCCTCTCATTGTATCCCAACATTTCCACACCTCAGGAACACTCCACTCACACTTTGATGAGTAGCTCTCATGTTTGCACAGTTGACAGTTGCACACGTGACTCAATTGCTGTGCTGGTACAGTTCTGTTTTATGGGAATGGATCTGAGATACTGTGAAGTGGGGAATGGTATGAGGCAGTTATTATAAATTCATGACAGCTGAAGAAGGGGTCAGCCATCTCTCGAGGCGTACAGTAATAAAAAAAATGTTGTGGTCATCACCCAGTTGAAGGCAACGGCCCAGAATGAAACAAGCTTAGATCTGCCTCTGTTAACATCCCCCCAGTTATTTCCCAGACTCCTCTGAAAAGTTCAGAGAGGGGAATTTTATCCTAATCTTGAATTATACCACCTTGAAAACTTTTCCGCGTTGTCGTTGAAAAATTAAGCATGCTTTGATACATTATGCTGATGTATTCACCATCTGAAACGGTTTCTGATGACTAAGAACTCATGGGGGGAGGAATCCAGTCATGAATCTTTCCACAAAATAAAAAGAAAAAATATTGTAAAACAGACAGTAGCTATGTAAGATTCAACACACAGGCATTGTGCATCTCTATAATCAAATGCAGCAAAACCTCCAGACAATTACAGTTTCACAAAGCAGCAGGTCAATCATAGAAGTTAATTAATGACTTTTTAATTGAACACTGTTGACAGACTGCTTTTGTGAGAAATGCCAGGTAACATGTGACTGGCTAACTTAATCTTTTCAATGCATGTGAATAATTATTTTCGTGCACTTAGTGAACTTTTCTGTTGACTGTCTGACAGATTTATTACACCACTCACCATCCACTCATCCACTTTCTGTTTTATCGTTCTGAGCTAGCGTGTTCGGTTAAATGTTCAACATGGGAAATTGTATAACAGGAGATCTGAGTTTCATGTCAATATTTCATGCAGACTAAAGCGATAACTGTCATAGGAATTTGTCTTTCAATGTTCTTCTCTACATGCAGCCCTGAAATATTTTTTTCCAAGCTGTCAGAGGAAATCATATTTCAGACAAATTATTACAGAGCATGCAAAGACAACTATAATTATAACAAAATAATTGAAACATTATTTTAATTTTAAAATACAGATAAAACACTAATGCAAAATTATTATATAAAACAGTTCAAATTATAATTAGGAAGTGTGGGGTAAGCGGTGCCACTTTTTACTGTCCAAAATGAGATGGGTAAAGATAAAAAGGAGGAAAAACTAATCCTCCTAATTATATTTCAGGAAGTCTGCTACCAACCAACAATTTAAATAACATAGGGCCATAGAAATATGACTAACAAAATTGCCACACATTATGCGTCATGCCAAAGGGTAAGCAGAATGCTTGCAAATATAAATAAATGTAAATATATGTCTATGCAAAAATAAATGAAAACATATATTTAAAAGAAATTAAATCATGCACTATCCCATTCCAAAGTTTTATCTTGATGCACATGATATAGTCATAACCCAGTAAGGAAAACATTTAAAATTGACAGTTTACCCTGCAGTACCTGGAAGACATTAACCCTTTATTTAATAATTCATGGCTAATTTTTTGGTCAAATAATGTTCATGGTTTTATGTATTGCCAATTCACCACCTCTGTAATTTTGTTGACAAAATTCCTTCCACCTACCATATATTTCAGTTTGACAAGTAAAAGAATGCTTTTAGCAAAAAAAAAAACGTATTTTTCTCATGGCACTGCTCATCACAAAAGGCAAATGTATATCTCTAAATACTGTATAAGGTTTGTATATTGGCCATAACCGCTTTTTTCCCCATGGATGGATCTGGACTGTACCACTTTATATAATTAAAGCCTTTCATTTTACTATTACAAATGGGGAGCATGTATACTATAATACCACTAAACCCACCACAGCTTCACAATGGATATTGTAAACATGTAGAGCCTTATCACTGGCCTGAAATGAAGTTTGTGCATTTCAGATGTGAATGCGTAATCTTTTCAGAATATTTTAAGTGGTGCTGAATACCATAAAACCAAAACAACAGAAACTATGGATTACACCCAGCACAAACACAAGCAATGGACCTTTGCCATGGCTTCTTGCCATGGCTGTGCTTTGTGTGCCTGAGCCACATATTATATAAATCATTTCACTGGGGATTAGAATGTAATCGGACTGTCCGTAATACACTGTGGTGTTAAGAAGAACATTGATTGTTTAGGTGAGACAGAGAAAAAGAGGGAGAAAAAGAGAGAAAGCAAAACATATGGTTTTTCTTGTAGTGAAAGAAAAAGCAAGAAAGAAGAAAAACAACTTGTAAAGAGCTCAATGGAATGAAGCTTCCAAAGTTCAGAAAGACTTGGATATGAACTTGGCACAGTTGGTGTATCAGCCGTGGGGCCGTGAGCTTTATAAATACAATCTGATGCTGATGGTACTTGGATGCAAACGTGAGTCAGACACTCAAAGCTGAGAAACAAACGTGATTGCTGCCTCCCTCTCCTGCAACTCTTTAAAAATGCATGTTCTGTTCTAGCCCAGTCTCGTCATAAACCCTGCTGAAGTGGGAATATAGGCAAAAAGCCAGATTTTCTAAGGCAGTTGGACCACATATAAAAGTGGGGGTGATTCAGTTAGCAGCCTTTCTCTTCTATTTCGGATAAACAAGAGCTCAACTGGATGATGAGGAAGCCCTCGAGCCTGTGAGGCAAATTTAAACCCATATTGGACTTTTTCTCACTCCAAGAGAGATTTGTATCTTCCAGGGCTTTGGAAAAGAACACAGCCCCTGGTTACACACCATGCAATCCAAGTAGAGATTCACCTGGGAGTTTCAACTAAAATTCACTCCACATTTACTGTGGTAAAAACAATGAGAAAGACTCACTGAGTACTTCTGAAGTATCAAGAAAGAAAGCAATCCCGTCGAATCCAAGACTCCAGCCTCTGGGATCCACTTGCTCCGGCCTGGCAGGTCTGTCAGGCACAGTCTGAGTCCCGCTGGAACTGGAATCAAAGTCGTCTCCCTCAACTGTCACATTCCCAGCATTTCAATTGAGCCATCAGTCTGTCAGACACAATGCCTCTCCCTGCCTAGGGATTTAGGGGCTTCTGTTTTTTTTTGCCATGATCACTGTGACAGGCTTCTGTAAAAACACAGCATGAAGAACATATATTTAATGCATTATGCTTCTGTATTCCCTGTTGAATAGACCAGTAATGCAGGTCACAAATATAAGATTTGGATGATGGTGTGCTAGTTCCACCAGTTAGGACATGCATGCTGGTCTTTTCAACAAATTTATTTGAACAGTTCTTTTTAAAAGATGTGTTAAAACCATTCATGACAGTCATTATCACTGACTGTATCTGTTGTCCTTTTCCTCACCTTTCTCTTTCTGGCTTCTTTTCTACTCCCCTTCTTCTTCGCTTTTCTCTATCTCTGGCAGACTGGGCTCCTGTAAAGAGGAGATAAAGTCCTCCAGCAGGCCAGCCCCAAAGCCAATGTCCCCATCTGACTTTCTGGACAAGCTGATGGGAAGAACCTCTGGCTATGACGCTCGCATCAGACCCAACTTCAAAGGTGTGACAGAACGAAAACAAACAGGATTTGTCAGGATATATATGGCAAAACTTGTGAAACTGGTAGCAGCTTGACAGTAGCACCTGGAAACTTAAATGAGGTGACACTAGAAAAAACCCAGTGACCTGACTTTGTATTACTCCAAATACAAGGAAAACAGGAATGCTCTTCTAAAGGTGTTCTGTTGTTATTATTAAAGCGATACTGTAGTTCACCCAAAAATTTTAAAACTCACCGTTTTTTTATATCCATACATTTTTGTTGATTCACAACAAAAGGAGAGTATACCATTATGTCATCTACTCACATGTCTGCAGCGCATTACGGCTCAGATGATGTTTTGTTCCGTCCTCCACGTAGTGCCAGTTCACACCAGGAGCATTTCAGAAGCGAAGCGACAGGATTCGCGAGACGACGTGATTTGCCTGTCCGATGTTGTTTGTCTTGATTATTTGTCTTTTAGCATGGCTAAGTTGGCTAAATGTTTATGTGTTGTCCGGTTTAATTCTGTTTATTGTTGCGTTTATTGCTATGTCCACTTTGTTGTGCTGTAGACTACAAAGTTAATACACTTAAAAGTACAGTTATGAATGACAAGGATAAAAGATTTGTAGCTGTCTATAGTCGTCTAAAATACATCCTCAATTATCTTGTATCTATATTTCACACAGGATTTCTGGCCTCCAGGCAAGGATATAGTGATGTGAAACACGATCAGGAGTCTGCACAGGGTGTTTATTTTGAAATTTACAGGATTTTTTTAACTTTTATTTTGTATTTACTGTGCGGCTTGGACGTGGTGTCCATCAAAAATAGGCGAGGTGCCTATCTTTAGCGAAGCCACTTCTGGAACGAGCCGCGGCACGGCTGGTGTAAACACAAGCATTGACTGAGTGGTCATGATCAACTCCGAAAAAGCATTATTTAGAATTTATATAGTTTATTTATACACATATAGCAATAGTTTGAATTCCTATTAAATTTTCACTTTTCAATTATTTAGTTCGATATTTTTGTGCTTTTGTCACAAAAAAGCACATGTATTAGTGTTTCCTTAAAAATAATTTGTTTGGTTCTCTAATTAGCTTGTAATTATTAATAGTGTCAGAATACCCCACACCAACCTACCATATGCTTTCTGAACACTTTGCATTTAGTGCAGAAGGACTACGTTTATGCACGGACTACGTTTATGCTGCTTTGATGATGCTTTTTTATTTTTTTTTGAGACCTGCCAAGTACGTCACCATTTTCTTTTGTTATATGGAGAAGATGAGAGTAAACATTTAGCTAAATTTTTTATTTTTGTAGGTAGAAAACTGGATAGGTAAATCATGATGGAATTTCCTTTTTTTTGGGTGAACTACCCCTTTAAATCCCCCTTTCATCTATTTTTCACTCATTCTCCAAACTTCTCCATACAAAAGTAAGTGTTAGTCTAAACGTAAGAAACTTCTCTCTTCTATTTTAACAGGACCAGCAGTAAATGTCACCTGTAATATTTTCATCAACAGCTTTGGATCCATTACTGAGACAACTATGGTATGTAATCACACTGGTTCAGTTTTGTTTAATATCAAAGATTCAGCATTGCACTTATCTTCTTATGCTACTCAGACATTGACCTAAAATGCAAAGGGCAAATTCCTTCTCTTTCTCTCTATTCCTTCGGGCAGTATGCTCTGTTACAATTATATTACTGAGTGGATTTTATTTGCTTTCTTGACTTCTCCTTGCCTCGAGGAGTACATCACTTAGAAGTTTAGAGTCCAGTGGGTCAGCTGATGTACTGATAATGAACTGTCCACCATGCAATTAAAACGAAAAATTGAGAGAACGGCCAGGATCTTGAAGGGGGAAAAAATTAAAGGGTGATATACCCATCCTCTAAATCCTGTGCTTAGCACTAAATGTCTCTGTCAGCAGAATGTTTCAGTTGACCATTGCAGATTGCCATTATTAACGGTCTGTTAGTCCATTAACTTGGGATTTGAACATTGGAAATGGAGGACTTCCAACAGAATTTAATGTCAAGGGAGAACAAGTTTACTTGCATGTTTAGAGCATATCTGTTTCAGCGTGTTAGGTTTGCAATTAAAACACTAGAAAAAGAAGAACTAAAACAAAGAATGTACATTAATAATAATCAAATCCAGAAACTGACCTAAGATTTCAGGACCTAACAGAGTTTTTTTCCCCTCTTTCGCTACAGGATTATAGGCTTAACGTTTTTCTACGCCAGCAGTGGAATGACCCTCGGTTGGCCTATAGTGAATATCCTGACGCTTCTCTAGACCTGGACCCTTCTATGCTGGACTCCATATGGAAACCTGACTTGTTCTTTGCTAATGAAAAAGGTGCAAACTTCCATGAAATCACAACAGACAACAAGCTGCTGAGGATCTTTCAGAATGGGAATGTGCTATACAGCATTAGGTAAGCAGAGAATTCTCTCATAAATTTAAGAGAACAGAGGGAAATTTACAAGAATTAGTGCAAAAGAGCTATAATGCAATAAACATTAATTTAACAACATTAGGTGTACGATTAAACCCTAATGTACACAACTGATAAGAAAAACCTAAGAATAATCATGTTATTTCAACAAAAAAACATCAAATGTGAAGTGTCATGCAAGGAATTCTGGGAGTGTCAATTTACAGTTTTTCACTGTAAATTATACAATGACTTTTTCTTTTTCACTTCCAAAAACCGTATTTTTAACCGTAAAATTACATTAAATGTAATTACATTTATTGACCGAATATAGTATGGAAACTTACTGTTAACCAGTTAACAGGTTTTTACTGTAGCATTTTTATAGTCTTTTACTGTTAAAAATCACAATAATTTTTACAGTGTACGAAACAAAAACAGATACAAAAATTCACTGCCTCATTTGGGATTCACTCTGCAATCACAAATCAAATGGATGAAGTGTACAGCCATACAGATTTGAACTCCTAGAGAGACAGCATGAAGGATGTTGTTCCAAACCTAAATGACTTTCCTTTTGTGGAACACAAAGAAAGATATTTTAAAGAAAGTACAGGTTGTTTTCATATGTAATTTCAATCACTGGAGTCTAGAGCTTTCAATCTTTAAAATGCAAAAGCATCTTGATTTTTGAAACTCTTTTTTTGATCTTTCATTCAAAGGATCCAATTCAAAGGAATAATTTTTTCACAAATCACTATATACTTTGCTCCTAAACAAACCACACAAAGCTTGAATGACTTCAAGAATACATGGAATATAGAGCATGACTCATATGGACCATTATTTATTTTTTTAAAGTGTTTTTGTGTCATTTTGAAGCTTGATAGCCACATTCTCATTCACTTTAGTTATATTAAAAAGCTTGGTCAGACATTTGTTAAAAAATAGAGACATGGGGGTGAATAAAAAATTAATTTTTGAGTTTTCTTCGCAAACTCCTTTGGTCTTTCTCTATTTAACACCTGTTTTCTGCCCTTTTTGGTTTCAACTCTGATTCTTCCCCACTTTCTGCTTTCCTGTTTTGTGCTATGTCTCAGGTTAACACTCATCCTGTCTTGTCCCATGGACTTGAAGAATTTCCCAATGGACATTCAGACCTGTACCATGCAGCTAGAAAGCTGTGAGTACTCTATACTTCTCTTCCTCTCTCTCCCGCCCTCATCCTTCCTTGCCCTTCTCCTCTTCACACTTTGCTGCATTCAATTCTTCTGACACTGATATGGAGTTTAAATGTATGCACTAATAGCCACAATCACCATGAAGATAAAACACAGTGAACATACTTAAAAACCATTGTTGCATAAGGTGAACATATACTGTACATTACCGTTATAAATTTTGGGAACGGAAATGTTTTTGAAATATGTGTCTTATGCTTATCAAGCCTGCATTTATTTGATCAAAAAACAGAAGAAGTTTTTTACAATTTAAAATAACTTTTTTATATATATATAATATTATATATATATATATATTATATAATATATATATATCTATTTATATATTTGTGTGGTGGTGGTGTGTGTTTGTTTGTGTGTGGTGCACGTGTGTTTCAAATATACTTAATGTACGAAATGTATATAATTTAAAATATATTTTTAAAATGAATTAGTATCTTTAAGGAACCGCAACACATTTTCTTTACGATATTTCAACCAACAAATTCATTTGAAATAGAAATATTTTGTAATAATATAAATGTCTTTATTGTCACTTTTGCTCAATTTTTTTTAAATCTTTTGAAATGTTAGTGTATACCAGGAACGGTTGCCATTAACAGATCCTGTTAAGATGGTAATTGCAATCCACTGCTTGTCTATTTACACTTACAAACCTGGTAACCTTAAGAATTATGGGATTTAAAAAAAAAATCTGCAGAAACTGAATAACTCAGTTTTCTATGTCTCACTGTACAAAAAGAAGAAGAATCGGCTAGAGGAAGTATCAACAACACAGCATCCTCATTTTAAAATTGTGTGTAAAGTGTCCTTCCTTATTACCTTGATAAAAGAAAGAGGGAGTCAAAGAAATAGACCATTCACCACCCCAGTGCCCTCAGAGTAGATAGCATCTTAACTCCTGGAACCAATTTAAAGGATATCAATAATGAAACTTTCATTTTATGTCCCCTTTATTATGTGACCCACCTCAGCTGCCCGAGAGGCTTTTAATTCCGCCTTCCTGAGACAAAAGAACACCCATTTCTAACCACCAGAAGAGCCAAATGAGGAATCCGTGTAATGCAGAAATGCACTGCAGATGCCACTTAGCTGGACATCTGGATTTGGCAGTTGGATTATTTGATTTGAATCCCCATTTACGTATTATGACGGCAGCCATCACCTGATATATATTCATTCAACATTCAGTGACTCATATGGTTTAAAAGATTTAGGGGGCGTACTACACCCAGACAGTGTGTTTTACTGTCCTTTCTGCGTCCTCTGTATGTCTACAGAATTTATTCAATGAGTGGAAAAATCCCTCCTCTGTGGCTGCAGTTAAAATTGCCCTCCTCTAAGGAGTAGGGTCAGACAGAAAGAGACACACACAGGAAGACAGGCAGGTTTACTGCCTAACAAAGCAGTTACGGAGGGCATAATCATTTCCGATTAGACAAGAGCACCTTTTTTAGGGCTTTGAAAGGGCCCACTGAAAACCGTTTTGACAAGTGTTAGGACACAGCCAAGGGGTGGGATAACCTTGTCTGGAAAGGACACATCCTGGTACAAAAATCTGATGTTGAAGGCAAGAGGTATAGATTAAAGCTGGGGTAGGCAAGTTTGGTCCTAGAGAGCCACTGTCCTGCAGAGTTTAGCTCCAACCCTAATCAAACACACCTGAACAAGCTAATCAATGTCTTCAGGATTACAAGCTCTGCGTCTAAATGTTCATACTATCCATTCTAAATAGTATGTGAGAATAAAATAAGTGTCTCCCAAAGCATAGTATTCTGTCCCTGGATGGTCTACTATTTCAGGTAATTTTTTTAAGTGTGGATTCATGCACACTCTAATGGATAATATTGCCCACAATCCATTGCACTTTGGCGAAGGATTTGGTTCAGAACTACAAACACGAATAAAAAGCGAGAAAAAAAACAAACATGGCGGATGTGCGTGACCGACGCTTAAGTGGAGAGGTTTAGATAAAGGGGTTTGAGTTACTAATAATCAACATTTAACCTGGTAAAAAATATTAATTTTATGTTATCTGTGTTATATTTCATTGTAGAGGATGCTAACGGTGACAAGATGACTGACAGGCCAGCTTACAGTGACAGGCTGCATGTAACCAAAGTTCCTTTAAGACAAGTCATTTCACTCGGTGGCCATCTTTGAAATGACTCTCGGGCATGCAAGTGCAGCTCCTATCTCTTTGAATGGGGAAACATCAAATTCTACAAAACTGTTTGCCAAGCTTACGATTAAATTTCAGATTTGAAATCACCAATGAAATCTGACAACAACTGTCTCGTAAATGTTGTTCTTTATGCTCCAATAGCATTAAAAGCTTATCTTTCAGGCTAGACCAGCCAATTCGCATATGCAGTCCTAAATGCACGTCTCAGAATGCTGACTGTTTCTATAGCAACCTTTTCTAGTACCACCTCGGTTGAGGTTCCAAGTGAACCGTACCGTTACCAAAACGTGACGTATAAACTCTGCTGATCACGGATTGGCCGGAGAGAATCGTCACTACCTGAACTTGCACTGCCCTTGCGACACAAACACAACAAAACCGCTAGATTTAATTCAGCACAGCCAGCGAAGTATCGAGCACATCTTTTTTAACAACCAAAAAGTGACTGTTTCGTTGTCTGTTGAGGAAGTACAGACGTTCCTCTCGTTGATAGCAGAGGAGCGGATCTAGCGAGAGCTTGATGGGGCGATGCGGAATGAAAAAGTTTTTCAGGAGTCCGTGCAAAGCGCGGTTGCAACTATACGACTGTAATAATCTCGCCCCCTCTAAAGCGGTACTGAACTGCAGTGTAAACGCAAACCGCGCCGAGTCGTGCCGTGCCGTACCCATACTGTACGACCCGAGTCGTACCACGCAGTGGGTCCATTAAATACACAATTGTATGACATGATTCCAAAGCTTGCCTTATCTTCTACTACACACTCAAAAGTGTGTACTTTTTCTTCACCAAAAGAGTACATACTTTAAGGGTGTAGTATAGGCACATTGGGACGCAGCATAAGGCTATAGGCAGGTGAGGTTTTTTACAGGGTTGGAGCTAAACCAACCCAATCTCACAGCAAATCATACATATTTGATTATTCAAATAATCAATAATCAAATTGATTATTGAAATTGAAATTGAAAATTGAAATTGGTGGCTAATTCGTCATAAATTAGTATAATCATTGAATTAGAATAATAAAGTTGTTTTTTAGAAATATATTAAAATAGAAATGTTATTTTTTTATTGTATATATAGACATTTGAGGCATTCCACATCTTAGAAAATATTCATATTTCCTATACTAGTTTGAAAACAATGTTCGGAACCACACCAAACTTTTCAAAAACACCATGAAATTCAAGGACTTTCAGTCTTCATCCTTTATACATGGGTTTGTTGTTTTGAAGACGAAGGGGAGATGGGAGGTTTGTGAATAAGATGTCTTTGTAAATCCCTGAGGGTCTCTGAAAGACACCAATATTATTCAGATTTGTCAAGTATTCTACACTGTTATTGCATGCCTCATGCATTTTTAATTGGTCCCTAATCTAACCGTGTACTACAGAGCTGTTAGAAATTATATGGGGGATGTGAAGAAATTGAGGCAAGTAGCATGAGGGGGGGGGGGGGGGGGGGGGGGGGGGGGGGGGGGGGGGGGGGGGGGGGGGGGGGTGAGAATAATAATATATAAAATTACCTACCAAACGCTGAGTGTCTATAGTGTAATAATCCAGAGCATAACATCTTCACTATTAAAAGGTCTGCATCAGACCTACAATATATCCATCCACCACTTTGGTTTGTTGTCTGCCAGATGACCGTTTACACAGTGTACAAAATATGGGATAAGAGAGGAAGCATGACAGGTCCAATTCACACTCTTCTTTTTCACAGTTGGCTACACCATGAACGATCTGATCTTCGAGTGGCTTTCTGATAGCCCTGTGCAGGTGGCGGATGACTTGACTCTTCCTCAATTTTTACTAAAGGAGGAAAAAGATCTTGGCTACTGCACTAAGCACTACAACACAGGTACACGTTTCACTATGACCTTTATGCACATCAAAAAAACATCATACACACTGTGGCATACATAAATTATTTCAAGGTCCTCTTATGAATTTTCAAATGCATTAAATGGTGTCGCCAAAACATAAACCTGCAATACGATTATTAAATATACTCCAGAAGTAATTCCAGACCAGAGGTACTTAATCAGGTGTAAAAAATTCATTAAAAGTTGCTATACATAATTACTTACCTATTATGAAATTCTTTGTGATATCGTAGGTAAATTCACCTGCATTGAGGTGAAGTTTCACTTAGAGAGACAGATGGGCTACTATCTCATTCAGATGTACATCCCCAGTCTGCTGATTGTCATCCTGTCTTGGGTGTCTTTCTGGATCAACATGGATGCCGCCCCTGCTCGGGTAGGCTTGGGTATCACCACTGTGCTGACCATGACCACCCAGAGCTCCGGTTCACGAGCCTCTCTACCCAAGGTAACATAACCAAATTTACTCAGTTCCTGTGAGAAGGGGGTGGGGGGGTAGGGGGGGACAACAAAACAGGAAACCCTTCAGAATTGCAGTTAGAAAATAATGAGACAATCAGTAAAAATAAGGAAAAACACGAGAGCAGAGAGAGGTGGCTTGAAGTGCTAGGCTATTTGTTAACGTAGCAGGAAAAGGATGGAAGCGCACTGATTCTGTTTCAGGATTCATTTACTAAAAAACCTGATTCCTCTTAACAATTCCAATTCCTTAACAGTTACAAAAACAGTTCTTAAAACACGTCGACATACACGGAAAAACAAAATGCAATTCTTAGGCTGATGATACACAGGACAAAATTTTGAGCAATTTTGTCGGGCATCTTTTTTTGAGCAATGTTGCTTGGACACTTTCCCATTGAGAATGGGTAACACATCTATCTGGATACTTTAGATTGGTCATGGGCCCTGTGTCTCACCTGGTTGCCCGTTGATGCAACACTGCCCAAAGTTGCCCGGCAAAATTGCTCAAAAAGTTGCCCCGCGTGTATCATCAGCCTTACTGTATTTCCTGACTACTATCAGATCGGATCAGTGAGTGCTTTGAACTTGAGATCTGGATCAGTCTGGTTCGTGAACAAATCATCGGTTTAGTGAAGGTGATCAAGTGATTTACTGAAAGAAAAATTTTAGAGCTTGACAGCCCTAACTTTAGTGGCAAAGAGTGGCCAGGATTAATCTTTCAAATTTCACAATAGTCAAACAATTTTAGGACAATTTCAGTTAATAAAGCAGAGTTTTAATTTTTGGGCGAACTGTTCCTTTAAATTAAATAAGACAAAAGTAGATCCAAGAAACGTGACGGATTACAATTGTGGTTTTGGGGGATGTTTTCAATGCAAAGTAAACAAACCTAATGCTAAAAAGGATAAAGCTAACATGTAACTTATAATGCATTGCTTCTTAATATTTAATTTGCTTTTTGAATCCAAACTCTCACATGAATTCTGTAGGTCCGAAGAACTGGACAAATTATATATTATGACTCTTACCTGTAAACATGCACTATTACCTGCTGTGCCACGTCTCGCTGCATTTTCAGAATCTTGTGCCTGGGCGCAGCTTTTCACGACAAATGTCAAGTTAAAAAACTGTTCCAACGTTCTGCATTCTTCTACATTTCGCGGCACTCTTGTCGTCAGACGCAATCAAAATCAAAGTACACGCAGAGCACGGTGATCGACGACAGGCCCTGCGTTCCATTTGGAAGGGCGCATCCCTATGCCCTAATCTCTTCAAAGGGTTTTGTAGGGGACCAAACAACTGTTTCTTGAAGTGCCCTTCTGCGTCATCATCACGTGCCCACACGGAGGCGCCGTCATCGTGCAAAGAATCTGTGCAAAGGATCATGGGAGCCCGAAGTCTCCATCAGTTGTACGTTTCGAAATCCTTCATTCCGAAGGGCCCTTTGAAGTGGCCATGATTGTTTTCACTCCGAAGTGCCCTTCGGAGGGCGATATATCCCATTTGGAACGCACCGCGGATGACTCATTGAGTGAAAAAAAATTAGGCATGAATTAAACGTAAATTAAATTGCACATAAATAAACAAATTAATAATTGTATGATTGCTTATAAGTATGAAATTTGAAATATTCTTTAACAATTTAAATAATGCTCACTTCAGATGTTTTAGCGCTAAAGGCTATGTGTAGCCCATATGTGTTGTTTTCTGTGAAAAGGTATCAACTGATATCAAATTAAAATCCAGTCAACGCCACCTCATTATTCTTAGCAACGAATTGGATTAGCTACTGATAGTGGTTTGACCTTGTGATTCCCAGGTGTCCTACGTGAAGGCCATTGACATCTGGATGGCCGTTTGTCTGTTGTTTGTGTTTGCTGCATTGCTGGAGTACGCAGCAGTCAACTTCGTCTCAAGACAACACAAGGAGTTCATCAGGCTGCGCAAGAAGCAGCGAAGGCAGAGAATAGTAAGTGCGTCAAACACACAAACACACACACACATACATGCAAACAAATACAGGCTGTCCTGTCACCCTGGATTACACTTTGACTCGAATCTCTTCTCGTTGTGCTCAGCCACATATCCAAACACTGGCAACAGCCACACTAGGCTACAGCTGGCTGTCACATCTCATGTGGGGGAATTCAGATCAGCCTGTTTCCATAGTGAACAGTCTTCTGTGTTGAGCCCACTGTTTGTGCCACCTTGTAAAGTCTTGCCACAGCCAATTTCCAAAGGCTAGCAACCTGCTTCTTGATCCGAGATCACAGACACTGACCGAAATGCTAAAGAGACTTCTAAATGAAAAGCTCAGAAAATACCCTCAGGGCTTTGGAGAGTAAAATCACTCTGAACACATTAAATGTTAACAGATTTTAAATGTAATTTCTATCAATCCTGAAATGTTCAATTTTGGACTATAATAAAGCCGAACCGTTACATTTAAATCTACTATTGGCTAAAACATCTAGGGCACTTTGTGGGCTTGTACAACAGTGTTCTCCATCCAAGCTCACAGTGCTGGAGATTTACGAGTGTGTTCGTTGGATCTGAATCAATAATGAGAGAAAAATTTGAATAACTCCCTTTAAGAATGACGCTTTCTCCTCCCCCTCCTGCCTTGAGTCTAGGCGGCCATTTACTCTTCGTCCTGCCTCTCCAGCCAAGAAAGTCTTTGGTCTGAATGATCAATCTGGGTGGTATCGATGCATGGGTCACTGGCTAAGAGAGCTGTTAGGCTGATGGACCACTACTAGCCAGAATTAATCAATACAACAAATCCTTGGCTTTATCCTGCCTTAATAACACTATAGACAAATTAGGCCACATGCTCCTGCCAAAACACAACAGATGTGTGCTTAGAGGGATGGTGCCTTGGTTTCATGGTCACAAACACCCATTGTTTGGGAACTAACCAGTTTTGTGGGTTGCCTGACTGACTAGTCAACTTATCAGACATATAATTAGACTGGTTTCTGATTCATGCGATGCCTTTTTTTAGGTGGATGACCCATTATATTTGTATATTTATACATAGTATATTATTCCATTATATTTTGAATTAGCTTTTATTATTTATAATTTTTATTTGTTTATTATTTCTATTTAGCTTTAATTCATTTTTATTTTAGTTTTAGTAATTTTAGTACTTTTCAATAGTTGCCAAGGCAACATTTTAAATTTTCGTTTAAGTTTTTCCATTTAATATTTATATTTTATTTTATTTCATCTTTATTTCAATAACCTAAACAATTTTAATAGTTTTAGTTAAAGGGTCATATGGTGCGATTTAAATTTTTTCTTTCTCTTTTGGAGTGTTACAAGCTCTTGGTTGCATAAAGAAGATCTGTAAAGTTGCAAAGACTAAAGTCTCAAATCCAAAGAGATATTCTTTATAAAAGTTAAGAGTCAACCACACCTACCTAAAACGGCTCATTCTAACACGCCCCTACATGTCTACGTCACTGTGTGGGAAGATTTTGCATAACACTGCCCAAATGTTTACACAAAGAAATGACTTTTATTCTTGTTGTAGTATTGTTGCTGCCGCCATGTCCTTAAGACGCTGTGTGCTTCGTTGTGAAAGCGAAACTACTTTGTTTGGTCTTCTAAAAGAGGACGATATCCGCTTCTTCATGACTGGAGTTGATCTGTGCTGGTTGCTGAGGAAATGCATCAACTTCGTGCTGTGGATCGCCGATCGGCTTTCACCGCTCCTTCGTCCGGACCGCCGTTTATCGACCCGCCCGCCTCCACTCACTCTAACCCTCTGTGTGTTTCGTTGTGAAAGTGAAACTTCTTTGTTTGGTCTTCCAAAAGTGGATGATATCTGCTTCGTCATGCCTGAAGCTGATCTGTGCTGGTCACTGAGGAAATACTTCAACTTGGATCGCCAGCACATTTTATGGAGGACTGTTTTCTGATCCCTGTAAGTACGTTTTCTTTTATCATTTGCCAATGATGATTCAAACGCGAGTTTTGGGCAGTGTGTAGAGTAGCACTTGTTGTTTGTATTTTCTCTGATCACAAATGCAGACAGGGTTTTATGTTTACGCAGCATGATGCAACGCAACGCGTAAAAAGACAGTATAAGTCATTATAATCAATAATTATGTCCCCACTGGATGCAACAAATGCCTCGTTTGTAATGGGTTTTAATGTTTATGTCTCGTCGCTCCGGCCGGACACGGCATCAACAGTATGGTTAAGGGCGTAACATTTCCGTCTCACGCTTGAGGTATTCGGCCAATCACAACGCACTGGATAGCTGGCCAATCAGAGCACACCTCGCTTTTTCAGACCGATGAGTTTTGTAAAAATCGATGCGTTTCAAAAAGGCAGGGCATAGAGGAGAAACAATAATGTACAGTATGTGGAAAATAATGTGTTTTTTTTACGTTAAACCGCATAAACACATTTCATTACACCAAATACACAAAATAATGTTCTTTTTAGCAGCATCATATGACCCCTTTAACAATAATACTGCATGTTGCTGCATTCGAAAACATCTAGTCAGAGCACAGTGGAATGTAACAGATTGCATGGGTCTCGAGATGCGTTTTTAAGATGTTAAAAATATTTTTAACTCGACACACATCCTAAAACATCACAAAAGAGAACAAAATGTGGCACAATGGCAAAATACGTCTATCCTGCTGTGAAAGTCTGTAAGTGCACTTTAAAGGGAATGCAAAGATGCAAATTTTACCCTGCAAACTGTCTAACAGCTAAAGATATATAAAAAAAAAAAATGAAATAAAAAATTACAGAATAAAAATAAAGTTGATCTCAATAATCGGCTGGGCAACTGATTATTTAACCGTCCTGATGCATAACACAGTTATAAGCTATATGTGTCTTAAACATCAACATGACTATTACCCACTTGTCTAACAACTTTATCAAGTTTTTCTGAAGAGTCTGAAAGATAATGGCTGGATTTAGCTTGAGTGTGCACTTTATTGGAGTGTCCCTCAGCGACCCGCAAAGAAGTGTACACACACAAGCAGTGTTGCCTAGCAACTTAGATGGTGCTGGAGAGCAGCGGCTTGATAGCTGTTGTCTCTAAAATTCTTGTTGAAGTATTTACACAGTTGCCAATATTAATGAAAATGAGTCTGCTCAGCCTGCCTAGAAATGTTATGCACTGTTTGATGCTTGAACATGCACTGAACTGTGCAAGATGCATAAGAATGACAGATTGATGGATGGATGGATGTGCTCTATTGATCCCCAGAAGTTAATTTAGAGAAAGAACGAGACAGATGTTCCAAACTGTTATATAACAGGAACTGTGAAACAAAACATTTTACAATGCACCATGCTCACTGCCATTCTTCCTCATGAAGGATTGAGCAATGCAGCCAGGAAGCTTCGACTCACTACGGAGAGTGAACAAGCTCCCTGGCTACAGCTCCAGCAAATTCAACCAGCACTGCAACACCTGCACCAGGGTAAAAATACCATCTGTGTCCCCATCTTATTTGCCCACAGGCAAACACTGAGTCCCCTAAACCCAGAGCCCCCTCTGTCCTACTGGCCCAGTTCACAGCTGGTATGAACATACTTCTCAAGTGATTGTTTACAATTGTAATTTATTCCAGATAGTAACGCGTCTCCTGTGATCACTTGTGATTGAATATAGAAATGGATGTTAATGCCAGGTATAAAATGGAGCATTACTGTCCACACTTCCCTTATACCCCTTAAATGCATACAGAGATTCAAATAACACATTATTCTGTCAAAAACAGCTTGGACTTTCAGCATATATGCATTTAAGCACATTTACTTTAAGCATATATGATTTACAGATGCTTGTCCCCTACACCTGAGCAAATATGGAAATAATGAAGCAAATAAATACACTGTTAACAAATCTATAAAATGTATGGTTAAAAAAAAATGCAGCTGCAGCTGTGGTTACCAGCACTTTATCATAAAAAATACAGTAGTAACATTGTAGCATTTACGGACTGTACTTAAATTTCCAGTTAAAAACTGCATATTTAATTTTCTTATATGATGGTAATATACCAACCTACTGTAGTACTAGTCTGTTTTTTACCCTTAATTATACAGTCACAACCACCAAAAACAGCTGGTAAAGAGAAAGCCACATGATGAAGTTTTACTTTCCTCAAGGTAAATACTAATATATGGAAGGTGCACACAGCGTCATGCCCACAAATACAAAACTCCATCACAGTAATACAAATGATACTAAAATAATGCAATAAACAATAATAACATAAGATGTAACCTAAAACCATAATGTACATAAGTGATACCAAAAAAAACTATACTTGTTAATAAACTTCTACTTGTTAATAAAATCTCGAATTGTCAATTTATGGATTTTACTGTAAATTCTAAGATGACGTGTTCTTTTTCTGAGAATTTAAATTTAACAGTGTTTTACTGTGTATTTTACATGAAATTATGATTATTTTAATTATTATTAATATTTAGATGTATTACTGTTTATTCACCAAAAAGTGAGGGAACGTACAGTACCGTTAACCAGTTATAATTTTTTTTTTCATAGCATTATTTACAGACTTTTACCATTACAATTTCAATCATTTTTACATTGTATATTTAGCAAATGCACTGAGGAGTATTACTCAAGTATGTGCTTATGGTAAAGTACTCATACCTTCACCCCGTATATTTCTTTCCTTTAGACCGTATATTGCTGAGTGACCCCAGTGTGCAGTATCCCTTAGTCTTGTTTCATACTTAAACATTTTTGCAGCAGAGTTCTTTTTACTGGACTCGGAGTCTGGATATGGCCTGGCCATGATTAATAAAGTAAGCACTGACCTAAACGGTGTTCACAGGTGACATTCAGCCACTTTAAAGGGTGTCTTTATCTTAAACCCAACACATCATTATTCCTAGACACGTGATTGACTGGATTGTTTTTAGGTGCAAACAGAGGACTTAAGGAAGAGCTAAACGAGAACTTAATCTTCATATCCTCTTGAGGAAAGGGGTAATTTGTCATAGATTGACTGATAAACTGATCCAAATCACTAATTTATATGGCTTTAGAGGCAAAGATCTAGGCCAAAGTGTTACATGTGGGAAAAGTAAGGGGAATACTTCAGAAATACACCTCCTTTTTTTGATAAGGAAATCATGCAGGAAACATTCTTGTGTCCATCTTCTTTTTTATTATTATTTAACAACATGCACGATGAATCATGCTGTCAAATTAAAAACAGCTCAACAAAGGAAATGTTTTCCTTTTTTAAGTAAAAACTCACTTAATATAGATAAAACAAAACTTAATATGTCATTTTGCTTTGTAAGTAAATGTATCTTGATTTAATAATGTTTAGATATTGGTACTCAGAAATAAGATAAAATACAGAGTAAGAAAATCACGTTTTCCAGTAATGACCTCTAAAATATTGCATAAAAGAATCTAAATGAAGCTGCACTGTTAGATTTCATGAAAGCATATTACACGTACACTTGACATTTAACTTTATACAGTATCAGCATTTAAGAATATATTGGCCCCTAAAAACTAAATCAGTATGCGCTTTCTCAAACACTATGTAAAGTTGAGCCCACCATTTTTTTGTGCTTTTATTGGAAATGCCCTGCAGTCTCCTGCAGTTCCTGTGATGGACTGGCACTTTTTCTTGTGCTGCGAGAGAAGTATTTATCAAATTTTCTTTGTTGCCTGCCTCTGAAAACACTAAAAATGCTTTTCTTCTCTTAAAGGAGGAGGAACTTGTTCGGGAAAGCCGTGGCTTTTACTTTCGTGGGTACGGACTGGGCCATTGCTTACAAGCAAAAGACGGGACAACTGTGGATGGGTCCAATGTATTCACCCCTCCACCCCCAGTGCAAGTGCTGTACGACGGAGAGGCCATCCGGAAGCGTTTTGTGGACCGAGCCAAGCGAATCGACACCATATCCAGAGCCGTGTTTCCTCTCAGCTTCCTCATATTCAACATATTTTACTGGATCACCTACAAAGTGCTGCGACACGAGGACATCCACGCCAGCCTGTAATCATTCATCTCTCCTGGTTACGCCACTTGTTCATCTTACTGCTTCTTTTCTTTTCTTTTCTTATATATCTTCATTTGAACCAAAACCGCCTGTCATACTCACACTAGAAGTGTATTTCAAATTCACCCAAGAAATACCGTCAGTGCTAAAACCATGTGCTCAGGTGTGACTTCTGGATTTCAAAAAGATTTTAAAGTGCCCACTCGGAGCGAAGGGGGCTCGTAGATGCAAATGCTGCTGTTGGGGACCTGGCTCTCCTCTCTTTCACATCTTCATTAGAGTGGATTGCACTAATAGCCAGTGCTACTGTCCTCACTTTGTAGGCTCCATTTGAGTTATTGGCTGAAAGATTCTCGGTTAGATAGAAAATATTGACTTGAATTTTACTGCAAGGCGCATCCTTGAATGAATGTTTTTGAAAACCTCAAAACAAATGTGTTTTTTACATCTTAAAATGCCAAACTAATGGGCTGTGAAGGGGAGGATTGGGATTTATTATCCATGGCAACAGTTACTAAATAATGAGATTATAAATATATATGACTGTATAAAGTGTACATATGCAGAGTTGTTCACAGACTGCAGACAGCACAGATGTGTATTTCTTTTTGTCTTTTGAATTTGAATAAATGGATATTCTAACAGGAAGTCGAAGTTGTTTTGTACAAATGTTACACAAAAGCACAAAAAAAATATTACATTTATTTACTATTATGAATGCTGTTCAGAGTAATCTTTCTGTTATTTTTCATTAACATTAGTCATTCCATTAGTCATTTTCACATTTGGAAAATGTGAAAATCCAAATCATTCCATCATGTGTTAAATTGCTTAAACTAATGCCTGAAAGAAACAGATGATTTGTGACGCTCTGTCACTGTGCCAGTACTAGGCTTTAATTTTCAACAAACAGAGACATGTATCACGCATCACAGCCATTCTTTATTATTGCTAGCTCCAAATGTGTCCCTCAGTCAAACATAAAAACCATCGTTTATTTTCCTGTCCGGAGAGCCGTTGGAGGATGTGCAGAGATGCAGGGTGAAGGAGAAAAGCCTTTGTGCTGAAGAAGGACGGATGAGGATTTTAATGGGAATCACAAGGTGTTGTTTATCAGCTAATGAGTTTGAAAAGGACTCTGCGTTCTTTGCTAATGACAATGAATTAAGGCCGTCAACCTCTGCGCACAGCCCTTTGTCTGAGGAGTAACTAATCTAGTCTTCTGTACGCTAGTTTCCCATGGGTGAGTGAACGCATGTACAGGTGAGCATGTGGAAAAGGAAACAAAATGCTTTGTGCAGGAAATGATAAATGCAGATTGATGCCGCCCCATTTGTTAACAGATTGCCCTGGTAAAAACAGAATGACAATTATGCTCTTTAAAGTCAGCATGAAATGGAAATTCAACCCTATTTCATTCACCTTATCTATTTTACATCTTATTGACTTATTGTGAATGATTCATCCATGCAAGTTTCATTTTTATAAACTTTTTTGACTTTTAACATTTTAAACGAAATGTCATAACTCAGTCTTCCATTTAAACAACAGACTTCTGTCCAGGGACGCGGGAAGATGTTTTCGGTTGGGGGTGCTGTGTGTGTCCGTGTTGGGTGAAAGGGGGGGGAGGGGGGAATGGGGGGCTGGTTGTGTTGGATGCGATTTTGGAAGTTTGGCTGGGATGGGCTTAAAAAAATCTGAAATTCGCTTTTGCGCCATTATCTCCTTTTATTAAAGTTAATCTTGTTCGCATTCTGTATAGTTCATGTCTGATACCACGCGCTAGCGTCACGTGTTCATGAGGATTAGGCTAATCATCCCATATAGAAAACATCACAAGTAAAATTAATCATGTTTATAAAGATAAACATGGGTTTATTATAGCCCACTTACAATTTACATTTCAGAGATCATTACAAATAAATGATTAAATGCTAAAACTGAATAAATTTAAATGAACAAACTTGGCATTGCATTTGCAACCATGTGAAAACAGGGGGTGCTGCAGCCCCCTCAGCACCCCTACTTCCCGCGTCCCTGCTTCTGTCTGATGATTGTCGGACTTCTCCGGTCATTTTGTCTTCTTAAACCCTGCCCCTTTTTTCAAGTGCAAGCTCACATTTAGATCTGCATCCATCCAAACAGCAACCAATAAAGAGAACAAAGTTCTCATCCTACCTTTTCATTCACTCTCACTTTCATTCAATCTGTACATCACAATATGGAAGAAACAATCTGTCGTTACTTCTTTGTCATAGCAACCTTAAGGATATTCAGATAGCAGCAAAATACAACCTGAATCCTGGCTCATGGTCCTTTCCGATCCCTTAACCTCCTGTCCAATCCAAATAAAGGTAAAACAATCAATATACAATAATAAAATACTCAAAAACTGTTTTGGTAAATGTTAAATATCTAGAATTCGAATTAACAAAATTCAAATTTAAATCTTTGTAATTTTTCTGGCTCCAGATATTTGATGGATGGACTCCTTAGTTTAACCAATTGTTTTGAATTATGATAAGACTTTTCAGTCTTACAAAAGTCACTGTCTTTGATATTTATTTCTGCTATGGTCACTATGGTTACAGGTGATTCACAGCTATTGCAAAAATATAAAAGTATTATACCAGACTTCACATCTTCCTAACTAGTCCATCCAGCTCTGCACTAACTGCAAAGATGTAGGAGTCCTATCAAGCTATAATGCATTGCTGTCAAGATTTCAGCCTCCGCTCCTTCCAAATAAGTGAGCCTGATGATGGAAATGTTTTTTTTTTAATTCAAATACAACCCAACACACTCAAATGGCAGCTAGCCTTGGACAGTTTAAGGTTTCTCAATTTTAGTGAATGTGGTCCCTTGACATATTCGCTTAAGCCCTGCACACATGCTGACAGTTTAAGTAGATTTTGTTCCAAGAGGAAATCTGGGGGCAATTGGCAAATGTCAGAAAGATTGGCTATTGTATCTCATGATGTGCATTTTCCATGAGAGGCTTTCTGAGTTAACACAGTGGGATACTGCATTTACTGCCTCTGAGAGGGTCCACGCAGACCATGGATAGAATGAGCGAGAAAGAAAGAGTGAGAGAAAGAAAGAAATAAAAAGAAAGAGCAAGGATATTTTTCCCATGCAGCAACCCTTCGCATTTCTTCATTTCCTCCAGCCGTAACCCTTTTGTTACATGGTTCTTTGGTTTGGTTTTTAGGGGGCAAACTGTGCCTTTGTAGGATTTAAGAAGATTTTCTAAATCTGCAGCCCATAACTGACAAACACAAAATAGGTCTGTGATTTATAGCATACAACTACACTCCTCCTGCCCTCCCCTCAATCAGTGTATCTCCCCCAGTGCTGCCTGTATCACAGATACAGAAACTCTAATGGATTTCAATCACAGAGCAAATCACACAGACACCTCCTGTGAGATTGTTCCGTGGCTCTTCCCCTAAATAAGCACCAAGGATTCATAAGCTAACATCATTACGCTATGCATTTACTTCTACAAATGTGCATATCTGATCTGTGCAGGTGTCCTGAGACTTCGGGTAATAGTGAGACCTCGGAAAATGTGTGTGCAAGAGAGGAAATGAGAGATGGATAAAAGAGAAAAAGAGAGAAAAACAGAGAGACATGCATTGAAGGACATCCCTGAGATAAATCAATGAAACAATATTCCTCTACATTTATTGATTTGAAATATGGTGATATGAAGGAAGTGTGGCCACAAATGAATGATTCGATATTCTGTTTATCTCACTCTCTCCCTGAAGAATTCAGTTCAAATCGCCACAAAGCAGAAGCCAAACGCATTAAGTCATATTCTCTGGAGAGCAACTGAGGTCTTTGCATTTATTGTTCATCTTCATGTAAGCAGTCAATAACATGGGAAGTGGGTAGGGCTGTTGGTGTGATGAATGGGAAGTTCAGATCTTATCCTGGGTCTGTCCTTGCATCAACCCAAGGGAATAATCAACATCTGAGTAGAATGTTAATAGAGCCTTGGGGAAAGTAATATTGTTGGAAGCACGTTCTCATTCACATTTTCAGCTAGATCCGATTGTGGGGGGTTGAACTGTATGTTTTATCCTAAATGTACATAAGAATCCAACAAAGTATATACAAACACAACCAAAAGTTAAGAGTTGGTATGATTTTTGTAATGTTTTTGAAAGAAGTCTCCTATGCTCACCAAGGCTGCATTTATTTGATCAAGTAGAAACAGCAATCTGGGGAAATATTATACAAATTAAAATAGCTCTTTTCTTTTTTAAATATATTTTAAAATGTAATTTATTCCTGTGATGGCAAGCTGAATTTTCAGCTTCCATTACTCCAGTCTTCAGAGTCACATGCTTCAGAAATGATTCTAATATGCTGTATATAATAATATGCTGTATAATATTTAATTTCTCATTTAAATGTTTTAATTATTTTTTTCAAATTAAATTTATTCAACAACATGATAGATTTAATTTGTCCTTACGGAGTAAAGTATTAATTTCTTTCAAAATGAAAACCCAAACCTTTGAAACAGGTGGTGTTTATGGAAAAGAAAAAAGATACAATGGGGTCCAAAATCTACTGTATTCAATTTAAAATTCACTAATCAAATAAGCAAATTTGTGACTGATTATGTGACTCTTTGTACAGATGGTCAGATGTTCTTGCTTTTGTTGAAGCATAAAACTTGGACCTTTCTCAAATCAGCTTTACACAAACCAAATGCAAAGACATTCTGAAATTATCTGATGTTAATTCTTCAATTCACTTTTTGACTGAAATTGTTAAGCTGATAATAAAACCTCAAATGAAAACATAATTGTATTAAATTAGAAAAGTAAAACCAGAAACATTTTCATTAGTGGTCTCAGACTTTTGGGTTCCACTGTATACACATTATTGTGATGTTTAAAAAATAAAAAATAAATAAAAAAAAGAGAGAATAGAAAAGTTTGAAACAAGGACAATAAAAGCAGTTGCCCCCAAAATGCCCATTATTGAATGTGATGGACAACTTTGAAAGCTATAGATACAATGCAATGAAATCATAAGTTACAGAAAGGGTACAAAAGAACATTCAAGTATTGAGATGTCCCAGTCTCTGTCCAATTATCAGCAAGTGAAGACTATATCAAACCACTTTTGAAAAGCATTTTCAAAACAAAATTTTTAGAGAGAGATGCCTCAGAGAGACTAGCAGTTATTTGAAAGAGCTACATGTTCAGTAACAGAGAGTTTTAAAAGCAATTATATAAACTGGAGAACAGAGAAATACTGCAAGCAAACATGTATATATATATATATATATTGGGTGTGTTGTGTGTGTGGGTGGTGCGATTTTTGTGGAACATATGGGGGGCGGCACAAATTTGTATAATGACATGGTTAGGACATAGGTATTACAAGGAGAAGGTGACTTATGAGCACATTACCCCATGTCCCAATTTTTCAAAATGCTTTAAAATCATACAGAGTGAGTTTTTTTGAGAAAGTAAAAATGCACAAAGTAAGGGGTAGGGTTAGGTGTAGGGTTGGTGTAGGGCAGGGTTCCTCAAATCTTGCCCTGGAGGGCCAATGCGCTGCAGAGTTTAGCTCCATACCTGATCCAAAATCACCTACCCTGTAAATTTTCGAATGGGATCTGGGAAGGGACATTGATTAGCATGCTCAGGTGTGTTTGATTAGGGTTAGGGTTAAACTCTGCAGGAAAGTGGATCTCATAGGCCAGATTTGAGGATCCCTGGTGTAGGGCAATAGTACATACAGTTTGTACAGTATAAAAACCATTATGCCTATGGAATGTACCCACAATTCACAAAAACAAACGTGTGTGTGTGTGTGTTATTTGTAAATCAGGGAAATTAAAGATTTGTTTAAGGGTCTGAGTGCTTTTTTCTAAGTGTAAGTGAATTGTTCGAAATGGATTGAAATGTACCTTTCATATGTGGTCATATCACCGGCTTTCTTTGCCTTTGGGTGCAGTGTGGAGTGATCCTATTTCTCTGATACTCTGTCTTAAGATGTACCCTGACAGCCTTATAAAGGCTCCTGTCAAGGTCTGTATCTCAGTGAATGTCACATCTACATTAAAACAACAGGCTTTACGACACATACAAAGTTAAACCGTGCATATTATCACTTACATAAAAAACATATAAAAGCAATCATAGTCTGTAATGACATTCTGTAAAAGAGTATTTTAAGAGGGTTGATTCAAGCCTCCCGTTTTTTTCCTCCTCTCACATTTACTATTTGAGCCAAGTCATGTCTCCAGGGAAAGAGATGTACCCATTACGGAGATGAAAACTAATTTTGGAGGCTACAGCTAGGTATGCTTCAGGTGTTCTCCAAGATCAAGTACACAAAGAGGAAAGTATTTTTTTCCTGCCCAGCCACCCATCTGTCAGAGCCAACCCCAGGGTGGGTGCCTTAAAAGCCCTTGTAATTAATGGAGTCCAGAGGTCACAATGAGACAATATTTGATATAGAATATAGATTTTTAAAAACACACTGGGCCCTGTTAAAAATGAAAGGAGGAGGATGAAGAGGAGGAGGGATGGGGGGGACAGACAGCCTTACGCAAAAGTACCACTCTCCCAGCACTTTGCTGCAGAAACCCTTTCAATCATTCAGCTAGAATTACCTCACATGATTGAGTTCTTGCTTTACATACTATCACTGAGTTTCATTTGGGCTCAGTCAAAATTAGAGCATAGCAGATAAGAAGAGAACTGGAAAAAGATTGATGTCCTTCCAGAAAATTTGAAGACGGTTAAAAAACCCCAGCTATGATTAAGCAATATCACACGGCAAGTAAATACAGTGGTGATGATATTCGTAAAAACAGCACAATTATGAGTGAGACAGTTCAATAAACGTGAAATTGAAGGAATAGTTCACCCAAATATGAAATTTTGACAAAAACTTAGTCACCCTCAGGCCATCAAAAATGTAGATGAGTTAGTTTCTTCATCAGAACAGATTCAGAGTCCAAACAGCTGATGAAAACATCACAAAAATCCACAAGTAATCCAAAATCCATCATTTAACATTACATGTTTGTTAGAAACAAATCCATCAAGACATTTTTAACTCCATTGGTCACTTGTTTCGCTTCTGAATGAATTAGCATATTTAAACAAATCGGTTGAATGAATGACTTGCCAACTCATTAAAAAAAAACAAAAAAAAAAACAGCTCATAGCCTAGTCTGTCTGGAATGAACAGAAAAAGCAAAGCAGTAACTTGTATAATATTTAATGTCACACATTCATGTTGATATTTAAAATGCACACAACTGTTATAAACCATCAGGAAAAAAAACTTATACAGAAAATGTTCTTTTCACATTAAGTGGTGTGGCTCTAAGTGATCTGAGCCAACTACTGAACAACTATTTGCTTTTCTCCTCCCCTTCACCATTTCTTCCTCTTCTTAATGTCATTCCTGCTTTTCTCTCTAACGTCACTCTAACTTTTCTCTCTGCCTGTGTTAATGATTTCAAGCGAGGCTGCCTGAGGTGAGCTAACTGAGAAAATGATAGGAAATCATATACCGGTTAGTGCAGTAAGAGGCTCTGGCAATTTCTTTAATTGCTTCGCCTTGTGCATTTCTGAAGAGATTACTTTCTATATCTAGTAAGAAAGCATTCATCTTCTGCCACTTGAAGTGTTTTCCTCCAATTCAGGTGTGCAACATTTGCAGTGCTACCTCTGACCATTGACGAAGATTTGCAAACCTCTTTTTTTCTTTATCTGTTTGGTTCGCTCAGCTGGAAGAACAGGCAAAAAAAGGCAGGCAAAATCTTCACCCAAACATGAAAATTGTTTACTCACTGTCATGTCATTTCAGAACACAAACAAAAAAAGTTTTTAAAGAGTCTTCAGAAAACATACCATATGGACTACTTTTATAGTGCTTTTGTTTTTGTCCTTTTAGGATATTTACAGATTTTAGTCACTAGTATGAACTGCTGTTTTATGGGAAAATAAAAAAAAATCTGTGGTGTTTTTTGTGTTTGTTTTATTTTTATTTAGGTGAAAAATTCCTTTAATTCTTCCTTTTCCTCCACTCCTTAGGAAACCTCTCTTCATATGCATTCAGGGTAAACAGAGGATTTCTTCTTGCTCTTTCTCCCCACCCGTTAGACATCCTTCACATTAATGCCTTGGAGACAGCTGGAAAAGGACAACCTGTGTGCTATTCCTTCGCCATGTTGACAATGAATCAGTGCCGCAGGACAGCAGTGTGAGATGAGAAATAATGACTTTCTGTGGAGAGAGGGAGGTGGATGTTCCTGATTCACAGGCGGTCAGGTTATAGTGCAATAGCTTTACACTTTTTACCATTGGCGAAGTGAAGCCAGGATCTCCTTGTAACACACACAGCTGCACTGCAAGCTGACATCACTGGCCGTCTGTCACCATGACAACTGGCATGTGCACACATACATACTGCAAATCCCACTTTATATCTTAAAGGACTCTAGATTTTCTTAGATCTATCTACTAAAGGTTTAAAAACTCTCTTATATATACATATATATATACACAAAATGTAAACACAAAGACAACAGATGAGCAGGAGTCTAATGCCTGTCTTTTATCCACAAAAGTCATGGTGAAAAGCTGCTATCTATCAGCCACACACTACAGCAAAGCCACTTGAAGGCAAGCCTGCAGCCTTTAGCCAAAAGAGTGTAACGGCTAATGCTAACGCATCTGCTTTGGTGGTACGAGGGAAAGGAGTCCCAGGAGCCCGCTTTGAATGGATGTCAATAGAGGAGAGGCTTCACTATGCTGAATAAACAGCTTTTTTTTTTTAGGAAACACAGGTTATCATAACTGAAATCAAACAGCCTATCAGCTAATCTTCAACATGTTTTACACTAAACAATACTTTTGGAACTATTTTTAGAGTTTACACCGAAAAATGTTTGTTTATAAGTAAAGTCACTGACTTTTTGCGACAGGTGGGAATCAGCTTACAGCATTTCTCATTCATTCCTTTTGTAAAACAAAAATAAAAATTGTTTGTATCCGTAAATGGCGATTGGGTGTCGCACAACTCTGAAAGAAATTCAGTGACGTCAAAGGCTATGAAGTTATTGGGTTATGTGGATTTCAAGTTTACTGTTACACTTTCTCCAATAGTAAGAAATACAGACTCTCTCATCTCCCAATAGTAAACGATCTCTGACTTCACTTTGCACTCTATTCGCTTTCGTTTCAAGCATATGAATTCACACACATGCTATGGGATCAAAGACATTTGGTGGCCTGCTAAATTGTAGAGCAAACATAATTAACCGTGGAGGGAATATGAATGTCACAGATTGACCTTAGCGCTATAAAACTTTAAAGCTGCATGGTTTGGAGGTTTGTGGTAAATTATATGATTTATTTATTTATTTGTTTGCTTGCTTGTTTTATGGCATGTCAGCATCTAAGGCAATTTTATCAGTTAAAAAAAATAAGTCAATAAAAATGATTAGAATTTACAAAGGAAATACACTGTAAAAAATTGTTTTCGACAATAAAACAAATATTATTGGAGTAAGTGTTAGAAGAAAATACTATTTCAGTCTTTCTATTTTAAAATTTAAAGTTTAATTCAATGTGTTACTTGCCATATTTTTGTAAATTTAAATTGTGAAAAGTTTACTATCAAATTTTCGAGGAGAAATTTGTTATTCCCAAATCTTTTGTTAAGGTGGATAGGAAATAAAGAGAAAAAGATGGAAAAACGACAATTTAATTTTAGGTGCACTTGAGATATTCCTGTTGACACTTTTTATTTTTTTTTATATTTGTGACTTCTCTATAACAAAACCAAAAGTCCTAGAGTGACATCATATCCTGTTGCAGGGTCCGAAATAATGTCACATGCTCAAAGCCAAGTGTGAATTTGTCTTCACTGTCTACTAGAAAGCAAACAAAGAGGACCGTCTGTAGGGAAGAAAAAACCCTCTGGGCGGCTCACAGCGAACAGACGGGATAAATAAAAAGGTCACTTTCTCCATAGCAATTAAAAAGGGGTAAGTCCTCCTGCTAAATATCACATTGGATTTCTCAGAATGTCACCTGCAGCATATTAATGACCATTTGTGATGCTTCTTAAGGTTATGCTTGTTTGTTACATTGTCTTTGCTTGTTGCTTCAGTAACAGACAGACATTGTTTACCCATATTGTTGAGGGAATCTTACAGAGCACTTTCCTTGCTTTTCAGCACATAATCAATACACAAGCTCTAGGTAATAAGCAGAAACCAACAACAGAGACAGTTCAGAGATTTAGACCATGGTTTGTAATATACTGTATTTATCACCTCAACAGAAATACATTTCAGAATCTATTGTGACTGGAAGTGCCCAGCAATCATAAAACGTTTTTACTACATTTCACAACATTGCATTTCGGTTGCAGGTAGATAACGTCGAAATATGATGTTTAAAAATGTTCTAGAAGCCACATAAAGTGTCTTAAGTAGCCTCAAAATGTCAATATATAATTTTTACAACAAAAACAAAACAAAACCAGACTGAATCATTTATGGAAAGCTTTATATGGGTTTTAAAATAATGTACTTTCTACATTCAATAAGGCATTTCAGACACATAATGAAAACACCAGGCCCCATTACAGTGATCGTGGAACATTATTTGTCTACTTTCTTTCTGAAATGCTGTGCAAATCTATACAGTAAGGGGTCATTTACTAAAACTGCCAAAAATTTAACGTAAATTGTGATTATTGCATTTTTAATATATTATTTCTACTTGAATATCAATAGAAAACAGTTTCTCAATGGACAATCATATAAAATGATAGGGCTGGGTTTTGACACAAATTTCACGATTCGATTCGATTCTCATTCACAAGCTTTCGATTCGATTCGATTCGATTACCGATTCGATTCAATATTGATTATTTTGGATATATATCAGGTACAGTACTTGGCAAATTTTCTCAAGGAAAAAATATCTCTCAACTAATACTGTAAAATATACATGAGAGTCATTTGGTACTACATTACTACAGTGGTGGGCCGTCAGGGCCAGCAAAGCCTTCTCTGCTGGCCTAAACACTATCAGAACCACTGATTTAGTTTTAATATATTTTTCAATGAATGTGTATTAAATTATTTCCAAAAGTCTATTCTCTTCATTTCATAGCTTTTCACTTGGTTGCACTGCTTCCAGCAGTGTACGTTTATATTACAGCTTTTATCCAATCATATTTCAGCAAAAGTATTGCCAGGGTCAAAGAAATCTGCCTTAAGGCTTCAGAATGACACAGTGCAGGCGTCGTGTTAGCAAAATCCAATGGCAAATGAAACGTGCTTTAAAACCAACAGATTTCGGAGTTGTGCTAGCCACCAGGGCCATATAGCTGGCGCTAATGATAACGTCAGCCTTTTTCCTCGTCTTTGAATTGGATGGTCAGCATACTAGCAGCAAAAAACAGCAGCATTCATTGTAAAATCATTTATTTAAAAACTAAGGTTAAAAACTGTGTTACTGTTGCTAGGTTTAGATTTTCAGTGCCATTTTGAAAAAAATATTTTCCTAACTATATGTAGTCCAATCTAAAAAACCAGTTCCTAAGACTGCGAAACGGAAAAACAAACCACCCAACCTCCTCGGCACCAGCTCTGTGGAAAGACTCGTGAGATGAAAAACACCAGAGTATGGTAGGTTATTTCATTTTTGACTCGTTACGCCTTGATGCGTTGTATGCTGATGGTTATTTGCGCTGGATAAAAGCAGGTTTAAGTTTCAGTAAGAAGTATCTCAGTTTCCCGAGTGGAGCGATGAAAGGGTCTTTTCCTTCCGGGCCGCACAGCGCCGTGGCAGAGGGCAGACCAGCGGGGGGAGATGAGTCACAAGAGGTATATTTTAAAAAACATGTATGACCACTTTTCTTCCATCGTCTTTTAGAATTATTTTTAATGTTATCTGCTTCACTTCTAGTTAAAGCTGTGTAACCAGAATTGTGCTCCCGCAGGCGATGGCAGGAACGACGGGGGGAGGGACTCGTGGAAGATCCGAAAAAATTTTAAAGCAGTATAGAGAACATTAAAAATTGTTGGGGTTCAAACTTTATAAACACATGTAAATCACCTGTTTTTTATACCATTGCTATCTGTAAGGTTTAAAGGTGTTGGTGTGAATGAATGTCTGTAGAACATCGGATGGGACTGTATTTGTGTAATTTTGTAGGTTAATGCTTCAGCTTACAGATGAGGTGTTGCGCAGTTAGTGGAGGTTCTTCTTTAGTAATGGCATTTCATTGCTCGATGACAGAAGGATACGGTCTGTTTATTGTTAGTGCCCTGTTTATACTGCATTACTGTTAAATTAGTTTTCTATAGCCGTGGCATTCATGTATGATGGTATGAAGAGAAGGATGAATTCATGTAGGGACACCAATGAGGCATAGGTGTAAAGCCGCCCGGCCACTGCATTATAATATTGAAGGTTAAAGGGGTGGTTCACTGGGATTTTTCTAGGCTTGATTGTGTTTATGAGGTGCAGTCTAACATGTGTTAATGCTTCGTTTAAAAAAAAAAAGCGCATTATTTTTCACATATTTTACCTTTTATTCTTCACCGCTCTGTCCCTTCTCTGAGTAAAGGGCTGATCTTTTCCTGTTTTTATGAATCCCCGCCCTCAGAAATAGGCGATTGGGCTCTGATTGGTTAGCTGGCCCAGTGTGTTGTGATTGGCTAAAATCTAGTGCGTGTCTAAACGTCCCGCCCCTCAACATAGAGGCATGTGCTCCGGTTGTATTGTAAAAAACGACGTCGTTAATATCGCTTATCAGTTTGAACCCAATTGAGAAGCAGAGGATATTATTGAAAAGTATCGTACAGAACCTGTGCAAGCACGGCTTTTAATGGTAGGCCTATGTTTTTTTTTTTTGTTGTCTCATACTTTTAGATACGCTTTTGTAAATGCTACTGCTTATGTTAGTTTTTAATATACGGTTTTATCCTGATTATAGCTTTAATACAGTAAGGCAACTGCAAGCGTTTTTCATAGCTATGTGAAAATAAGTGTAATTGTAACAGTTCATTACTGGAGCTGAGCTGAATGACAGAGAGAGAGAGAAAGAGATGAGGAGGAGAGAGAGAGAGATGCAGAGGCGCGTTTTTGCAGAGCAGGGCGACGCGAGGGAACAGTAGTTGGAACCTGCTGCTTTAGAAACACATGACTTTTTAAAACGTGGGAATCCATTAGAATCGTTAGAAGACTGAATCGTGATTCATATATGAATAGATTTTTACGTGCACCTGTATTTTTCTCTTCCTCTTCTCTAAAGCAGCGCAGCATGGCCTCGCCCCCTTTGCTGCCTTTTCCCGAGGGCGGGGTTTATCTGGGTTTATTACGTCACGAACCCAGGAAGTAACTCGTTGTAGTCCCTACCAGCCGTTTTTGTAGGCATTAAACTGGCAAAATTTGTCAAAGACGATATCTCCGTTTGCATTGAAATTTCATCTTCGTAACTTTGCAGATGTTGTTTATGATCAAACAACAACATTACACACTAACTAAAGTTAAAAAAAATTGAAATCGCAATCAACCACCCCTTCAAATTGCTGTATTTGTAGCTATTTAGCATACAACGGTTAAAAATTACACAATGGAAGTTTTTACACATAATAAAAAGTTACAAAAAGGTACATAATATTTTCTACTGGTCAAATTCTGGGGTTTTTTTATATAAAAATTTAAATGGTGGCGGACATAAAAAATTGATGGATTTATTCAAAAAAAACTAAAGTAAAATAAGAAACAGTAAAACATGATAATGATATGTTATATGGGGGGGGTTTGTTTTACCCCCCCCAATATATTTAGCAAAAAAGCCCTCGGTGACAGTTTATTTTTTTTGGTGACTAACGACTTTAGGTCAGAATAGGTTTGTTCGGAGGTAAATGTGGACATTGCGTGACATTGTTTACAAAAGGGACTTTATATGACGTCCTTTTGCGCGGGCTAAAACCACTGAGTGAGAGATTTAGCATGGAGACGAATACAGGATCTGTTAAAGTGTACGCTTTTCTTTTAACTACCTTTGGGGGACGTTAGGACATGTTAGTTGGTGCTGGAAGCTGAAGCTGGTATTAATGTGGAGGAGATGATCAGTTCACGTGCGCCTCGCGCTGCTGCGTCTGTTGAGCTGAGGCGCTACAGCGATCTGTCACTCCACATAAAACAGCGCCAAAACGGCATTTATTGTTTGAATACTGCAATAAAATGGGCATAAATTGAAAAAAAAAACATGGGACTTTGTTTCATATTAAAAGCACCAAAGCACAATACTTATTGCGATTTATTGGATGGGAAGTGTCCTTCAATGTTCCGTCCATTAACTGAAAACAGGCTAGGCTAATCGATTCTTGGGATTTAAGAATCGATATCGTTCCGTAAAAATGAGAATCGATTAATATCGAGATATCGATATTTTTTACCCAGTATTATAAAATAACCTTAATAAAAGAGCACTGGAAATATGCTGGTTATTCAGATTTACAGTTGGACATGATGAGGGTGCAAAAATGCTGTAAGGAGAAACAACGTTAAAACAAAAGTTCTGCAACGTTTTGAAAATATGAATTAATTAGGCATGCACTGATGTTAAAATTCTGTCTGATACAATAAAGCAATAACTATTTTCATTTTATTATTTGATACTGTTTTGTCTGAACTAATAAAAAACAAAACACTAAAAACTAAAATCAATAGTTTCAACATGCTACAAGTGAATTTAGGCATTAAAACATAATGTATATTTGACAAATGCATTTTAATTTCGTTTAGCTTTGCTAAAGATTACATTTATTAAATTATTATTAAGGTTATAAATTATTATTGTTCTTAAAGATTAACTTTATAAACATTGGATGATGTCAATAATCTAAATGTAAAAAAAAAAATATTTACCATGCTTAGCTAGTATTTGAGCTTTTCATGATTAAAAATTTTTTTGCAGTGTAGCTGTGCAAGGCAGTCATCATCTCATCATTTACCCGAACATAATGATTAGTACTAAGCAGGCAGAAGATATGGTATATATGTCTGTATTACATAAACTAGAGTCAGTTTTGTGTATCCATACAATCAGCATAACATAATTTGCATTTGTCACTTTATTTAACAGAAAATGTTGATAGTCTAATGGGGACAGAACAGCCCTTGTTGCCACGGTAACCACTGCCTACCAAGGACGGGGAAGTAATAAGTCTATGGGAGTGGCAGGGGGTGGGGGAGGGTGTTACCAAACCCAAAGGGAAGCAAATAGATGAAAGAGGGAATGTGATGCAGAGAGGGGAAAGGAATGGAAAGGAGGAGAGGAAAAAGATGTAACTGGGGCTCAAGTGAATTGAGTTCATGCACCATTTCTCCACCTCCACCCTCAACTCCCAGTGCCGTCATTACCACTATCAACAACATTTGTCCCTGCTGGGGCCTCCATCATAAAAATCACATCATCTCTCCTTATTACAACTGTGGTATAGCAGCTCAGGCTTGCCTCATCACCCATGGTGGATGGCGTTTCAGTCCAGGGGCCAGCAACGTGCCGTATCCAGAGGGAAGGATCGAGCTGAAGGAGTTCCTACACCCCATTATTTACTGCTTGCCGCCCACGGAGCTGCACACTGTCCAAACAGGCATTCCTGACAACTCTCTGCAATGTTTCATTTAAACCGTTGGCCATAAAAAATGCCGGAAGAGTTTACATTTGTCTTTCCAGATACAGCTCTGTAATGTAAATAAATAAATAAATACACAATATATGGCAGTTATCCATCAAGCATTCGGCCCAGCTCTCTGTATTAGATTTCCACTACATAGCTAGCCTACTTTTTGTGTGCGGGTTTTGGCCAACAACAACCAAGAACAAATCCCATAATGTGTTAGGCGAAACTTAAAGGGGTCATATGATGCAATTTCAAATTTTCCTTTCTCTTTGGAGTGTTACAAGCTGTTCGTGCATAGATAATATCCCTAAAGTTGCAAAGACTAAAGTCTCAAACCCAAAGAGATATTCTTTATAAAAGTTAAGACTTATCCACGCCCTCCTAAAACGCCTCGTTTAACCACGCCCCCACATGTCTACGTCACTGTGTGGGAAGATTTGCATAACACCGCCCAAATGTTCACGCAAAGAAAGAAGGCGTAACTTTTATTCTCGCTGTAGTATTGTTGTTGCCACCGCCATGTTGTGAAGACGCTTGTGTGTTTCGTTGCGAAAGCGAAAAAACTTTGTTTGGTCTTCCAAAAGGGGATGTATCCGCGTTGTCATGGCCTAGGAAGCTTGATCCGTGCTGTGTTGCTGAGGAAAAATACATCAACTTCGCTGCGGTGACGCCGATTCGGGCTTTCAACCGTGGGGGGACGAAGTTGGAGTCAGCCCTGGGTCTCACAGTGGTTGTCTGCAAGCCCGCGGGCGATCCATTTCTCAAGCACCGCCAGCCGCCACTACTTAAAAAGACAGCCGTGTTGTGGATTGCTGTGTGTTCGTGTGAAAAAAAATACTTTGTTTGGCCTTCCAAAGAGGACACAACTAGAAATCAGTGGTAAAGTTGTATTTACAACAATGTTCCAGAACATTTCAACCCAAATATTCAGATGTGTCCAAATGTGTCCAGTGCATTTTATGGAGGACTGTTTCCTGAACCTGCAGAGTAACGTTAGCCTACAATGTGTCTGTGCACAAAGGCTGTGGGGCAGTTCCAACTTTGCAAGGACAGTCTGGTGCTTCTTGACTTCACAGGGGGCGTAAGTAGGTTTTTTATATTTAAAGAATTTGCCACTGATGATGCAAACACGAGTTTTGAGCAGTGTAGAGTAGAGCTTGTTGTTTGTCGTTTCTCCGAACACAAATGCAGACATGGTTTTACGTTTAAGCGGCGCGATACGCAACGCAATGCGTAAAAAGACAGTATAAGTCATTATAATCAGTAATTATGTCCCCACTGGATGCAACAAATGCCTCATTTGTAATGGGTTTTATTGGAGTTGTCTCATTTGCCAACGGGGGACAAGGGCCAATTCACATATGGTAAGGGGTGTAACATTTCCATCACATGCTTGAGGTGTTCAGCCAATCAGAGCACACCTCGCTTTTCAGAACGATGAGCTTTGCAAAAATCGATGCATTTCAGAAAGGCGGGGCATAGAGGAAAAACAATAATGTACAGTATGTGAAAAATAATATGTTTTTTTAACCTTAAACTGCATAAACACATTTCATTACACCAAATACACAACATAATGTTCTTTTTTGCAACGTTATATGACCCCTTTAATTAGATGGTTTCCCGCCTCTTGACAGTAAATGTCTGAGGTGAGGAAAACTGTATCAGGCATAACACATAATGAAGCCGAATCTCTTAAGCTAAAAGTTGTGTTGACGTACACTTCCAGAAGTAGGCAATTCCCCTGACAACTCTGCACAATATTGCTGCTCATAATTATTGGCAGAAGTGACATAAATATAAAGAATAAGAATTTAGTGGTCCCAAACAGTCAGCATTTTAGGGTCACACCACGGTTCTCTGCTAAACCTAAAAGGCCCACGACTACCATGGTTCCATAAAACAATAATTAGAAGTTGGTCCCAGAGTAACATCATTCAGAGGCAGTGCCTTGTAGGTTTTATGAATTTGCACTTAAAATAATTTCGGCATAAAGTCCTGCAGGAGCCATTTCATACACATGCCCTAAATTGATTTGTTCAAACAGGACGCAAACTAATTTTGATCCAATTTAGCCCACAGCAATCCCATGCTGCTAGGTGTGCAACTCATGTGTAACAAAAAGGAAATGGATTGTGTTGACTTCATTTAGTGCCATGGACAATCCTCAATGGAGTGCACTGGAGAAAAACACCAGAATGCTGAAGCCTGGATTAGGCAATTTGATCCAACAAGTCAATTGTGCCGTGTGAATCGTTATATGACAGGGGTGAGAGGAATTCAAACTTTCTCAAGAATTTTGCATTGGCCATTGTCTAAGAAACCAATAAACTAAAGGATTATTTTGTAGTAATTTAGTATGGATCTTATATCATTTAAATTTTCATTAAAGAGGTCTATTATAAACGTCAAAGCAAACACACAACGCACTCCAACAAAAACCCATCAGATTGAAAAGCTCCTTGGATTTTCCTCTTGCCAAGAGAAGTGAGAAGGGAGGTAGATTCCTACATTTCTTTAAGGATTACACCACCACTCTTGCGGGTCATCGATTTCACTGTGTCCTATTTACCAGCAATACTGCAGTAATAAGCAGTTCTATCTAATTACTTCAAGAGCAAAATATCATTCAGTCTTTACAAAAAGTAGATTGTAAAAGGCCACACTATTATAGTACAGTAATCATACCGTTCAAGAAGGTCATTTCTACTCACTCCACAGTGCTTTGGAGGACTGCAAGCAGGATCATGTATTGATCACAATATTAAAATTGATTTTCTCAAAATACACTAAAGCTCTCTCACCTCAGCCTTGTAACTCCTCGGTGAAGGAGTTGCTATGAGATCATTGTTAATAATGTTTGAGAGTAATAAAAAACAAACCATTATTGGAAACCATTTTCAAAGCAACCCAACACTAAGATTATAATTAAGACCATAATTTCTCAAGTCGCACATTTGACAAGCATCTTTATAAAGGAGAGGAGCACTAAGAAGGACGGTGGTGTTGCAACCACCTTCCAATATTAGTTTGGTACAACCAGCTTCATCTAATGGCTTAACAAGCAGTGAAATATTTCAAATTCACAAAGACCAGGAAAGGCCTATGATAAGGTAATTATGAATTTCCAGTGCTCTCAACCCTTAAATATAATATAAATCAAACATATTTCATCTGATAAAGTTGCAGGCTGTTTTATCAAAAGATCCTGATAAGTCAGATCTTACAAACTACAATAAAAGACACACTAAAAACTGACAAATCACACTGGAAAGCCTCCCACCAGTCCCTCCTGGTCTCCCTGACTCCTTTCCATTTGTATCCTTTATTTCATAATATGTCTGTACATAAGCCAGAGGTGACACAGTGGCAAAATGGAATGTGATGGATAGGCATTTGTGCCCCAGGAAGAAATGAGTGGGCTATGGACCTCCACAATCCATCCTTTGAAAAACACAGCTGAGGTGGAGATAGGCAGTTCCTTCTCTGCAATAGAAGAAACATCAAAAAGTGGAAGAATCTATTACTGTTGCAAACCCAGATCCTGCCACACTACTGAAACCAGTTTTGTTACCAGACCCACTGACTGGTCCATCCATCAAGATGCCCAAGAAAAATTTTACTCTGACATTTGGAGGCCTTTGCACCATTGCTTTGGCTTTGATAGAAACTACTGCGAGTGATCAATTGTTTTTACCATGCCTGCCCCGCTTTGTAAAACATTTAAGTTGATATACTGTTACCCCAACTCTTGACATTTGGAAAAAAGGTCAGACTTTGTTTCCCCAAACAGTCCATTTTCAGGCACAGACAGCAAGGAAATGCAGAATTTCATATTAAAGTCATGCCAGATTATGGACTGTGTGATACATTGTGCATAGATGCTCTGACAAGTGCATTCTGCAAGAGATCTTTATTTTCCTACACCTATGAAAGAAAATGTACATCTGATTACAGTGAATAAATTCAAGTAAATCGATAGTTGGGAAATTAATTAGAAAAGATGAAGAGTGTTCAGCAAACACTCTTACTGCATTGCTAATTGCTTACAATTTGTTTTGTGATCATGTTCACGGATGTTAAATGACAGAATAGCATCAACCGAATCAAACGTTCCCTTGTTTAAAGGGGACATAGCACACACAGTTTCACCCAACCTATAGAGCAGTACTGCATCCTTCATATCTCCAAAAAGTCTTTAGTTTTATCATTATTTTAAATAGAAAACAGTTATTTTAAAGGGGTCGTATGATGCGATTTAAATTTTTCCTTTTTCTCTTTGGAGTGTTACAAGCTCTTGGTGCATAAAGAAGATCTGTAAAGTTGCAAAGACTAAAGTCTCAAATTCAAAGAGATGTTCTTAATAAAAGTTAAGAGTCAGCCACACCTACCTAAAATGCCTCGTTCTAACACGCCCCCACATACCTACGTCACTATCTGGGAAGATTTGCATAACACCGCCCAAATGTTCACGCAAAGAAAGAAGGCGTAACTTGTATTCTCGCTGTAGTATTGTTGCCGCCGCCGCCATGTCGTGAAGGCACTGTGTGCTTCGTTGTGAAAGCAAAACTACTTTGTTTGGCCTACCAAAAGAGGACGATATCGCTTCCGTCATGCCTGGAGCTGATCCGTGCTGGTCGCTGAGGAAAAACAATAAACTTCGTGCTGTGGATCGCCGGATTTGCTTTCACCGTGGACGAAGCGGAGTCGTCAGCCCGGGGTCGTCACATGTGGTTGCTGCCGCGCATCACAACCCCTCATGGTAAAGGACGTAACATTCCGTCACACGCTTGAGGAATTCGGCCAATCACAACGCACTGGATAGCTGGCCAATCAGAGCACACCTTGCCTTTTCAGACCGATGAGCTTTGTAAAAATTTTGACACGTTTCAGAAAGGCGGGGCATAGAGGAGAAACAATAATGTACAGTATGTGGAAAATAATGTGTTTTTTAACCTTAAACCACAAACATTTCATTAATACACAAAAATACACAAAATAATGTTTTTTAGCAACATCATATGACCTTAAGAGGTCCTCCCGGAAAAAACAGCCGAGTCCTGGAGGCCACGCCGTGGCGGATCCAAAACACAGACATTTGATGCCGTTTCACTTACGGTCTGCAGTTCTGAATCATGACCGGGATCTTTTATAGCTGGGACCGCTCCATCTTTCAGTAACAAATGATGTGCTAATCCAGCGTCGAAATGGGCCTTGTTTATAAAAAACGTTCATCAACAAACACACTTGTGAAACTGCATTGCTGCTCAAGAAAAACAAACTGCATCTATTGTTTGCATAACGCTGGGTTCTTTAGAAAGCTGAACAAAGTTATCTTTCCCTTACAACCAAAAACAAACTTCTTTGGAGACATTCTTCAGGTGCAGCAGTTGCTCCGGGGATGAAACGCGCCAATTGATGGGCTGCGGATCTCGCTCTTGCTCTGGTCACGTGTACCTTGCGTCGTTGGGGTGGTGCCATTCTTGCAGGAGAAAATGCCCATCTAAGGAGTTCCACAGCGTTTCGTCATGAAGAGCCACAATCGAAAATACAGTCCGCACACTTGTTCCGAACCCGGAAGTAAGATGACAGAAATACTCTGTCATACCTCCAAATTGTTTTTTGAATTGTGGCATGTCTTAGATAGGTTGAGAATCAAACTCTTTAAACAGTGTAAAAACCATACTCGGATTGCATGAAAAAGCATCCCCCCCTCCCCCCCCCCCCACCCCCGCCCCCCGCCCATAAACTGATTTGTAAACTATTTAAAAATGAAACAACATCATTTATGACATGACAGCAGGGTTGGAACAATTCTGCTGGACCCACATGGTTATAATTTAGGGTGGTAAGTATGGTTTTGAAGCAAATAAAAATATGTTTCCACAATTAAAGAAAGTCATAAAATTGTTTTTAGCTTTACAACAAACTCAAACCCCAAAAGCGACAGTGCAATTGGGACATACAAAGATTAAATTGAGTGTCCACCACTGTTAAGAGACACAAGTAGGGATTTCACTTGACAAACGTAGTGGATAAAAAAAAATTACCACCTGTGTTTGAAACGTTGCAAACCACAGCTGTTAACCCGTTACCCTGGTCAAAGTTAAATGGTTAACTCCTTGGTATACTCTAAGGAATCGCCACATGTTATTTAAGTTTCTCTGATGTACCAGACAACAAAAAAACACTATCAAACATCAAATGAACAAATGAAAGCCAATAAATTCAGAATACGTACGATTATGATTTGTTTTAGCTGGGAGCGGCATGTTTGCCGGCTTGTAGCTGATATGGCCAGTGTGAAACACGGAAAGTGAAACCAACTTGTTTGGCCCTGATTCATTCGATTCAACTGCACAAAACCTGGAGTTGTCTTCCAAATATAGTCTTAATCGGGTTGGTCTGTGAACTCTGATGGACTGAAAGAAGTTTTACAAAAAACCAATCATAATACAAGATGTGTGTGATAGTAAACATTTCAAGTTTTGAAGGGCAAAAATGAGTTTTCTGCAATAAAATTGCTTATCCATTGTGCCCTAGTAGTAAAAAAAAAATTGTCGGAATGTTTTTTTTCCTCTTGATCTATATATGTTATGATAATCATACGTATTATTATTTCAAGAACTTAATATGTTATTACGAATCACTGTAGTAATGGTATGGAGAAAAAACTAATTAAGTCTATGATAGTACCAAGGAAACAAGTAGAATTTACTAGTTAAAAAACAGGTAGTACTGGTTTCAAAATGATTTTTTTAAAAAACAATTCATATGAATGTATAAGATAAGAAACCGTTGGGACGTCCGTGATAATATATATATATATGTACCAAGAAAATAGAATTACTAGTTAAACAGGTAGTACTGTTCAATGATTTTTAAACACAATTCATATGAATGTATAAGATAAAAATCCTGTGACGTCCGTCCTGTGAAAAAATAATACTTTTTTGCTTTCACTAACTTTTAAAAAATGTTTCTGTGATGCTTATAAAAGCTGTATGTATAAGAATCAAAATGCTTGTATATAGAGTAAAATTTACAAGAATCAATTTATAGGCTAGCTACAAAAAACTTAAATTTTCATGCATAAAATGTTAAGATTAGAGAATTACATGGAAAGAAAATGAGGAAGAAGAAAACTATACACCTGAATACTGATGTCACATCAGTGACTGCTAAAGCATGTGATGCAAGATCTCATCATACATAGAGATCTTCTCATCCTGCGTGCAAGAGGGCAAAGGGCGTTTATGGGTCTCATATAGCACTGTTTAGGACAGATGCTGTTTTTCACACTTGCACACATAGACAATCTGTCCTGTGCAGTGGGCAGATGTTCGACCATGATGCCCTGTTCCTCATGCCCTTGTGTGACCTGGCAGAGAGGAGCTGTTCATGGAGATGGCAGATGTGACTGTAAAAGAAGGATGGAAGGATGCTGGATATGAGTTTGTGTGCACACAAGAGGGACGCCCAAGCTTGCTCACATGTAGCACTGCCTATAACTGAGAGGATAGATCTCCTAAACAATTCTGTCATCATGTACTAGCCCTCATGTCATGTGAATGCCTTATGATATTAAGCGGAAAATAAAATAATTAATGGATTCCTCACACAAAGCTAACATGTGATCTTATAAAATGGCTTGATAGCTCTGGTTACTATCTGTATGGAATGAAGCAACATGGATATTCTGCTAATAATTTGAATTTAAATATTTTAATAATTATTAAATTACTTATTGTAATAAATCCTATTCTTTATTATTAAAATAATCTTATAAATATTTTAATCATTAAAAAGTTAATAAATCAATTTTACTTCATTTGACACTCAGCTAAAATATTTTCATAATTACTATATTAATTGACTTTTAATATAATTACATAAATTACTAAATATTTTATAAAATATTTAATAATTTTTAATAATAAAATTCATTAATAATTAATAATATAATTAATTATTAATATTAATTTATTATCTTTATTAAGGAATTTGAAAAAAATATTGTAACATTAATAAAGACATAAATTATTTAATAAGTAATCATTTGTTATCATTAAAAATATTTTAAATAATTACTAAATTAAATATTTAATAAATAATTACGAAATTAAAAAAAATTACTACATTAATTAAATAAATAGTTTTAACGAGTAATTGAGTAATTAATTTGTGTTCGATAGCAGAAAAAAATATGATTATGTACAGTACATTTTATTCCTTTAATGAAAGTGTTTTCATTTCCACATAAATGTAATTTCAAAGGTAAATTAGTACACACTTAACTTTTCATCAAACAATAACAATACTGAGAAATTATATTTTGTTGTCATTTAGAAATATGCCATAACTTGGCTTCTCCAAATATTTTGTGTCAGTTTTATATCGCCCCCTACTGTTGTCTTGCTGATATCACAATAAAACGACATTCTGTCCTAATGTAATATCACTTGTAATGAATATTAAAGCTTTATTGTGTTCTAAGGTCCATACCAAAGGTCTGAAGCTGGGAATATATGCAGATATTGGCACAAGCACATGTGCAGGCTATCCTGGGAGTTTGGGCTACTATGACATCGATGCTAAAACGTTTGCAGACTGGTGTGGATCTGTTCAAATTCGATGGATGCTTCATGCCTGACTGGCATCAACTGGGAGAAGGTAGGTCAATATGCAAGTCTCAGCAGTATGCCGATACGTTTTGAATTACTGAGTTTTGCTAACACCAACAGGTGAGACTCATGGAGATTTTTTTTAATTAACATAAATAAATAAATCAAATTTTTAATATTTACAGTATATCATTTTTCACTTTTTCAACATGGCTGTTAAAGGGATCATCTAAATGATGACAGAAGGACATTTTTGGTGTCCATCCTTTACTTAGAATTTTAAATCAATTTTTTTTTTTTAAGTGCATATCGTTTTCTTAAATATTGCTTATTTTATAAGTGTTTTGTGTATCTTATATGCCTGTGCGTTATATATATATATTACATTTTACCTTATTTGTATATTTGTATAGTTGAGTTTTGTATTTTGTATTTAATCTGTATTTATGTTATCTGTATGCACCAAGGTTCTGAGAGTAAAGCTATTTCAATTCTCTGTATGTGCTGTACATGTGGAAGAACTGACAATAAAACAGACTTGACTTGACTTGACTATTTTCAGCCTACTATGAGGCAATTCGCAAGGCCCTGTAACCACTGGTGTAACTATGGAGACATTTATGACCAGTGGACCAGTGTGAAGAGCATCCTGGACTGGACAGCTGATCATCAGAAGATCCTGGTCCCAGTGGCAGGACCAGGTGGATGGAATGATCCTGACATGGTATAAAGCATCTCATCTGAAAATTGTACTCTCAAATCGCAAGTTCACATTGGGTAATTTAAAATAAGCTTAATGTAAATGAATTTGAATCATATCATATTTCTGGTTATGACGTCTCAAGCTGATCATAGGGAACTTCGGCCTGACCCACGATCAGCAGCAGAATCAGATGGCCTTGTGGGCTATCATGGCTGCCCCACTTCTGATTTTCAACGACCTGCGGAAACATTTGTCCAAAAGCCAAAGAACTGCTGCAGAACAAACAGATCATTGCCATCAACCTGGATCCTCTGGGCAAGCAGGGCTATCGTACATTAAAGGTAAAGTATCTTAGCCCAACTTAGTTCCAAATGACGGTCTTAACCTATCCTTTGTTTTATTACGGTATCTGTCAGCGAGCTGGAATACATTTATCTTGTTCACAGGGTGACAGTTTTGAGGTGTGGGAACGACCCTTGTCAGGCAACAGGCTAGCCGTGGCAGTGATGAATAGACAGGAGATTGGTGGTCCACGCAGATTTATCATTTCTGTGGCGACGCTGCCTAGTTGGCAGCTCTGTGACCCAAAGTGCAATGTAACACAGATCCTGCCTGTCTACAAGGAAATGGGTGTCCAGAATCTATTTTCAGAGGTGATGGTCCAAGTCAATCCTATAGGCACAACACTTCTCACTGTCAGCCCTATCAAAAGCAGTCCACATGACACCCTGTGACATGACTTGGAAAGCAAAACTGTCCAAAGAAATGGGAAATTTATTATTGCACTAATGTCACTGAGTTAAACTTACTGAGTGATATTTTTGTTAGGACTTTTTTTCCCTTTTAAATAATGCTGTAGAATCTTTTTAAAAGTGCACACTAAGGAATCAAAATTCAAAAAGTGTAGTAACGTACAATTTTACTGTACATAAAACATTCACAAAGCACTTTAACTCTAAGAAATACAGAGTTCATACTTTACACACCTGTATTACCTATGTTTTCATTTCACTAAAGATGTACTGTATTACAGAAACCTATAACATTCATCCATCATCTGTTCCACTTCACAGTGAAGACTTACAATGTGTTTAAAGGTTGCACTGCCAAATAACTTTTTATTTTAACATACATAAAGACCCTCAGAGATTTTACAGATCATTTGGCAGTTTATGTCTTGTTCTGAAATGAATATAATTGATCTGAAATCAAATAAAGCATCAGTGCTACTTTTGCATTACTATAATGTGATACAATGTGGCACATTACACTCAATATATTAATTAATATGCTTTTGAAGCTGTATTTCATATATCCATCCCTTCAGTCTCTTTCTCCTGTTCTTACAAACACTGGTCAGATTGGCATAAAACACAAGTTGACCAATAACAAGATTTTCTGTAGCAACAAATGTCAAATTCTAATAAATTATATATTTATTCTGTGGCAGAAATGACATGTTAATCTTGTTAAATAGACACAAAACAGTACAAAACGTGTAATCGTGATATAAAAATAAATTTTAAAAGTAGTCCAATGCCTTTTCAAATATGAGTTTGTTTTAATAACAAAGAGTCATAAATATAACAAATATGAATCAATGGTGACATTTATTGTACAAAAAAAAATCTAGCATTCTCTGCTACAGTTCATGAATGCATTGTAATAGCGCCACCATCTGTTTTGGAGGCACATGACTTGTTTACATTGTGGGTCAGTGGGTTCATTCTTGTCATCCACACATGCATGAATTGCAGCATATGACCAATATCCATCTGAAAGTTGCTGAATTTTGCATATTTTGCATCATTTTTCATATGTTGTTGGGTTGTATATGAGTGGTTGACATGTGAGAGCATGAATAGGGTGTCCACTAAAATCAAACCTTTGATTAGGTAAATTAACTGATTTTATTGGCAACAACACAGATCACATCCCAATTTTGTGTATTAATTTTAATATTTTGTAGGTTTAATTGGTGCTATAACTATTGAGAAACCATCTGTAATGGTCATATTTATCAAAAGAGCCGCCCCCCCCCCCCAGGCTTTGAACTAAATGATTTGAATTAAACACATTCAGCCTTCTCAAACAGTATACCAAACTGACCTGTATGCATTAGGTCAGGTGCATGCAGCATATGTGAGTATTAACAGGTTGCATGAAACTGTTAACAGCAGCCCTGCATGAGCGACAGTATGAAAATGAGCAGGAAGCAAAAGGGGAACTGAGTAACAAGAGTCCTGTGGCTGGGTGGAGTTTTGTCCACTGTTGATCACATTCACAGTCCAATTTAATAGCCTGCACTCAGTCAGACTGGTTTCATCCTGGTGCCAGATCACAGTGGAAAAAAAACAGAGCTCAGGTAAGATTTCTTAGATTGCTTTTTTTATTGCTAATTTATGACTGGAGTTCCACTGTCAAGGACTAAGACTGTAATTTGCCATTAGCTGTGACGTAGAATAATGCTGTTGCTTAAAAGATACAAAGTGACAAACTAAAGCAAACAACTTCAGTTATTTAATAGATGGGAACATGCTATATAGAGATTTTAATGTAACAGAGAGAGAGAGAGAGATATACTCCTTGATAAATGGCTTAACTAATCAATTTAAACTCTTGTTTCTGGTCTGTACAAATGCTGTTTTGCCATCCTGATTTAAAGTCATACAGGTAAATCAATATTCCAACATTTTTACATTTTAATTTTATAAAATTTTGTAAAACTATCTACAGGAACACCACAAAATACACAACAATATATTAATAACAGCTTAAATAAATTAAGAAAAATGTATGTACGAAAATAAGAAAGCATAAGTAAAATAATAATTATTACAAGAAAATTACTTATTACTTGTTAATAAATTGCATAAGGGGGGTGGGGTCAACTCAACATTCCCGTACTGAATTAGATGGATCCTGTATACAAATCTGGCTCATAGAAGGAATAAATAAGGGACTAGTTTTGAGAAACAATTGTGCATTTACCTCCTAGAGTAGAAGAGTGTATATGCATTCATTTATAATTAACATACAGTGAAACTATTTGCACATGAAAACAGTCCTCTCCACTGGTTAGTCTACTTCACACTTTCCTTTTACTGTCTCACTCAATGATGTCAATGCATTTTGTAAAAACAGATCCGCACACTATACCACAGTGGTTCAAAGACACTATTGTAGGGTTGCTAGCGTTATTAATGAGGGTCTTTTGCATATATAGAGTGCATTTATAGTTCTTTATGTAGCAGATGCTTTTAAAAGTGACTGTGGGAAAAATAAGTGATCAAAAAGAACAAGAGTAAGGCCATTTTCATTTTAGAGACACATGCTGCAGCAATGTCACCTCTTTCAGCCAGAATGTTCCAGTGTTTTAGCATTGTAACCTAACATGGAAGATATAGGGGGACTAAATGAAGAGTTCAGATGCAAAAGCCTCTAAGTGCCATCTGATAGTTTCTTCTAAAATTTGCATTTTTATCAGGCTCTTATGTTTAAGTTCGGTAATTTTACTATAATGGCAATGTATAGATCCTTTTCTATGCCATTAAAGTGAAATAAAAGAACATAAATATAGGAGCCTGATAAAAAATGCTAATTTTAGATGAAAATTTCAGATGGCTTTTTTGCATCTGAACTCTTCAAATGTAAAAGTTTAGAAATCTGACATTAAAAACTCATATTTATCAACAATTATTCTGATCATTTGAGGGAATGGTCCTCTTCAATGTTTATGGTGATTATAGTCCTGTTTTAGCACTGGATCATGTATAAACATTTAAACAAATGTCCATACTCCTACACACCTTTGTGGACATCATGTTTGTAAGACTGGATGCACGACAAGATACAATCAGAAAAAAAAGTGCTTTGCATTTGTACATCACACAATGAAAAGAATCCATTTTGGTGGATCTCAGTGAAGTAATGCAAATTCAAATTCCATCAAATAACATTTACTGTAATATTCATCATCGTCTGTGGCATTTAGTAGACTACGTCCTGTTTTATACTAAAGTTTAAATTATTATTATAGATTTTCCTTTGTTAAACCTCTTCAGTAGTGCACGATTGAAAACAATAAGCATAATATTGCTTAAAATACTGCAATGTATATTTGCACTGTTGCATTTGACTTTAAATTAGCCAAGTGAATAAACATTAAAAATATGACGCATTGGTAAGAAACCACAGAGGTGTAGATAAATTGTGGTCTAATGCGGCAGACTATCTTTTGCCCAGTTCCCTCCCTCCGAACATGAGTGATACTCGCATACTTTATCATTCAGGAACCTTACAGACACAGGACACTCTAGAAGGTTCCTGTTGCTCAACATTACTTTCAATGAACACAAAGAGTCAAATAAGCAACTATTTAAACTGTTAACCACATGGATTACTTTAATGGGTGTGCATGAGTTATTTCATGCTTAAAACACTGTCACACACATTATGTGTCATAAATGTATTTTTCTACAACGCTTTAATATTTGGCCTAAAGTTAAGACCTACCTGCCCTGCCACTAAGTATCATAGGAAGTTATGGTCTTCATTATGGCAGTATTTGGTATATCAACAAATTGTTACTGGTTACATTTGTGCAACATCTGCCTGGAAAAAAACCCTGATGTGAAACAGAGACAAGCTTAACAGTAATTATCTGACTCGTACTGCTTACTGATGCCGATACAAACAGTGTTTCCGCTTCCTCTGTATCACAGAGCAACATTGATGCAACTTCCCTGTGTCAAGTCTTATAAGTCATTGCCCTTTGAATAAGCTATTAAGCTTTCATGGTAAACAAGGCTGCTAAAATAGTCCTGAAATACCAAACCCACACCATTATCATCCAGATGTTTAATAGTGTGCGTTTAATACAGCAGTGACAAAGTCGCAACATAAAGTGGTCGATAATGTTCATATTTGTCACAGTTTTCATGTCAAACTTTTTGTGACAAGCTTTTGAAGGTGTTAAAAGTGGCCAGAAGAAACCAGGAAATGCTAGCATGGTGTTTAAAATAGGCAGTTCAGTTTCTCTACCACAGAACACAGACAACTCAGCATTTAATGACTATGCGAGAGAAGCTTAATGCGGAGGCACTGAAAGTAAAGAGGAACAGAACTAACTGAGATGTTATTTTAAAGGACACTGAGATACAGGTAACTTTGGCAAATGCTTCTCTGGAGTAAAACGTATATTTTAATTTTTACATTTTAATCAGAATACAAGAAAGGTATTTGCACATTAAGAAGAAATTAAGCAAAAAACAGACAACCTAGTAGGCTAATCTTTACTGCTTCATGTAAATGTGTGAAGTTACATTAGGTTTGTATTGTAGAGACAAACCTAAAAGCTGTATTCAGTTACAATGTTCATGAACAAGGTCATTAAATGATTAACAAATGTTTTTTTTCCTCAACACATTCTTTCACATCAATTTACTGGATTCAGTGGGGCCCTTGTGATGTTGTTTAATGTTGAGATGTTTAGCCAAAAAGTAGTGTAAGGTTTTTGTTTTATATTGTTTACATATATATTTCAACCTACAGTATCAATACTGAATAAAAATATTGTTCGTAAGAGCTCTTGCTATTGCATTAAAATAAGACGCAGGCCTTTTGGGGGGAAGGGTGTAAACATTCAGTTTTGGTTTGTAGATAGTGAAGATACATGGGGAGATACAGTGAAAGGATGAGTGAGGTTGTGGGTTCACATCATAGACAAGAGCAGGAAGAAGTGTTCAAAGGAAACAGATGATCTACAGGAGGAAATATTGGCAACAAAGGATGCCATTGACACTGACAGCAGGACTCATGCAAACCATTCCTAATCATGCAGGCAAAGCCACCTAGGATCCATTAGACCAGAACAGACCTGTTGAAAAACTGGATGTAGCATACACACTACCATTAGATACTAACATTTCGATATAGAAGAGGTTTTAAAAATCATTTCCCTTCAGCTTTCTTTATAAACATAAAGAGGAATCCCGTATTTAAAGGGGTCATCGGATGCAAAATAAATTTTTACATGTTGTTTGAACATAAATGTGTGTTGGCAGTATGTGTACACATCCACCCTAAATGATAAAATTTCATAGTCTGCCATTGTGTCGACTCCGGGGGCAGGGGAAACAAGAATTCATACGATTAAGCATTTGGATGTAATAATGAATATAGCAGTCGTCATTTACTCCCGACATCTGAGCCGCTGAAGACACAGGATTAACGTTACTTTCGTTTTGAAGGGAATGCGCCGATCCCTGCTTAAATGCGTCAAAAAAAAAAAAAAAATATGTTCACGCGAATCATTCGTGATCCAGCTTCATCTACAGTAGAAGTGAGTATAAGGGTTTTTTATGAATCGTTGCGAATCGCCTTTCCTAATAACGTGCTAGATAGCAAGTTCCGCGGCTAAAGTAAACAGTCTCATGAGAACGGCTCGTCACCCCACCCGAAGAGAGGGGCGGGGTTAGCAGAGCTCTTTAGCATTTAAAGCAACATGGACTAGAAAAGCATGCTGAAAACAGAGCTGATTTTGACAGGGTAAAAAGGGTGTTTTTTACACTACCGTTGAGAAATTTTAACCAAAGTATGTTATAGACTTTTCATTAAGACCCTAAAGAATCATATCAACTTGTGAAATATGGGCATCCTATGACCCCTTTAAACAAACCCTATAGATTCAATTCCCAAACCATCACTCAAGTACTAACAAAATCAACTACGGGGTGGGGGGGGGGGGGGGGAGGACATGTAACATGTTCCAACATAAGAGTTTGTCTTATTTCCCACAAGTACACATCAGATATAAAAGAACATGCCAGACAGCATTCTGGAGGAGATTTTTGTAAAACGGTCCCAGCAGAAAAAGAAGACCTCACCTTTAAACTTCAAAGAAAGGCTGTTTGTACTCACGCAGGACAAGATATCTTACTACGACTATGATGCCGAAAAAGGGGTATGTATGAATTTGACATCATTTTCTTAGCGTAACAGTGGATGTTTGGAAAATAACATGGATGCAGGCATTCATTGAAGTCGGCATGAATTGGAAATTCACCCTATTTTCTAAATGCATCTTATTGAACTTATAGTGAATAATTTGTCCATGCATGTGTTTCTAACTTCTCCAATCATTTGGTCTACTTAAACCCCGCCCTTTTCTTACAATCGACTGCAAGCTCTCATTTAGATCTGCATCTGTCCAATCAAAACCTGATGGATAGAACAAAGTCCCCATCCTAATCTTTTTTAAACAAAATTTCTGATAATCCATTTCACTCGGATGTACGTCACAATAAAAAGAAAAGATCTGTTGCTACTTGTTACATCGTTATTTAAACCACTGTTACAAGTTATTTCCAATATATTATAAGTTGTTTCCAATATTTTGTGATTTTGATCTTTTAATAACATAATCCTCTACTGACTGTTTAGAAGAGGAAAGGCCTGAAAGGTTATGTGGACACTGAAAAGATCAAATGTGTGGAGATTGTTTTACCAGAAGACAGCGCACCTCCTGACCGACTCTATCCATTTCAGGTGGGTCTCAGCAAAGAATAAGACATTAAAATCATACTTGTCCACCAACTTCAATGGGAACTCAACTTTGATCTTTTTTGAACATTTCTAAACAATTTATTATGCATTGTTGGTGTACAGTATTTACAGTAATCATGTTACTTCCACTTCCCTCATTAATATATTGTACAGTACATCATCATGTCTATAGTTTTCAAGTTGAGCTGAAGTTAAGTCTGTGTCTCTGTATCTAAACTTAAAGTTTCAACATTAGCTGACTAGCAAGTATAGGCTAACAAGATCACTAGTAGAGATATGACCGATTGGGCTGATAGAGTGCAAGAAGAAACTGCTCAGGCTTTCAACCATGATAAGAGGCTGAGAGTAATGGAGCAGAAGTGAAACCTTTCCTCTTCAAAGTCTAAAATCAAAGGAACAACTGCAGCCTCCTGCCGCCACTCTGAGCGCTGCGGTGCGTTCGCTAGTGCAAGCGAAGTCACTGTTGCCGTGGGTGCGCTGCGTCCGTTGGCGGGAGCTCTGTGTCGGGGGACTGTCCCGTCGCCCCCACACCGAAGTGGGGGTGTCGCAGCGCCACACAAGGGCGGAGGCCGGAATGGCGGTAAAGAGACACGCAACACACCATCCCACGTGAACCACAGATCAAGAAACTGTTGGACAGATACAACTGGGCACCACACACGCAACAGTCTTGTTTGTCAGTTCTCACAACGGCAATCTTAAAATTGTGCGATATGAGTTAGACGGGAGAAAACATTACTTTCAATGAAAATATGTAGGCTACAAATACTTAGCAACTTTCAAAAACAGCACTAAAAAGAAACTGAGTGCAATAATCTGTCCAGTAAACGAAACTTCAAAAGAAAGAGGAAACATTTGGCAATAGTAGATTATTTTGAAATGCAAAAGTTGATTCATCTATAGGCCAAAGTCATAATTTTGTATTGTGATGTATTTTTCTTCCCTCTCACAGATAATCTATGATGAAGGTCCTCTTTATGTATTTGCTAAGTCAGATCAAATTCGAAAGCAATGGATAAATGAGTTAAAAAATGGTCAGTATGTGTTTTAAGTCATTATCACAAATTCCATTCAAATTAACAAGCCACCTTGTTAATGTGGGCTAACATTATAGAAAAGATAAGAAGAAAAGTATGAATGCTTCCCATAACACACCATACAAGTCCTATGCAAAACTCTGTGTTGATTCAATGTAAATGACTTCCAATGTACCTGTCTTTAAGTGGTGCGATTCAACAAGGACCTTATACAGAAGTATCACCCGTGCTTCTGGGAAGATGGCATATGGAAGTGTTGCCAGCAGGAAGTGAAGCAGGCAATGGGCTGCAGGGTGCTGGAGACCAAAAATGGAGGTCTGTTATACTAAAGTGTGAAAATAAATTAGGTTCCGTTCATTTCCGTTCTCATTGGTTGAGTTTTCTGAAATGTCGTACGTACTCTCACATCTTTACCTGCAATTTTTGTTTAATGAAACATGCTACAGAATAGGCTATAGCTACAAAGAAAAACTTCTCAGCGTGACCAGTGTAGTCCGATTCCCAATGAATGACTCTTACAAGCCAGTTATTCTTAGTGAAGCTGTGGTCTAACTTTCGAACGCATGAGTCTAGTGAGCTGAAATGACGCGTATGAGTCGGTTCTTTTTAGCGACTCCAAAAAAATTACAGTGCAATCTGCGTAGCCCTATTCCTGGATGAATGACTTTGATGAATCGGTTCTTTTTTGTGAATCAAAAACATACTGCTTTTAACTATCTGGAAGACTTAAATTGGTGTAGTTACAACAATGCACTTTATGCATTTTATAAGTAGTATTATGTAAAAGTATGTTACCACATTTTTGTGGTTTGTTTTTGTTGTTTAATCTATAGTTAAATGAATAGTTGTTCACCCAAAAATAATAAAAACAAAATCTGTCTTGATTTACTTACCCTCATGTCGTTCCAAACCTGTATGTGTTTTTTGTACGTAAACACACCTTTTGAATTGTCTTAAATGTATTTATTATCATCATCATTTTGCAAAGGAATTGTCTTTCTTTCAAATAATTTATGCTCTAAAAGTGCTAAAAGAATCCTTAATGGGACACAATTCATTATAATTTCCATCCCTGTTCAACAATGTACCATTACTTCATCATTTCAACACTTAATTATGTATCGGGCAATATTTGATAGTTAATGCTACTTAAACAGCATTTGTATTTCTTCAATACATGTCAATATCTCTTGCCCTTCTTCAAAGGGTTTTTCAAAAGGGGTTCGAAGAATCGTGATTCCAGGAAGCCTCTCCCACCAACACCCGAGGAGGTCAGTTACCAATCTATCCAATCACTGGCAATATATGCATCACGTACCATCAGATTTACTCTTGCAAACTGATCTATGTTTCCCTCCTGCTTTAGGAAAAGGTGCCCAGGCCTCTGCCCCCCCAGCCACCCATGCTCACCCCGGACTTCAGTGTGGGCATGACTGTTGTAGCTGAATATGAGTACGCACCAGTGACTCCCCATGACTTGGAGCTGAGAAAGGATGAGGAGTACACACTCTTAGAAATCAGCGATCCCAATTGGTTTAAAGCTAGAGATAAATATGGGTAAGAGACTGCAAAATGATTAAGTATATGATTAGTAATGCTTGATCTATCTATTGTAGACATTAAGAATGTGCTAAATGTGCTAGTGGAGAATGTATTTGATAAATACAAAGACTCCTGTTAAATTATTTTCATATCTGGGGAAACTTTTACAGGCCGTGGGCGAAAGTAGTCGGGTGGAACTAGCTGTGCAATCAGGGCTGTGTTCTTTCAGATATGAAAAGCATTACTGATATCCTATATACTGTTTACAGAAATGAAGGCTACATCCCAAGTAACTACATTGCTCAGGCCTTAAATGGATTGGAGAAATATGAGTAAGTATACATTCAAGAACATGGACAACTACAGTCCGTCTACGCTAGTTTGAAAAGGTGAACACTTTTAAGCCTTATAAACACAGTTCAACCACATTTGAATAGTTTTTCTATCTTGTAGTTGGTACTGCAAGAACATAAACCGCAGCCAGGCAGAGAATTTGCTGAAAACAGAAGTAAGTATAGAGCCATGGTGGCAATCAAATGTAATTTATCCTCAAAAACAAAAACAAAAATCTATATATAAACTCTTGATTATAAAAAACACCTTGTTACTTTGGGTGGATCTATCTGAAGAGTTTCCGAGCCCGCCCAAAAAAGCCTCTAAATCCCGTCTTAATTTTCTTCTAAAATGAGCATTTTTATCAGGCCCATATATTTATGTTCAGTTATTTCACTTTAATTGTATAGAAAAGTACCTATACATTGCCATTAAAGTAAAATTACTGAACCTAAACATATGAGCCTGATAAAAATGCTAATTTTAGATTAAAATTTCAGATGGCACTTTCATCTTTCATCTGAAAATGGCTTTTGCATCTGACTCTCTATATATATATATATATAGATAATATATTATATATTATATATATATATATCTATATATAATATGTATGTATGCATGTTGAATTCCATTTTACATTGAAAGGATTTTTGGCACTTCCTACACGAATTAACTCATATATTATTTAATACACAATAGCATAAAGATGGTGGTTTTTTTTGGATGAGAGACTCCTGGCAGATTCACTGGAAAATACACTGTCTCTGTGTTCACCAAGGCTGGTGGGTGAGTTTGATCAAGCTATACATTTGTTTCACAGTTAACTTATCAAAATGAAAGTGGAAAACTGACCCTGCGGAAGAGAGATGTAAATCTCTCTATGCAAAACTAGGATAAGTCCTATCAGGTCAAGTTTCCCACTGTGTAAATTGTCATGGGACTGTGTTGTTCGTCTCTCAAGTTTTTTGTGAGACCAATTGAAGATATGACTTGAAACCAAAGTGATTGTGAGAACTTAATTTCTTATCTCTCTCCAGGGAGACTGCTGGCAGCTGCAGACACTACAACATATGCGTCACCACAGAAGGCCAGTTCTATTTAGCGGAGAAGCACAACTTCAGCAGTATCCCAGAACTTATTAATTACCATCAGCATAATGCAGCAGGTAATCTCACCTTAACCACTTGCATGTGAATACACAATGTCAAATGATAGGTGTAACAGTTTTTAATCAAAGAAAATATGTTTCAGGTCTAGTGAGCAGACTAAAATACATTGTGTCAGATCGGGCTCGGAATGCTCCCTGCACTGCTGGTCTGGGTTATGGTGAGTTTATATTTGTTAGAGCACGGCACTAAGGACACCAAGGTCATGGGTTTGATTCCCAGGGAATGCATGAACTGATCAAATGCATAACTTGAACACAGTGGAAGTTGTTTTGTGATAAACGCACCTGCCAAATGCATAAATGTAAAAATGTAAATATTTGGCTGTATGCTTCTGACAGTTCTCACTAAATGGGTTTGATTGAAACTGTGCTAAAATTGCCCTCTCCTCCTACTTTTCATTCCAGGAAGTTGGGAGATCGATCCTCGTCAGCTTACATTTATCAGAGAACTTGGTAATGGTCAGTTTGGAGTGGTAAAGTATGGGAAATGGCAAGGCCGTCATGACGTGGCCATCAAAATGGTTAAAGAGGGCTCAATGTCAGAGGATGACTTCATTGAAGAGGCCAAGGTCATGATGTGAGTATACACCATTGTTGAAAAAAAAAAGTATGGTGTCAGTAAGATTTTTGTTCAGCCAGATTTCACATAAATGCTGTCTTTTGAACGTTCAATTCATCAAATAATCCTGAAAATTGAGCCAGGTTTCCACAAATTGAGTAGCACAACTTTTTTCAGCATTGAAATAAAATAGATGTTTCTTGGGCACCAAATTATAGAACTTATTAATATTAAAGGATTTCTCGAAAAACTCTAATGTATAAAATACATTCAAACAGAAAAGTTAGCACATTGTAGTAATATTTCACAATATTACTCTGTTTTTACTGTATTTTTGATCTGTGTTTCAATCATGTTTATGTCTATAATCTATAATTTTCTGCTGTATAACGCTAGGAAACTGTGTCACGGAAACCTGGTGCAGCTCTATGGTGTCTGCACAAAACAAAGACCCATCTACATAGTCACAGAATATCTCGCCAATGGATGTCTGCTGAATTACTTACAGGATGTTCTGCAGCACCCCTCGAGTATTCTGCTCCTTGAGATGTGTAAAGATGTCAGCGAGGGCATGGCCTACTTAGAGGCCAATCAGTACATCCACAGAGACCTGGTTTGTGTGACACAAAAATGTGTCATTGCATGCCATTGTCATGTTCCTTGCCAACTGGAAGACATATTTTACCAGTAAAATGTCTCTTTTTTTTCTCATAGGCTGCCAGGAACTGTTTAGTAGACTCAAATGGAACCATTAAAGTGACTGATTTTGGATTGTCCAGGTAATTTTATGCATGGCCCAGAACACTATTTGAGCAACTTACTATACTATACACTGACTTACTATATAAAAATGACTGCTGTTCTTACAGGTATGTTCTCGATGATGAATACACCAGCTCCGTAGGTTCAAAGTTTCCAGTGCGCTGGTCGCCTCCTGAAGTCCTCCTTTACTGCAAGTTCAGCAGCAAGTCAGATATCTGGGCATTTGGTGCGTCACCACTGCATTTCCAGCAGAACTTTACCTTCTATCAAAATCATGGTTTAATTTTCTCTTATATTATTTGTCTGACAGGTGTTTTGATGTGGGAGGTGTACACTTTGGGCAGAATGCCATATGATCGGTGGAACAACACAGAGATAGTTGAGAAAATTACTGCAGGTCATCGGCTTTACCGCCCACAATTGGCCAATGACAAAGTTTATTCCATTATGAACAACTGTTGGCATGAGGTACACAGCTTTATACTATGTTGAAACATTTTGTCAATGTAGACATGACAAAAGTCAAATAATTAAAGAGTTTGCCTTCTCTCTCTCTTTTTTTTTTGTAGAGACCAGATGAGCGGCCCACATTCATGGATCTTGTCATGACCATCAAGGATTTGCTTTTCAATATGTAACAGACACAGCTACTGTGCATCCTTGGACATTAAGGATACAGCCCATCAGACGCAATAGTCTTGTGTATGGCATGGCAAGAATCATTATTATTATCAGTCTTGAATAACCTTCTTAATTTCTTTCATCTAAGGAACCCAATAAAATAATAAATTAGTATGAGTTTAAAATGTTACAAGAAAAAAAGGAGATTGGAATGTGATTTCTCATGTAACATTGCAGTTTTACTTACATTTTCCTTAAAGCATGATATGTTGTGAAATTCCTAAGTTTCATACATGTATCTAAATAGCTGCTCTTTAATATTATTAAAATTATTCATAATAACCAGCAGCAACAACAATACAAATAAAAATTCATGACTGTAATTTACATGTACATATAAATAATGACTGTGTATTGATTTTTATTGATTTGGCTGTGTATTTATATACAATATATATATATATATAAATAAGTCAACTTTAGTAAAACAAAGTACGATCTAGAAGAAATCTTCCAGTCTTGATGTGTAAATATATTTTTCTCTTCTGTGGTTTAAATTTGATGGCTATTTAATTAAAGACTACACTTTTTAATCTNTTTTTTTTTAGGATTCTTTGATGAACAGAAAGTTTAAAGAACAGCTTTTTAAAATTTTCAAAAGTCTTTACTGTCACATTTGTTTCATTTAATGCGTCCTTGCTGAGTATAAAAAGTAATTTAGCAATTAGCAAATACTAATTTCTATTCCTCCCAGTGTATTAATATAATGCCGCCTCTGTCATGTGCAGTGTTGTGCAAGTTACTTCCAAACTGCAATACATTATAGATTACTTGTTACTGCTATTTAAAAGTAATTCCTTACCTTACAATATTACTGTCTCAGAAATGTAATGCGTTACATGACTCCTGTATTACTTTTGATTTACTTTCACCAAAATAACTACAGAATTAGAACTTAAGGTAACACTTTATTTTAGGGTCTCTGTAATCATTTGCTTATTCACATGCATATTATCCTGAATATTAGACATTTATTAGTAGTAGTTAAGCCCTCTGCATGACCATTTTTTAGATCCCTTAATCCACCCCATACCTATACTTAACAAATACCTTTCTAACTATTAATAAGCAGCGAATTAGGAATTTATTGAGGGAAAATTCGTACTGTTAATATGTGACAATAAGGTTCCCTAGTTCTAAAGTGTTATCATTCTAAAATTACAAATGTACTGCAGAGATTTTACGAGCCATTGGTGTACTGATGACTGTGGGCTATCCAGGCTGCTAACATATAGCTTATAATTGGCCAAGTGAAGGCTCAAGACAATGCAAGAACGGATGACAGCCAGAATCACAAACGATCCAAGTCTGTTAGAAGTATGGTAGAGGTAAAGTGATTATCTGGCAATATCTGTGAATAGCTTGGGTCTATTCATATTATTCACAACAGGACTATATGTAAACTCTAATGCCTTGACAAGATGCGCATACATCCATCTCGCACATGTACAGTCCTCTTCCATCTTCACCCATTAGCCGCTTTTCAACTGGCCAGTGTTTTCTGGTGACACAGTACATTTGGTGGCTAAAATTGTGTTTTTGAACGAGGTACCGGGTTAAAATATTACTGAAAATTGATTAGTAATGCCTTACATATCTCTAGCCTTACAGTCTCAAAGCTATCACCAGCAAGCAAAGCGTCATTTCTGCAACTCCTCGGTTAAATTACCGCCTAGAGTCCGGCTATGTGGTTACACCTTCAATTCTAATCCAATACTTGATTGGGCTGCACATGTCGTTTTTTGGCAAAATAACTTGTTAGATGTATGATATTCCATCATGTAAGTAAAGTAACAGCGTTTACAAGGTGTTTGGCTTCATTTCTTTGACATGTTCAATACTTAGTCTGTGCGTAGCCACGATTTAGCTCGTAGTCAGAGCAGCTATCTGTAGCCCAATTATAGTCAAACCTGATTCACTGTAGTGTTTGGTCAGACAGCGCATGAGATGGTTGATATTCCATCATGTTCGCAGTGTCAATAATAGCTACAAAGATATAACTGTCATTTCATGACATGGTCTATGTAGCCACGATTTAGCTCTAAATTAGACCGGCTACGTTTAGTCTGCTTTTAGCCCACCTGGCGAAACCGAGGCAATCTGTGGTCTAATTTTAAAGGCTTGGCTATAGCCCTACACCAGTAACCAGACCAGCGATGAGCATAACCAAAATAGCCTTAAAAATAGGCTTTACATAATGGCAATTGTCACCCTCACGCAGCTTCTTAGGCAAATGCAATAACTCGCGAAGCATTTAATTAGCATTATTTATATTTTCTTTAATTCCCTTTTTACAGCATATTAAATATGGTCAGTAATGATTAGGCCAACAATAACGGAGCTAATTTAAAATGGTGCTCGAAAAGTTTACTTCATTTATAGTGTCATGCATCCCACCTAGCTGTTCAGTTACTTCATCTGCACAGTTAGGCCCCCCCGCCCCCCCCCCGGGCCCCCCCCCCTTATATTTATTATTGATGAGCGGCTGTCTTTCAGTTTAGAAATAAAAATGCTATTACAATTCCAAACCGCTAGATGACAATTGTAGCCCTATTGAGACATGACTACTGGCAACGGGAGACATTAGAGTTAGAGATCAGTGTTGTGTTTGAATTTTTTTTACAAGAGCCATTCCCTAAGCTTGTACCTGTCGGAGAGAACACGGCAAATCACCAACGATAAAGGTCATCTCCTACTTTGGTCTTTTGTGTAAGTATCTGTGTGTGCGTTCTGACAGTTTCAGTCTTTATTCGTATTCTTGAGGCAGAAGAGGGTAGTTTGATAGTGACCGTGGACTAGTCCCACGGTTCAGCCATCATTGTTTCGCAAGCGATTTCATTGCAAATTGGATAGAGAAAAGTTTTATAATGTTGTATGTGTTTACAAAATCACCTCTATATTTAAAACAGCGTCAGAATAGCAAAGAGCAAACAACGAACACACAGCTTTTGACAGATCTCCAGATTAATTTATAACATTTGAACAACCACTCACAAGAAAATTGGAATACGGAGGAGGATTTTCAAACATCTGAAAGATCTGGGCAGCAATGGTAAAAAAAAAAAAAAAAAAACCTCTTCCAAACACATTCCTCACTAAGCTCTCATCTTTGGGACAAAGTCCCTCGTTTATTTTAATTAGTATATTTATTTATTACTGTGAATCAAGCTTGGTAAGTACAGGAAGCTATGAGCGAATTGAAATACACATCTTTGCCTTGTACAGTAAATGTTACATAGATTTATTTTGCAACTTTCCACCTTGATAGTAAGCTTAACGAATACAAAAAAGTGCACCATCTAGCTCTAGATGTTGCATGGCAGCATTAATCCTATTAGGTACAAACAAAAACATAAATGAATCATACGGTAAGGGGGTGATTTATTTCTTTGCCATTACATTTTGTAGGTTAATGTGTGTACTGGGGTTACTTTTTAGTTACAGCAGATAATCACTGTGTTTGTTATGAAGTCAGTTGTGTCCGCGACAATGTTTTGGGCACTGAGATAGATGTGGTGGGTCAGCGATTATAGGAAAAACTACACCTGTTGGAATTAGTGAGATTTTCAAGGGTTAATTGATTGAAACACTTGCCTGGTCAATGGGCATCAGTGTTATAAGTTTGGTAACACTGTCCACAGATCAGCTCATACCTACCTTAACCCCCGCCTGACATTGGCATGTGTTATTCGGGTGTCAAAGTTGTGCAGAGTTGAAGTAAGAAACCTCAAAGACAGTGCCAGAAGGACGCTGGACGGGTAAAGCCTGCAAATCTTGCCACATTAATCAAACATCGTGGTGTCAATACTTAATAAGTTACAACGCAAATCAGAAATAAAAAAAATAATTTCTTTACTGGTCATTTTGAAATGTCAAACTTTGTCTGCATTGTTCTAGTTTGATCTTTAGCCACCTCAATTTGTATTATATTTTAGGGTTTTACAAGATTCCATCATGTCCAAATTCAACATGAAGGGGGGTGTTCCGCTGCAGAAAGAGGCATTTGAAAAAACTGCACTGTTCTCGGTCATCAGAGGTATGTTTATAAAACACACAACATTTACCAGAGAGCTTCTCTTTTTTAACACACTGAATGGCGATACACTATATATCTCGTTTTTGTTTTTAGTATGCATCCAAGCAAAAGAGACTCCCTGTCACAATTAGTGTAATTAAAGTAAATAATTGTCAAAAAGCTTTTCTTGTGCTTTTTTTTTCTTTTTTATTTGGCAGATGCTGTGATGACCAACTTCCCTGCAGCAACAGAGTTGGACTTGAGGAATGCAGTTTGGAGGCATTTTAAACAAGAAATAAAAACAAAAATTAATAATTTCCTTTAAGTTCACTATTGGTTGTTTTATTTGTTAAAAGTAAACCAACAAAAAGGGTTCATCTTTTTTTTTTTTAATGTTGTCATTTATCCGTAATGTTTTAATGTTAAGTGTGATAACATGCTCTTGATTTGTATTAGATTAAGTTATTTAAAATATTTTATTTTTTCATTAAGTTGTTAAAAACTCCAGATTTTTTTAATCATAATATTTATATTTAAGTGTATTGTATTTATAATATTTTATTTTGTCATTAATTATTTTGTATTTTTTTTATCATTTTGTATTGTCTTAAGTTTTGCAATTTTATTTTTTTCTTAATAACAGCTGTATGTATGGTTGCCAATTTGGTTATGCTTCTATTAGATGACTTGTTTTAGCCTAGACCCATCCCGTCTATAGACAGTTATATGTATCGTTTTAATAGCCGCGATTGAGGACTAGTCTATATGGGCTATGATTTAGACTTCTGTTAGATTGTCAACCGCATCCCAAATTAGTCCTTCCGTTTTAAGACTAGACGTCTAGGCTAATATTTAGGACTCTAAAATAACACTCCTATTTTAAAAATCGCCAAAAATGCTTGCTTGTCACATTAATCTTTATCGCATTAATTCTGTAGCGCGTACTCCCAAACCGGTTCAGATCAGTTGTGCTGTTCCCAGAACATCTCGTTGAAAAGCCAGCATGCTTCGGTTTAACTCCGACGTGTTGGTTATTTATTCTACTTCAGCATTTACACTCGGACACATATCCCTTATGACACCACCGTACTGACTACCAGAAGATGGGCAGACATAGATACACATAACGATTTATAACTCAGTCCCCTCTAGTAGCCACACTTCATTTGTTAGATTATATTATTTTTTACAATGTACTGCAAAAGGATTTCCGCTACAGTTATATATGTAACGGCTGCACTTCATCGGTGAGTTTGTTTGTGTTCGGTGAATTGAACTGTCTTGTCTTTTTGCGAAATATTTCCCGTTATGTTTCAACATGGCTAGGCGCAAAGTGAATCATAGGTTCAGCACCCTGGATATTATGGACGGGATTGACAGTGAAGGACATTGATAAGCATGGGTAACGATGATGACTATTGTCCAAACTTGCTTCTGGGATTTACATACTATTGTGTCAATTCACAATGACTAAGCACAAGCTTTCACGTCCCTCCCATTAGTTCAACTACTGCGTTGGCCTGGGTGTTGACTTCCTGCTTGTGGAGATATTAAGCCCGCTGGCTCGACTGTGGGCGTCTTTTCTTACTCTTGGACGTTCGCTGTCATCTTCTCGTAGGCTCTTCGGTCGCAGCATGGCCTCTGAATCCGTAACGCGCTTTGATTTTCTAGTGATTGGCGGAGGATCCGGAGGGCTGGCCGGCGCACGGCGGGCGGCTGAGCTCGGTGCCACTGCAGCCGTGATCGAAAGTAACAAACTCGGAGGTACCTGCGTGAGTAAAGATCATCCTGCTCATGCAAACTCACATTTCCCTTAGAGCCATGTAGATTGTGTTCTTTAGATTTACAGTAATTGGTCGCTGCGTTAGTCACATGAACAGAGGTGCTTTGGGAAGCCTCCGGATCCAGCGCTTTTTTTGTGGCATGTTTTTGTGTGTAATGTAAAACCTGCACCTGTGCATTTTTGTCTGGTGATATTATTGACTTGGTTTATTAAACAACTTCTCTTCTGCTGCAGGTGAATGTTGGTTGTGTTCCTAAAAAGGTATTTTTTCCCCTTACACTAAATTGGTTGGGTGCATAATGTGAGTTGAGTTGTCATAAATGCTCATAAGGTTTTGCATTTTGTATGCTTCCAGGTTATGTGGAACACATCCACCCATGCAGAGTATCTCCATGATCATGAAGACTATGGGTTTGAGGGAGCAAAATCACATTTCAACTGGCAGTAAGTAAGATAACACTTTCCTGGGGGTTTTCTTCTGGGCTGTTTGGTTTTGTTTTCGTGTATAATGTTAAGTATGTAGGATTATGGCACCATAGCACAACATTAGTATTCTACAAAAAAAAAAAAAAAGAATCATTTATTTAGTAATCCGTTTGTTTTATTACTAGTATATTACTAGTATAACTACCTATAATTTAATATGACTAGTAAATTTCTCTGCGATTGATTCTGTTGGTTCATTAGAATACTAGTCTATTCTGATCTTCTGGACGATTACCTAGTACTTTGTTCATAACCCGGTTATTGAATTGAACTTCGCTTTGTCACATCTCTGAGCAAGCCCCATTTTGACTGCACTATATCTAAGTTACAGTCCAGTTCTATAACGTACTTTTTAGATTTATTATGCCTAATCTGATTCTAAAGCATTGATGGTTTTCGGTTTTAAAACAGTACTCATTGTTTGTGTGAATACCATAAATATAAAACAAAATCCGGAAAATAAAAATATGCTCAGAATTCTTTGTTTTTACTACTTATTGATCCCTAAACAAATTTTAGCCTCCAGTCAAAAGGGACAATATAGTTTGATTGTAACAGTTAAGTATGAGCGGGACGGGTCGCCATCGGAACGGATCAGCAGTTTTTTTTTATTTCTGTTTTTTGTTTTTCGAGGGAGAACCACCCCGATCTTTCCTCTGAAGTTGAACAAAAGGTGGCCTCTCGCCGATGGCTGACCATTTTAGCACACGGCGGTGCACAAATGTGGCGCCCTCTCGAAGTCCCTCATAGGTCTTCCAGCCCTCGCAGTAACGCGTCCTTCTGAAGACGTTCGCAATTCAAGGCTGCAGTTCCAAAAAGTAATCGAATCAACTAATGCAGCAAAAGCTTACCTTCCACGGTAATGGAATGCAGTGACATCCATGAGGTGAATTAGGCGTTGTGAAACCAAAAAAAACTTTGCTGCAACATGAATAAATTCTAAGGCTATCAACTCATTTGTGGTATTTATAACATATTATAACCTCGAGACGATCAAGTCAACACACAAAAACTAACGTTTTTTACTTGCGAAAAACTCTTCACAATACACAATCGTTTAAGGCCTAGGGTAAAGGTCGTATGTAAAAATATTTGTCCAATTCGTATTATATATGTTGATGGCTGGCAATATTTGAACGTCTACAGATACACATAAGAAAACAAGTACCTTTTTGTACGGGCCACGAACCTCGGTCCAGTCGCACCTTTCTCGATTTAACCCTCTCTTTGTGGTTCGACTTGTTTGTTGTGGACAATTTAAAATCGAACCATTCCACGAGACTAGTGAAGGGTGATAGTGGGTGGAACCATTTCTACGTTTGGCATTTCCCACAAGCTTCTTGGCGGGTTAGCTGGTTTTAATTTCAAATCCTGTCATAACATACCAGTAAGTATTCCATTTATACTGGAACAGAATTTGCCATTGAATTCTATGGGAATTTGCAGTTCACATATCAACTATTCGCTTCTAACTAGCATGTATTTCGATTATCTATTCTATGTTACCTATTTCAAGTACCTTTTCTACTAGTAATTCTACCAGTGATTAATAGTAATTAAAATGAAGTACCAGTTCTGTTTCTACTGGTAGTTAGTTTATAGTAATTAAAAGTGAGTACTAGTAACATCAGTAAAAATACAGGAGGGGGATACATGTAATGTCAGCTTGCCATAGAGGGTATTGTTTCTGTAAGAAGATGTGGTAATTCTTTTCACAAAAAGGACATTTTTACTCTTGTGACAGTTGAGTATAGTCATGTTCCCGCACGCTCTGATTCATTACAGCTTTCAGTATTTGTTTTGCTTCCCTTTTGTGGCATATAATATCAGTACTGCTTTAAGTGGATGTTTTTGTCAGCCACAAAAGCATGAGGTGGAATGGTTTGCTTGACTAGAGGTGAGTTATGCTGTAGAGAGTTCAGCTATCAGTGATATGATAAAGCTAAATTAATGGAACAGAGATCACTCTTTGGGTATGTGTATTTTCAGACTCATTAAACGCAAAAGGGATGCTTACGTTAGTCGCCTGAATCAGATTTACCTGAACAACCTTGACAAGGTAGGCTGCAATAAGTTACTTTTAAATCAGCAAATTAAATATGAAGTGAAAAGTAATTTGTAGTATGTAAAAAAACGAATCAAAATCTTTTATACCAAAATGAGCATGGTTTTAAGGGGTCACATTGTGAAGAATTTGATTTTCTTGATCTTTATAGTACCAGTTCTACATTGTACTATGAAAGCTTTACATAGAAATTTTAAAAGCATGTAGACAAAAAAAATGGCATATTTAATTGTCAGAGGCAGCATGGAAAAATTTGCACCAAAAGCATGTTGCTAACTGACTATACTAAGTGGACCTCAAGGGAAAAACTAAATAGCATAATGAAAATGCTTGATAGGACCTCTTTAAACCTTGAGAATTAATATTGATGTGTAGACTGAGAAGTTGTTTGTGGTTGTACACAGGCCAAAATTGAGTCCATTCATGGCTATGCAAGGTTCACAGATGATCCTGAACCTACTGTTGAAGTTAATGGAAAGAAATTCACAGCTCCTCATATCTTAATCGCCACTGGCGGCCACCCATCCACTGTTAGTGAGGATGATGTTCCAGGTGATCTTATGTTTGTTCATTACAACAACAAAAAAAAATGTACCTCATTCTGCTTTACTTCTCAGTTCATCCTTATCATGTGCACTTGCATTAATGTGATTTTTGTACTTATTTTCATCACTTCTTTGCCAGCATCTGCTAAAAACATTTAGTAAATTTCTATGTTATTGCAGGAGCCAGTTTAGGCATTACCAGCGATGGATTCTTTGAACTTGAGTCTTGCCCTAAGTAAGTGATTACTGCCGGATGTTCTACTTTATTATTTGTTTTCTTAGCTTATCCTTAAATAACCGACCACGTTAGCCTTCTAAGACTGTGTTTGTTAGTTGTGGGCAGGATTATTCTGCTGTGGAGATGCTGGTATCCTTTTCCACTCTTGGTCCAAAAACTCCATCATCCCTACGACAACGGACGGGTAAGAGCTCCTTTGTTTATTGTCACCCTGGACTAAGTGCTATTACTGTCATGTACAGTGGTGTGAAATGGTTTTTGCCCCCTTCCTGTTTTTTTGCATATTTGCCACACTTAAAAGATTCAGATCATCAAACTAATTTTAATATTACACAATGATAATGCAAGTAAATACAAAATGCATTTTTTAAATGATGATTTCTTTTATTAAGGAAAAATAGCTGCCACCCTGCCTGTCCTACGTGAAAAGGAATGGCCCCCTAATCTAATAACTGGTGGTGCCACCTTCGCAGGCACAACCACGCAATCAGTGTTGTCGATGACACGGCCTGTAGTCGTGCACATCGCTGGTTGCTGGAGGAACTATTTGCCCACTCTAACTTTGCAGAATTGTTTTAATCACCACACTGAGGGTTTTCGAGCATGGAGAATGGCGGTTATTAACAGCTCATCAGAATTTATAGTCCGACTCTGATTGGCCACTCCCAACCTCTATTAGTTTTGCTTGAGCCATCAGAGGTGACTTGGCTGTGGTTTGGGATCATTGCCTGCTACGAACCCTGCGCTTGAGCTTTGAGTCCAAACTGATGCCGGACATCTTCCTTCAGATATTCTGATAGCGCTGCAGATCATGGTTCCGTCAATGTATGGCAAGTTTGGCCGTCCTATACTGCAAAAAGCAGCGACCCAGTTCACTCTAACACTCACCCCCACCACGTGTTGACGTTGTATATTATTTGTGTCTTTTTAACCGAAGCTGCTGATCTGCGGTTTATGTCAGTAATGACTGCTCACCTTCATCCTTTTCCAAAAAGTTTAACTTTTGTCTATCAGTCCACAGAATATTTGCCCAAATGTCTTGGGGATAATCAAGATAATTTTTTTGCAAATGTGAGACGAGCATTTGTGTTCTTTTTGGTCAGCAATGGATTTTGCCTTGGAACTCTCCCATGGATACCGTTTTTGCCCAGTCTCTTTCTTATATTTGAATCATGAACACTGACCTTAAGTGAGGCAAGTGAGGCCTGCAGTTCTTAAGATGTTGTTCTGAGTTTTTTTATGACCTCTTGGATGAGTCATCATTGTGCTCTTGGAGTAATTTTGGTAGACCGGCAACTCCTGGGAAGGTTCACCAATGTTCCAAGTTTTCTCAATTTGTGGATAACGGCTCTGACCGTGGTTCGCTGGAGTCCCAAGCCTTAAAATGGCTTTAGATCTCTTCTCCCAGCCTGATACATCTTCAACTGTTTTTTTCATTCCCTCCTCCTGTTGTCTTAAAACTTCTTTGATTCTGTGGCATATGTTTTGCGCTTTTAAGCAGGGCTTCACTTCAGCAGACCAGGTGTTTGACTTACTGGTGATTTCTTGATTCAACAGGTCTGGCGGTAATCAGGTCTGTGTGTGGCTAGTGAAATTTAACTCAGTTTTTTTCTAAAATAATGTGGTTAATTGCAGTGCTTTCATGATTTAACAGGAGGGGGCAATCAATTTTTCACATAGGGCCACGTAGGTTTGGAAAGCTTTTTTCCCTTAATAAAATAAATAACAATTTAAAAACTGCATTTTGTATTTACTTGCACTATCTGTGTGTATTTAAATTTGTTTGATGACATGAAACATAAAGTGTGACCACATGCAAAAAAAATAAGAAGACCAAGCGAAGGGGTCCACTTTTTCACACCACTGTATATCCCAAAGTAAACAATGGCCGTGTTCTTTCTTTTCAAGGTACTGAGAAACTTCGATGCCTTGATAAGCTCAAATTGCACCAAAGAATTGCAAAATCAGGGTATTGACTTACGGAAACATAGTCAGGTAACTAGTAGTGAGCATTATTAAGTTAAGTATTATGTAGCTGCCATATCTTTCCAGTGTGATCTATCAGTTTGTTTGGCACAGTTTCAGTTATGATCCCCCCAAAATATATCTTACATCAGTATATCCAAATATTCTGATGTTTTCACAGGTTAAGTCAGTGCAGAAGACTGACAAAGGCCTTTCTGTTAAGCTGGTGACAAAAGACCCTGATGACAAAGATGCACAGGAGAAGTGCGACACCATCCATGAGGTGGACTGTCTGCTCTGGGCTATTGGCAGGGAACCCAAAACCGCTGGCCTCAATCTCAGTTCAATAGTAAAAATGAATTTCAGTTTGGTTAATATTATTATTTTTATGATTAATATCAGCATTAAGTAGATGATTGGTAAAATATTGTTGTAAAAATAAATATTTATAAGATATCAATACCTAAGAAGCTTTAAGGAATGTTACAGGATTATAAATTAAACTCCATTGATAACATCTGTGGCATGATGTTGATTCCCAAAGAAAGAAAATTCCTCACTTTATAGAAGCTAGAAAAACTATTTATACAGTATAGCACTTACGATTGACGCTTATGAGGAATGGAACTGCATATATTATATTGTATATATTACATGTAGTAGAAATATAATACATGTAATTTTATGCAATACATTTTTTTTTAATTGTTTTTGGACCTCACAGTTTTTAAACAAAATGTCATCACTGTGCTTTATGTATTTGTTCACTCCGACTTTAATCACGTTTCCGCCCTCCTCACATTTCCCATCACTATCACTTACTCGCTCTTTCTTAATGCTCTTCTCTTTCCGGTGAAATACGTCTAGACTTGTGTTCTGCTGGGCTCTTATTTTCAATTCTCAGATCTTCCTCTTTCCAGATCTCTTGCTTTCTGCCTTCATTGCAAAAATCCATCCTCAACTGCCCTGATTAGAGTCCTCAGGTCCCTCCCCATAAACAATTGTTGTCCCTTTCCCCCTTCTGTTTGTTTCAGACAACTAATCCCCGTTTCATTCACACTCTGATAGTAGTACCACACTGTAATGAAAGTGACACACTAAATGATCTGAACCGACTAACGTTTCCTGACACTACAATCACGCAACTTTAAACATGACACAAGTTAACATACAAGTGAAAATCTCTTACCAACCTTGTCTGTGCAAATTTCTGCTCACAGGAACTTTGTCGCTCAAGCATAACTAGATGTTTATGCGCCTAGAACGGTAGGGAGATTTAGACAACTTTACCCCTTTTGTACAGAAAAATTGAAGTGTGCTTTAACAAACATACAAGCTGTACATTTCTGCTTTTAAACCCTCTAGAATGCATTGTCACATTGTGTACACACCATTTTTGCTTTTTACAAGCTGAGGGATCATCGAAACATGCCACAGATGCTGTTGATAAAGTTCAGAAGCTACACAAGATATTATCTTCGCACTGTATCAGTTGGTGATAAAGTAAGAATGCCAGTTGGATGTATTGTTATCCAGGGTGTGAAGCTTGATGAAAGGGGACATATCGTGGTGGATGAGTTCCAGAACACTACTCGTGCAGGTGTCTATGCAGTTGGGGATGTTTGTGGGAGAGCTCTTCTTACACCTGGTATGGTTTCAGGATCACATCCTTATGGAGAATTTGCTCTTACATGCATTAAAATCTTCTGGGTGTTTTGTTTGAATACATAAATTCATTACACCGTAGTATTCATTAAGCACACTCAGAAACCAATTATGTAAGAGATTTGGTCTTAAAACAATTCATTAAATTTAAAAGATCTTAAAAGATGATGCATGTTGTGCGATTCAGTCTTCCTGTGATTCAGTTGGTTTATGTAAATAACACCTTCCACATTGTGTTTAAAACAACAGACCCTCCCTACATGAGGAAGTTGATTTTGTGCAGTTTCATTTTTTTGTTACTCTAGCGACATCAACTGGTCAGAGTAAATTGGATATGCTTACCATTCATCACACTTTTTTAATTGCATAGTTTATCATCTGTTTAATGGGAATGTATATTCTGTTTTTCTCTGATAAGCTGTTGTTGTTTCCTGTTTTTATTTGTATGGATAGTTGCTATTGCTGCTGGCAGAAAGCTTGTTCACCGGCTGTTTGAGGGCAAAGCAGACTCCAAAATTAATTATAATAACATCCCTACCGTTGTGTTCAGTCACCCACCTATTGGCACAGTGGGACTAACTGAAGGTGAGCTTATGTACGAGTAATGCTTCCTTACAGTATCTTAAAGATCAGACTCCATATGTAGCATTATTATTTTAGTATTCTTTATATACCATTATATTATGTATTAATCTTTTAGTTTGATTTAGTCATTTTGATTGTATTTTTGTAGATTCATTTTTTTTTTTTTATATATCTATCTGATATTATTTTCTATATTGATTTTTTTTCAGCTTTAGTTTTAGTAGTTTTGCTACAACATCAACATTATTTCAGATGCCAAGGAAACATTTCTAATTTTCATTTAACATTTTCTGTTTTGTTTTCTCTGTACGGAACTTTTGCTACAACAGGGTCCATTCTATCTATCTATCTCTTTATCTGTCTGTCTGTCTGTTGGCTGTCTGTCTGCTCTCTCACCTCTTCCGCCATGTTTACTATTATTGTCCATATAATATCACATGGAATTGGCAGACAAAAGCATTTTGGAATAAAATATCCTAGATACCAATTTGATGATAAAATAATAATTCATTAAAAGTTCTTAAAAAGCGCATAAGGGCCGATTTACAAACCTTTTTTGGGCTTTTTACAAAACTACTGTCAGGATTTAACCTAAGACAACTGCTGACAACGATTAAGAGTGAAAGTGTGTGGATCATACGTATCCTGGCAGCTGACCTTATTGCATATGTATTTGTAGGAGTTTCCATTTCAGATGCAACATTTATAAGAGGAGGTTATTTAAATAAATCATGCAACATGATTTGCTAAGGTTTGCAGTGGTCAGTTTACTCGTATTTGTGCCATGACAGTATTTAACACCTAAAAAACCAAATCTTCTTAACCCATTGTGAACCTGTGTTGTAAGTACGTTACATTTAATTAGTGAATTGTCATTAGATCACCATCAAAACTTTCCACTTCCACCAGCACTTTTATGGGATTTTAGACACTAATTTGCCCTGTTTAGTAAATCGTCCCAAATCACTGTATTGGAACATGTCCTAAGTGTGGTTCCTTGACGATGTCTGACTGCTTAACAATGTAGTTTAACATGCGCCTTAGGAATTATCTAGTACAACATTTCAGTTTTTGCAAGATGAGCAAGCAAGACCTGGGGAAAGGACAGTGTGACCCAGGTTTATGATCCACTTCTTTCACCCCTGTTCCTTCTCCATCAAGCCGTCGAAAGAGTCAGTGCATCATGAAGTTGGTGTGTGCTGGCAAAAATGAGAAGGTGAGGTCATAATCAGTCCATCGATCATAAATGAGTATACAATATCAAGAAGGATCTGGAGTAATATTTAATTTTATTTAAACCGTTCGCTGTAACATTTAAGTCATTTTCAATAAGACACTTTTCTTTTTTAGGTGGTTGGTCTCCATATGCAGGGTTTTGGCTGTGATGAGATGCTTCAGGGTTTTGCTGTGGCTGTGAACATGGGAGCTACTAAAGAAGACTTTGACAGAACCATTGCCATCCACCCGACGTCCTCAGAAGAGCTAGTAACACTGCGCTAATCAAGTGTTCATATCCCAACATGACAGCTTCGTTCCAATCTAAATAACAACAAAAAAAAATTCTTTGACTATTTTCCAAACATTAATATTTTGTAATGACAAGAAGCATATATTTGGTTTGTTATATCTCTGGGGTCATGTATTATTGCCAGTGATTAAGAAAGACACATTACAACCGTTCATCAGGCTGTGTCTCTCATACATTGCACTGTTGTACCCCACCGCTCTGATTTTCACGGGTATTATTGTTTGATTGGAACAGGGTCAGATGAAGGCTTGATGATTTATGACAGCTAAAAGTAAAATTAAATCTGTTTATAGTCAAACACTGTTGCTTTACCTTTACATTTTTGGAAAGTTGCTTTTAGTAGTAGTTGCTGGTAAGTAGTGCTTACTAAATATATGCAAAATAAAATTGTGGATATGCACAGTTCAGCACTTGCGCATCGAACCCCATTTAGACAGTGAAATTTCATGTTGGCTGTCAGGTTGTGTGGTTTGATTCTTTTTCAGGAATTTTCGTACATCGACGGTCAGTTTCCCTTTTTACTATGACCTTTGTCTATTTTCAATAAAAACTTGATGGACATAATTGTGTCCAATTCGTCTGCAGTCTAAGTGTAGCAGGTACTTGTGCGTTACATAGAGGCACGAGGCTATGAAGGTAAAGCTCTCTGGAATCTTAATATGCCCCACGAGATGGAACGGGGTAACGATGATCCTACCAAAAGTCTAACTGGTGTTGCTATGCGTATAACAACATACCTTGTCCTGGTCCTTCCACATGTACTCACAGACAAGAACTCTGCGTTCTGACGAGGGGTGCTGATCTCAAACGCATAAAATCGGGAGGGAAGGGCGTCCTTTGAAATCGGCAGCGGGATGAGGGGGTTCTAATAAAGAAGCGAGTATTCTAGATGCAGCTTGTAGTGGGCGCTCGGTCGGAGCTATAGCGGGGTGTGCAGAAGAAAGGCGGGGGACTGTGGAGATCCAGGTGGGGGCAAAGTGCGGAAGTACGAAGAGGCAGTACGGAGGGAGAGGCAATGAGGGAGACACCAACTCCGCTGGAGGAAGTGGAATGGCAAGAAAGGGAGCATTGACAGTCAAATGGGTACAAAAAGTAATTGAAAGGCGAATAGACTTTTAATACCAGGTGGATGACGGCAGCATTTTACTAAAGGATCACAGAGAAAACTCCAACCAAAAGGGATGGTTGGAAGGGAAAAACGGCAGTGAGTACGCGGACCTGGGCGGGAATATAAAAGCCCGTGAAAGAATTCAGCTGGAAAAAGTTTTTTGCGAACACAGAATTTTGAAAGGGTGATTCTACTGGCGCAAAGAAAGCAAAGCTATTCTGCTATGCCTGAACAAAACGCTGGTTATGATGGTGGGATGTTCACAATGATGCTACTGGGTGAGAAAACTGAGCTGTCACAGTACTGGCAAGGCAGAAAGTAGTAAAGAAAAAATAAAAATAAAAAAAAAAAATCGAAAGGTTCGAGTTGTGACAGAGAGGTGAGACAGACAAAAGGTGCCAGAGCAGTGGCCACAGCAAAACAGGATCGGAAAGTATGGTTCAATACTCGATTTGTAAATTAAAATATCACTATGCCATAAAAAAAAAAACCCCACACAAATACGGATTCCTGATTGCGCCTCTATGATTATGTTTTTCCTACAACATTCGCATATTTCTGAAAAAAAAAATGGACAGACTGTAGCAAAACATAAATATATAAATAACATGTAGTGGGCCTCAGGCTAAAAGACAGCTTCAAAAAACTAATCGAACACAAATTCGAATAATGCGGTGGCAACGAAATTGGAGCGAAAAATATATAATCAGACCTACAGTAAATGTGTTTATTACAAACATTTTAATGGTTACAAGCTTTATGGCACTAGCTTATGGTTCCAATTCACAAATAAACTTTCAAATATGGAGGAAGAAAAAAAAAAACACAAAAAACGAGAATTCCATTAAACAGAAATTAAAGTTTCTTTTAAAGTCAGGTCATAAGTGAAAATGAGCGTGCTTAAATTTCATTCCCCTGAGTTTCTACTCAACTGACAGGCCAATAACCTAGAAAATCAACCAGACCCTCACGGTGTACTCTAAACAGCGTTGACTTGTACACAACCACCCTTAAACCAACACCTGCGATGAGTGTTCATTCGGTAAGGGTAATACGTGGACATGTTTGGCAGATTCGAGAACTCCTCATTAACCCAATACCAACATTTCGTTTTGAAAGTCCGTGTCCAATAGTGTTGCATAAAAAAAAATACAAAAAATAAAATCAAAAGTGACGTACAGCTTAAAGAGTCACATTAGTGCTTCTAATATCCACCATAGCCACAACCACCACCCCGCCGAGTGGGTGTGGCCACCTGCCCCTGCTTGGATAGCCGGCTTCACAGCACCATTACCTGAAGGCTCTGTCCATAATTATCCTCTTGGATGTCATCCGGTAAAATAACTGTATCCTTCCCGGTTGCCTGTATCTCCCGCCATCATCACTATATGGCCTCCTCCGTAGCTACTCTCTGGCGTTCCAGTTGCCCTCGTTACCGTATCCGCCGTGCTGATAGCCCTGGTCGCCCATTATTAACCCTACATTCTTACGCCAATAACGCGTGTCTACATCCCCTGGCCATTATCCCCATGCCCTCAGCCCCTGACGACGCGAACATAAGGAAGGCACCTTTTGAATCTCCGCTGATTTCGAGCGCTATCATATCGTGTGCAACTAATCCTGTTTCCCGATGTATCACGTGTAATATATAAACTAACGAGGATTTATCGGCGAGGACGTTGTAATTTAAGTAACGAAACAGAAACCTCCGTTTTTATTTTCTCCCGCTGGCTTGCTCGCTGAGCGCAAACCTTTTAGCCTGTTCTCGGCGGACCGAACTTGGGGAGAAATCGCTTGCGGTGTGCGTAACAATAACAGGTTCACGTATGTTCATGTGGTCTCAACTCCAGCACAAACAGAGTTTAGGGATCCTTGGGAGTGCCTCTGGTTTACCGGCCAAATTCTTGTCAGACGTGAGCGACAACGCTCTAGATTGAGTATCCCCAGTGTTCGACGCCACGACTGAGGCCAAAAAATGGCGGAGTAAGATTAACACGTAGATCAGGTATCGTAACAAGACTACCCGGGAGAGCTTGCTATCCTGGCGTTCATCACCACCACGCAGTCGGTCAGCTGTCCATACTGTTCAAAATGTGCCCGCAAGCCTTCGTCGGTCGTTTGGACGTTTAAGCCGCCAACAAACAGTTTACAAAGCTGGTTCGTCATTTTCTCACAATGGACGTCCTGAGATCACATGCAACGGAAGGAAGAACTCGAATGTGTTTGAAACGCGGGGCGGTTCCTTTTGTGTGCGTCAACACCTACGTAGTGGACTCTGATTGGCTGCAAAGTAAAGCACATACATCAAACCCATCCTCAATTAGCAAGACGCATTCTGGGCACTGGGCAGCAACCACTGACCTATAATAGAGAATTATTATTATACAGATCAGTGGCTGCAACTAAAAGAATCAAAGCTAATTTGTCAATCCATTTAGTTGAAAAAAATATCGATTTTTGGAAAGATGAAATGTCGAGTTCATGAGTTATATGTGAACTTGACAGCGGGTAGGCCTACATTTTGTTGCAAATACCGTTCTATTCTGAATCCAAGAAATATCAGGGAATTTAAAAAAAAGTGATTTTCTAGTCCATGAACATTTCTATATTAAAATATACTTTCTTGTTACACTCTTTATTGTAGTATTTCTTTGGCTGCAAATAATCTTTGAGTGCAATTTCTATTAAATCCATGTGCAATCCTCAAAAATGACTAGAAAGGGCATGGAGATTAAATGAGTTACTGTCCAGTGGTAAATTTCCAAACTAATAAGAAAATAGAACTATAAACTTTAAAAACTCCCATTACAAAGTAAAATCCTGTCTTCACCTTAGTTTCAAAACACTGGAATAAAAACATCTTACAGGTTTTTGGCCAGGTTACCATATTATGATGGCAGTTCATTAGCATCTCGGTGAGCAAAACTACTCGACACAATGCACAAGTGTGTTTCAGTGATTCTAAAAAGTATAATATATTTTTATTAGAAAACAAACACCGGAAACTTCAGGCCTAAACTAGGTCTTTATGTCTTACACGGTCTTATCACTTTGTGGCAACCAGGGTTGTAGGCCAAACTAGAACAGTGCAACTTGAACATTCACTGTGTTCATATGCACACCTGTTGCATGAAGGTATACTCCTTAAACCAATTATATATTTTTAAAAGTTCAAAGGATGCCACCATTTAAAACAAGCTAGCCAATTAATAAGGTGACTGGGAGAGAAAAGGAGTACAGCTGCAGTAAGATCATTGGTTCATAAGTTGCGAGAGATGTTCTGCAGATGTCTCAGCTTTGTTGCTTCCACCAATAAAGCATGATTTTGGTACGTGGAACTTTATGACTCAAGTGATTTTTGCACACAAAAAAAAAGCTTTCTCCATGGCAAGAGTGGTAAAATAATCACATGCAGAAAATACAGCACATTAGAAAGTCTTAAATTAGTTATAACTACTTTCAAAGCTTAAGTATGGTATTCATACATAAAAGAGATCAGACATAAGATCACATAGCTCCCACACGATTGGTACTATTGCTTGTAAATTACACTTGTGAATGTTTGACATTCATGAACCTTTACAAAACAGTAAAGTACTCACCTTATTGCTTCATCACCAATTTATTTGCAAGCATAATTTTCTTAGTGCAAATACTCCAGAATGTATAAAACTATAGTCTAAAATGCACCATCATCTGAGTGCCTGCCTCAACACCACAATGCACAAACACTTGGTACTAATTGTGTAGCTACTGTAGAAAGCACAGGTTTCATGTTATGTGGGCCAAATTTACAAGTGATGCTTCAAATTCCCCTGCCTAATCTATTGGACCACCTGTCTGTATGTGCACAAATCCATCTCCAATTAAACCTCAATCTCTCCATCCCTGCATAACGCTACAGATTTACCCAAAATAATACTCATTTCATGCACAATTCACACACAGAGTCATTTCAACAACTTTTTTTTTATAATTAAAATGTATACAGATATTTATAAAATAACGGATTAGAAAAAAGACATTAAAAATCCCATCATCACCACTTCACCAATCCTTCATTATTAAAATCAAAACTACTATAGATAATCAAACTCCATGGCCACAGTTGATGTGGGCAGAGTCCGGCATCCAATGTCGCCTGGGGAGGAAGACAGGAAGAAAAGAGAACACATTAGTCATGCAAGATAAAACAAAAATTTGATCAAGGAAAAAAAAAAAATCCTTTTAATGGCAAATCAAGTCAAGGCCCTAATAAGCCGCGGTGTTACAAACCCAAATTCCATCGCACCAGTTCAGTAATAGTCCACTTGACTTATGGATGGAGACCAATTAAAAAGACAACTTAAGGAACAAATATAATCCATTTATGAAAAATTGCAATACTTGACCAACACGTACGTAGTGAAGACAGGTTGATTACATACCTAGATCGCAGGATGATATCCTAATGAGATATTTCAGTCCTATCACAATCGAACCCAGGTACTGAACAGGTTCCCTGTACAAACAAACTGCTACAGCTATTTTGAAGCACTGGGATAACTGAAAGAACACCTATATGTGGGAATCAAGAGTAAATATAAACCATAAACACTATATAAATATATACTTGTATTTCACTGAATGTGGGTGGGGTAGTGTTAAATTAATGTCAAGTAGTAATGCAACTACATGTATATGCTTTAATTACTATCTCAGGTGTGGTGGAAACCCCTTAGTTAAAGTCTATCAGCCAAAACGCCGTCTGAAAGGTTAATTAAGCTGTGAAACTTTTATTTAAAAAGTAACATACAATTGCATATCAATGTTTAACAATACTGGATTGATCTGAAGACATAATATACAATACACAAGAGAATGTTGGAAGTAATGATGCTCACACAGCGTTGAACTGAACTCCATGAGTGGGTTTCTGCGCTGGTTTACAAAAGAAAAGACGTAGGCTAATCTATCCCATCATGATAAAACTAGTTTGGAAAAAAACGCCCCCCGCGTGGGGGGGTTTACACAGATCCCAGAGACAGTGCACTCAAGCAGAACTGCATGCGGAATCCCCCAAGACATACTAGGCAAACAGTTGATATAGGAATAGAAACGACAGGTTGCGTATGAGCGGACATGCATTGACAACAAATCGCCAGTGTTGAACAAAACTGAATTTTAAAACGAATGGGTTACGAACAATATAATCTTTAAAAAAAAAAAAAAAACAAAATAAAAAAAGGGCAACGTTGCTGCAGTGACCTAATAAACGTATCAGAACACGTCCTAAAACTAAAGCTGGTCGAGCAAGTCAGGTTTCTGGGAAGAGATCTTCTTCCTACCTGTTAAGAATTGAGGTCTTTAAGGTATGCTTTCACAGTGTCCGCCATCTCTTGCATGGCCGGGTGAATGAGCCCAACGTGGAAACCGAGAGAGAACCTAGGGGGACAGCTTTCCGAGTCTTTCCCAACCCGCTTTAGTAGCCTCCGTAGCCACCCCTGCCGTAACCAGGCCCGCCGCCACGGGTGTAAGGGGCTCCGCTTCTGCCGGCGTACGTGTTTCCACTCTTCATGGGCCCGTAGCCGGAGGACTGCTGGCCGTATCCGCTGCCAAAGTCACTGTAACCGTTACCACCGCCATAGCCTCCCATCTGTTCGCCGTAGCCTCCTCCGTATCCTCCTCCATAGCCTCCGCTTCCATAGCCGCCGCCGTAGCCGCCATCACTGCCGCCGTAGCCTCCGCCATAGCCACCCCCGTAGCCTCCTCTCCCGCCACCGAAGCCATTTTGATTACGGCCCATACCTCTTCCTCTCCCCCTGCCGCCCCGAGCTCCCCCGGCGGCCTGCATCTCTTGTTTCGTGAGCGCTTTCTTCACCTCCACTTTGTGCCCGTTGATCATGTGGAACTTGAGCACGACGGCTTTGTCGGCCGAGTCGTTATCTTCGAAGTGGACAAAGCCGAACCCGCGCTTCTTGCCGGTGTCTTTGTCAGTGATAACTTCGGATTTCTCGATCATGCCGAACTGAGAGAAATACTCGGTGAGGGTGTGCTCCTCGATGTCCTCTTTAAGGCCCCCGATGAATATCTTCTTGACCTTGGCGAGAGCTTCGGGCTTCCCGGCGTCTTCCCGAGCCACGGCTCTCTTCAGCTCCACGGTTTTACCGTCTACCACATGTGGCCTGGCGGCCATTGCTGCATCAGCCTCCTCTGCGGAGGAGTAGGTTACGAAGCCGAAACAACGAGACCGCTGAAGTTGATCGTTTTGGACAACCACGCAGTCGGTTAGTGACCCGTACTGTTCAAAATGAGCGCGGAGGCCATCGTTAGTTGTTTGGACGTTCAGGCCGCCAACGAAAAGTTTGCAAAGCTGCTCCATTCCTGACATATCGTGCCGCTAGACCGCTGTAACGAGTCAACTGTTAAGAAAAGGCCTTTTTTTAAACGACTGTCGTCGTGACGCAATGTTCTCTACGGCAGTAAGACACGCCCCATCGCTGGAGAAAAGGCGGGCACTTGGGGCTTTGTGTGTGGAAAAACTCACACATATCACATATATCACTGAATTTTAAATTGCATCTTTAAAAACCTTTTTTCTAACACAAAAAATGTACAATTAAATATAATTTTAAAATAAAATGGTCAAATATGCATACCTGTCTTCTATAAAACATGCAGTTTTTAGTATGCAGAATGCAAAATTAGTATGACCATGTGTAACAGCCAGAGGCGGACAGTAGTGAAGTATTTTTACTCTGCTGTAAAAGTACAGCTTAGAAAAAGTAGTACTGTTAGTTTCTGGACCGGTCGTGTTTCTGTTGGAAAACGTACTTTGCGACACTACATTTCCAAAGAAATAAGGTCATACTTTGCTCGTACATGCATCGACTTCAGAGATAAGGCGTGTTGGTTTTATCACTGTTAATATTTAAGAACATTAAGAGCCGATTGTGCTAGCGTACTCTTTTGTACTCAATCAAATCTTTGAATAATTTATTGAGTAAAGTAGCAGAAGTACTAGATTTCTAATGTAATTAAGTATTAAATAATATTAAATGAAATGGTGTTAGTGCAAGGAAATAGAACAATATATTTTTGAATGATGTGAAGTAAATTTTGTCTAAAGTACAGACACTTTAAAAGTACTTTTAAAGCAGAGTAAAAATACTTCACTACTCTCCGCCTCTGGTTAGAATTATGCGAAGAGAGGGGGGGGGAGGGGAGACTTTAAACATGTTGGCTAATTTTACCACAGGACAACCAACATTTTTTGTAAAAGGCCCAAATGTTTATGTGACATTAGAGTGACGTGACATGTGGCCAGTATGGTGACCCCATATGGACTGATTATGTGCATTCCCTCCTGCGTTTAACCAGACTGCCAAATGCACCCACAGGGCAGCAGTGAACACACACCATGAACACATGCTGGAGCAGTGGGCAGCCATTTTTTTTACTGCGGTGCCTGGGGAGCAGTTGTGGGTTTGGTGCCTTGCTCAAGGGCACCTCAGTCGTGGTATTGAAGGTGGGATGGGGAGGCGACGCCTTACATTCACTCCACAAGATACAATCCCTGCCGGTTCAGAGAAAAAACTCAAAGTGCCTCGTAACCTTGGGTTACGAGTCGAGCTCTCTAACCATTAGGCGCCTACGACTCCCCGACGTTTTGTGAAGGTCCCCATGTTTAGAAAATGCAACATTTCAACAACACTGACCTCTGAGAAAACAAATACAGATATGACATTTTCTGGGGCATTTGTGTCACTAGTGACATTTTGCCCCAAGACTTGTTTGATTTCTCAAAATGGTCACCTCTCACCAAATCATTTAAACATTTAGTCAGTGATAGCAACTTTATTTGTCTAAGAAAATTATATGTTTTATTGATTGTAGTAGTAACACAAAATAGTTAAACAAACCAAATCTGAATTTATATCTTTTCATTATTTATATTTTTCATGTAGGCTATAGGCCTATATGCACACCTATATACACACACACACACACATACATACATAAAAATATATTTTACAGTCAATGTGAGGCCGGTGGTAAAGTGTGGTGACATCACAGCAAAACTTGCTTGCAAAATAAAACAGAATTTTATTTAAGTTTCATTGAGGGGACAGATGCATGACCTTACCACTCAGCATGAGCAACAGGAACTGATTGTCGAGATCTGCATAACAGATGAAGTGTCTATAGCCAACACTTTACAGATATTTGGTTACACTTAATGCTGATGGGTGAAGATTATGTCTTTGTATGAGAGTGTTCTCACCTTTTAATATGCAAAACACAACCATCGTCTAAGTGTGAGATGAGGTTTCAAGCTGTTATGGCTGCATATTTTGAATTAAGCTAAAGACTTTAGATATGCAATATGACTAGGTTAACAGTCTGTAAGGACACTATTGCACACTAAGGTAGAAATTAATTACTTATGCCCATATCCAAATGACACAAGAAATATGAGGATGTGACTCATGGGTTCTGTTTACACCTGGTCACCCGAAAGGGATGTTAATACCAGATGTAAACAGGGCCATTTTGAATGCAAACTCAGTTTATTTAGAAAATGAAATCCAAGCAATTCGGAGCTGTTGACAACCTCCCCAGGAACCCCATGAATGTTGATTGATGTGTAACTCCATCACCCCTCACACTTTCTAAAGTAAAAAAAAAAATCTTCTTTTTTCCCCCAATGTGCTATCGTTGATGTCATTCCAAATACTTAATTCCTATATGCTGTTTCATACTCCATTGTTTATTACAATGTCATTCATACCTTGAATTCATATTACAATGTTGTTGTTTTAACATTTTTATTTGTGGATTGAAATGTAATATAAATAAATGTGATGTTTTATGTATTGATATTTTAATATAGGCTAATATATTTATATATTATAATGCAACATTTCAGCCCACGAAAGTTCGTGTCAAATAATAAATAAAGTTCGAGTCAAATAATAAATAAAGTTCGATTTTTGACCCTTTGTGATCTAAATCAATGCTTTTAGTTATAACCAGTACGACCACAGAGTGGCACTAGAGGGAAGTCGTTTTGGGAAAAAAAACAGGCCCCACCCGATTTCACTCATATTTACGGCAAAGTACGGCGGTTGAGGCGAAGTGTCCGACCCCGCTGGCGTTATCTTTATTTTTTCTTTTGCGCTCCGACACGGTGAGAGGCACCCCCGTTTTCGCCCCCCGCACTTTTTTTTTTCGACTAGGGGGGGGGAAAAGGAATTATTAAATGGGATTTCGTGGTAGATATGTACGAAGGAAGTGGAGGGGAAAGGAGGGGTCGGTTGAGTGATAAAAGAGGACCCAATAAAAGAGGGTAAGAAGTGACAAGGGTATGTGATCGGTAGTCCTCTGAAACTGATTTTTTTTTGTTGTTGACAGGGGGAAAACTTTTCAGAAAGTTCGATAATAAAGGAGAAGTATGAGGGTTCGTAATTAGGTTCATGGAACGAGTCAGCGAGATCATGAACGAAATTCAGCCCATTTGTGTAACCACAACATGGAAATAAAATTGGGGCGATAGAGGGTTCGCGAAAAAATCCTTAATGTGGTAACTTACTGGTTCGAATGTACGGCAGGGCACATGGAAAGAAGAAGAAGGGGGACAAAGAAAGAAGCTCTTTAAAAATAAGGGAAATTCGCAACAATATATGTAAGTGGTACACTTAGGTATGGGAAGGTGGGAATAAGGAAAAAAAACGGGGAACGATAGGAGGATTACAGGGGTATCAATGGTGTTGTAACAGCGGAGGAAAAAAGGAATTCAAGGGAGCAAAAGTTGTCAAGTTCAAGAATGAAATCAACAAGGCAGACTTGTGTATGGTGGTAAAGGGACAGTTGAAACCGGGCCTGAGTATGATGAGTTTCAGAAGAAACGCGATCGTGCCAAGTATAGAAATGTTTCGTTTTTCCCCCCCGTGTTCCCCCCCCGGCCTGTTTTTATGAGTTACCCAGTGAGGGTGTACGTGCCAAAACCACTGAGATGTTTTAACTGCCAAAGGTTTGGTCACATTGCAAAAAATTGTAATAGGCAGAGAAGATGTGCAAGGTGTGGAGGGGACCATGAATATGGAAAATGTGGGTCAGGGGTACCACCAAAATGTTGTAACTGTGGTGGTGACCACAGTGTGGCTTTTAGTGGATGTGAAGTAATGAGACGAGAGACGAATATCCAAAAGATAAGAGTGGAAAAAAGAATAACATATGCTGAAGCTGTCAAGGTATCAGGGGAAAAGAATAATAAAGAGCAAAGAGTGTATACGGAAACACTGGTGCAACAGCAAGGTAATTTTGAAGGAATCTTTGTGAAAAAAATAGATTTGGTAACATTCATAGCAGGTGTGATAAATAGTACAGCGGAGGTTAAATCCAAAAATGAGAAAATCCAGTTGGTGGCTAAAGCTGCAGTCAATCACCTAGGATTAGTAGGACTGTCATGGGAAGAGGTGAGGGAGACCCTTACAAATCAGTCAAGTCAAGAGTCATCATGGGTTGGATAACAATAATAATGGTTATAATTTTACAATGGAATGCTAGGAGTATATTGGCCAACGGACAGGAGTTTAAACATTTTATTAACGAGATAGATGAGAGACCAGATGTGGTGTGTATTCAGGAAACCTTGTTGAAACCAAATTTGGATTATGTAATACATGGATATGCAGTAGTTAGGAGAGATAGGAATTATGGAGAGGGTGGAGGAGGATGTGCAGTTTTCATTAAGATGGGAATTCCATATAGATTACTGGGGAATGGTGATGATCAGGAGTATATAATGATGGAGGTGTGGGAAGGGAGAGAGGCTATTAGTATTATCAATTACTACAACCCCTGTAAGAAGTTGGAACTAGGTAAGCTACTAAGAATAGCAGGGCAAGACAGACAAAAAGTTATATGGTGTGCAGATGTCAATGCCCATAGCTCAGTATGGGAAGTATATATACAGATGCAAATGGTAAGGTGATTGAAGAACTGATGGATGAAAGAGAATTGGTCTGTTTGAATGATGGTAGAGGAACTAGAATAAATGTAATAACAGGGATTGAGTCAGCATTAGACATAACGTTAGTGTCTAATTCACTGGCTAGAAATAGTAATTGGGAGGTCTGGACAGCATCCACAGTGGGGAGTGATCACTACCCTGTCTTATGCTCAGTGGGTGGAAGATTGGAAGCAAGACCAGAAGATAGATTGCCCAAATGGAATTTTAGTAAAGCTGACTGGGAAATTTTTAAGAAATGTAGTGATGATGCAATGATGAGGGTTGAGGTCTATGGTGACATAGATGATGTTAACAACCAGGTTACTTCTGCAATTATTAGGGCAGCAGAGGAAGCTATCCCTAAGGGGAGAAACATGATAAGTCGAAAGATGATGCCATGGTGGAATGAAGAGTGTTATCAGGCAGTTAGAGATATAAAGCTTTCAGAATACTTAAAAGAACACATACTTTGCAACATTTTATTCAGTATAAGAAGGCACAAGCAGTAGTTAGAAGAACAGTATGCCAAGCAAAGGGGACTAGCTGGAGGAAATTTTGTGATGAAATAGGAAGAACCACACCAGTGGGAGAAGTGTGGGGAATGATAAAAAGGATGGGAGGAAACAGAAGGCAGTGGGAATACCCAGTTATGGCATTTGAAGAGGAAATAGCGGTTTCAAACAAGGAGAAAGCAGAGATTATGGCTAAATCATTTGTAATGGTTCATAGTTCAGAAAATTTGTCAGAAGAAGGGAGACGGAGAAGAGCAGTATCCTTGAGTCAGCATATTCATGAATTAAATAGGAAGGAAGAAACTGGAAATGTATTGGATGATCCATTTACCTTAGCAGAGATGGTGAGAGCAATTAAAAGAGCAAAGCCTACGTCTCCAGGAAAAAGATCAAGTCTGTTATTTAATGTTAAAGCAATTGGAGGAAAAGTCACTGTTGAAACTGCTGGAGATGTATAATAAAGTATGGGAGGAGGGAAAATGACCAACTACTTGGAAAGAAGCAGTAGTAATTCCAATAAGGAAACCTGGTAAAGATCCTACAAAACCTATTAGTTACAGACCAATAGCTCTTACTTCAAATTTATGTAAAATCATGGAAAGGATTGATAGCAGATAGATTGACCCATGACCTTGAAAAAAGAGGAGTATTGGATAACTGTCAGAGTGGCTTTAGGAAGGGAAGAAATACAATAGATTATGTGGTAAGATTAGAGACTGAAGTAAGGAAGGCACAAGTGAATAAAGAGAATGTAATAGCAGTATTTTTTGACATAGAAAAGGCCTATGATATGATGTGGAAGGAGGGGTTACTGATCAAACTGAATAGGGTAGGGGTTGGAGGGAAGATGTTTAATTGGGTAAAGGATTTTCTTTTCGAAAGGAAAATACAAGTAAGAATTGGGACAGACATGTCAAATCAATATACAGCTGAAAATGGCACACCTCAAGGGAGTGTGATAAGTCCATTACTCTTTATAATTATGATCAATGATGTATTTGGTAGAGTTCCAGAAGATATAGGAAGGTCGCTATTTACAGATGATGGGGCATTGTGGAAGAGAGGTAGAAATATGGAATTTGCAAGCAGGAAAATACAGGAAGCAATTGATAAAGTGGTTGAGTGGGGATATGATTGGGGGTTTAGGTTTTCTATAGAAAAGACACAGTCAGTCTTTTTTACAAGGAAAAGAATTCCGGAAGGAATTAAGTTACAAATGTATGGAAGAGACCTAAAGAGGGTTGGAAGGTTTAAATTTCTAGGAATTAATTTGGATTCACGATTAACATTTACAGATCATATCAGGAAAATGGAGGAAAAGTGCAAAAAGGTGATAAGGAAAAGTGCATCACAAAAACAAGTAATCATTATATGTTGTGTGTACGAGCTTTTTGGGGCCCCTGGACAGAGCGCCCGTGGGTTTGTAGCTGCTTTTAAGCAGATTATGTGTGTGAATAAAGACATAATGTGTGTTTATTTTCTTAATACGGTCTCAAGTCTTAGTCTTTGGAAGTGTAGTATTTGGTTTTTTTTTTCCCCCCCGTCGGCCAGCTAAATCGCAGCCCCCCTTATATAACCACAGATGTATGTATGTATCCCCGCTTTATTCTACCCCCCCCCCCCGCTATTTTTTTATGAAGCCGCATGTATTTCCGCACCTGTATTAGTTGTTTGGTTAGCTTTTACAATTTTTTTTTTTTCCACACCCAGTGTCGAGCCATTATAGGGTCCCCTACCCCACCCGATATTTCCACCCCCCCCTATGGGGTTGGGAATTGCATAGAGGTTAAAAGGAGCAGTTGATGGCAAAACTATGGGGGCTCGGGGTTACAAGGGCCTATACATTCACATCCACCAAGGCAGTATTGCAGGGATGGTTGGGAGAATGGGAAGAATCTAAAGGAGAATTTTGGTCGGATTGGAAATGTTGTAGCTAAAGAATTAGAAGTGTTTCATTTGAGGATAAGTTCTACGGTAGTCTATCCAGAGAGTGCTCCGTGGAAGCTCTTCTGGCCTGAGGTAGACTGGTTTGTGCTAGAGGAAAAAAGGAAGGCAAAGGAGGATATTAATTTGAAAAGAGTGTTTAAGAATTGGGTACTGGAAAAATATAATGAATATATAAAGATTTATACAGATGGTGCTAAGAACCCAGAGACAGAAGTAACATGATTGGGGGTGGTGTTAACAGATAGAGGTATAGGAGTAAATAGAAGAACATCTGATAAGCTAGGGGTTTACACAGTGGAAATGCTGGCCATGTTAATAGCATTAAGATGGGCTGAAAAGACAGGACAGGACAAAGTTTTGAAATGCTCAGATTCGGCATCAGCTCTAGCAAGTCTAAGGTCATTCTATTCTAAAAGTCGTCAAGATATACTGTTTGAAGTACTCCAGTCAGTGACAAGAATAGTAAATCAAGGAAGACAGGTGAAATTTATATGGGTCCCAGGTCATGTAGGGATAAAGGGGAATGAAATGGCAGATAAATTAGCAAAAAGGGCATTAACAAAAGGAAAAATAGAAATGCAAGTAAGTGTTAACAAAACAGAGGTTAAAAGTGTAATATGGGAGAGAATAAATCAAAAGTGGCAAGAGAGGTGGGATGGAGAAGGGAAAGGTAGGCACTTATATCAAATCCAAAGGGAAGTTAAACATAAAATTGTTGATAGTGGAAATCGGAGAGAAGAAATTGTGTTAACTAGGCTAAGACTGGGACATTGCTTATTAAATAAAACACTTAAATTGATAGGGAGGCATGATACTGGACTGTGTGAGGGTTGTCAGGAAGAGGAGTCAGTAGAGCATGTGGTCTTGAGATGCAACGGGTTTGGAGCACAGAGAGAGGTGATGAGGAATGAGCTAAGGGAGATAGAGGTTCATGATATTACATTAAAAGGATTATTGAGCACAGAGCATAGGGCACAGACCAGAATTCTTATAAACTTTTTAAGAGTAACTGGGGTTTTTTATAGGATATGAAGAGTTAAAGGAATAGTGAGGTAGGTAAAGTATTATTATTATTGTTGTTGTTGTTGTTATTAATGTTATTATAAAGCAGGGCAGGGATAAGGTGTGCGTGTGCGTGTGTAGGTATTGTATGTGTCGGGATAGAGGGGGAGAGAGGAAGGTGATTTGCTGTAAAAACTAGTTTCTGAATCCACCACTACGGAGAGAAGGTGGCGGTAACTGACCATACGTGGATGCCACCCGCCCCGTAAAAATGAAGAAGAAGAAGAAGAAGAAGAAGTGGCACTAGAGAGCGTTGTTTTGTGAAGGATTGAAAACCTCGTGTTTTCTCGCGATACGTGATTGACGACTGCTTCAGAATTCAAACTAGCCGTTTTGAAAGTTCCCGAGCAAGAAAGCGGTTGGGGGCAGTACATTCTTCAGATATAATATTGCTATTGCCAACTTTAAATCCAAAGGTAAACACATTTAAATATATATTTTGCTGTGTAGCTGTCATTTAGACATGCCATTAAGAAAACATGCTTATTACCAATGCCACGCGATGTTTTTTATCGAAGTTTGCACAGATAACGTTAGCCCAACGTAAAGAACTAATGCGTTTAACGCTATAGTTGATCAAAAACATTAGATTCTATCATCATTTACTCACGCTCATGTGATTCCAGACCTTTATGACTTTCTTTCTTCAATGAAAAACTAAAGGAGAATCAAAATGTTACTCTGTGGACTAAGATGCAATGAAAGTGAATGGTGACTGACAGGGCTGGACTGAGGCTATTTTCTTTAAATAAATAAATAATTATTACTACTATCTACCCACACATTTTCACAAATCACTACTTTGCTGCTCAAATATTTTATTGTTTTTGAGTCATGAATTATTGGATTAAAAGTATCTTATGTCATCATGGTTGCATTTATTTGAATCAGAAATACAGTAAAAAAACAGTAATATTGTCAATTATTATTGCCATTTAAAATAATGGTTTTCTATTTTAATATACTATAAAATGTGATTTATTTCTGTGATGACAAAGCTGAATTTTCATCACCCATCACTCCAGTCTTCAGTGTCACATGATCCTTCAGAAATCATTCTAATATGCTGATAAATATCATATTGGAAACAGTTTTGCAGCTTTATATATTTTTTGGAACCTGTGATACTTTTTTTTTCAGATCTTTTAGAATATACATAATTAGGGATGATAAATGAATGATAATAAATGACTTTTCTTGTTAAAAAAAATTATTAAAAACATGTTCTTTTTAACTTGATTTCATCAAATAATCTGAAAAAAATACACAGGGTTGCAAAAAATATTAAGCAGACAACTATTTCCAGCAATGATTAATAAAATAAGCCATATGTTCTGAAGGATCGTGTGGAACTGAGAAAGACGCGAGGGATAATGAAAAAAGCCGATTTGCATCACAGAAATACAATATATATATAAAATAGAAAACCTTATTTTAAATGGCTATATAATATTTTACAATATTACTGTTTTTTCTGTATTTGATCAAATAAATGCACAGCAATGCTGAGCAGAAGAGCAATTATTTAAAAAACATTAAAGTCTTACTGATCCCAAACTTTTGAACCGCAGTGTGTGTGTATGCTTTGTCTCATATATATATATATATATATATATATATAGATATATATATGAGACACAAAGCTACACTGCTTGTACACGGGTAAATGATAAAACATTTTTCTCTCTAATTTGAGATGTCAGATCTAGAGGATGAGATTAAAGTGTTGCGGCGGAAGGTGCAGGAAGGAGAAGAGGCACTTCAGAGGGCTGGACAGTATGGACTTCAACTCTTGGATGACAAAATGGATCTGCACAACAAATTGGAAGAACAACGAATCGAGATGTCCAATGTCATTGAGGTACTGACCCGCACTGGTTTGCAGCATTTGATCTCCACACACAGTATGATGATTGACAGTCCAGTCGATCCGTGAATGATTCCTTAAATGTGCTAAATTCTCCAATTGCAGGCACTGGAACAAGAGAAATACTCTTTACAGAGGGATGTTGAGCTAAAGGCCCGCATGCTGGAGAGTCTGCGATCAGAATTTGATCTCGTCAGAAACCAACAGAAACATCAAATGGAGCAGCAACAAACTCTGCTGGAGAGGAGCCATGCTCTTGAGCTCAGCGATTTAAAGAATAAGGTCAGCTCATATGCTCTTCAGAAGGTTTTTTTTTTTCCAAAATAAAGCAGGAGTTCCCAGAGGATTCATTCATCTTCCATGTTTTTATCCATTAAAGCTGACACATGTCATTTTTTAAAATGTTACAATAATTTCTGACCACTGGAAATGGCGGAGTGTTCAGGAAACCTATTAGAAAACAATTTTAATTTTTGCATTTGGTGATGCCACTAGTAGCAAAAAAAAACTTGAGTTGAAGCATAATTTCAAAAGGTTACTTATTGAATAGCTTATTGTCCTGAAAATAAATGTTATCTCATCTGTGATGCTGATGAAATGTCTTTGTAGTTGGAAAAAATGAAGACAGATTTAGAGGAGGCTCAACTTGCTGAGAAGCAGATGAGACACAAGCTGGACCAGCAGTCTGAAGCACTAAACAGCAAAACCGAAGAACTTCGTGTCCTTACAGAACGTGCACATGAAACAATGTCCTCCGAGATCCTTGAGCTGCAAATGCAGAAGATGGATATGGAATCAGCAATGGTAGAGTACTTTCCAGTCTTTATTTTTAATGGAAGTAAGTGGTTTCATAGAAATAAGGAATGTCAGTGTGTAGGGCTGGGCGATATGTATATTTACATATCATACAATATCTATATTTATCACAAAATTAATTTACCATTAATGGGGAAGAAAATGCTTTCCACATGTTTGTTAGTTTTGAGAATAAATGCTAAGAAAATTTGTTTGTTCACAATTGAACTCCACAGAGCTAGCTTTTAATTTAGGGCCCCATGAAATCTGTTTTATTTTCCTCTAAATTCTGTTTTCCATTCTGTTTTTTCCTGGATTCTGTGTTTTATGGTTCAATACAAATGTATCAAAAAAATGGTGTGTAATTATGAATTAATACATCTTTAACAGTTTAATCAATCTTCTAAAATGTAATGGAAAACAATTTACAATGTACAATTTACAATTTTATGTTTACAACAGCACTGAATAACTGGTATTTGGTTGTATAATATTCTTTAAAAATATTATTATTAATATTTTTCTCAAATTAAATTGTGAAGAGCTTGCGAACTGACACCAGTTAATTCATGTTGAGTAAAAATGTCCAGAGCTTGTCATTGTTATTGACTTAAATTTCATCGTGACTGAATATGATAACGTTTTATCGCCCAGCACTATCAGTGTGCCCTTGGTGCTGAAGTGTGACCTTGTCTTGCAGGCGACTTTGGAGCAGGAGCTTCAGGAGGCACGATACAAAGAAGAGCAACTACATTTGGCCAACACCACCCTCCAGAGACAACTAGAGAGACTCACGGAAGAGAAGGAAGAGAGAGAGAGAGAGGCAGTGTCCTGCTACAATTCTTTGGAGGCACGTCTATAAGCATTTTCAAGTAAACATGTTTATGAAACATGTATTTACACTACCTTTCAAAAAGTATGTAAGATATTTTAAACGAAGTCTCATGCTCACCAAGGCTGCATTTATTAGATCAAAAATACAGTAAAAAGTAATATTGTAAAATATTATAGTAGTACAATTTAAGATAACTTTTTTCTATTTTAATATATTTTAAAATGTCGTTTATTCCTGTGATGGCAAAGCTAAGTCTTCAGTGTCACATGTTACTTCAGAAATCATTTTAATATGCTGATGTGATGCTGAAGAAACATTTTTTAATATTATCACAGTTGAAAAAAGTTGTCTTGGTATTTTTGTGATAAACAGTAATATATATATTTTTTTTTTTCCGGAGTTCTTTGAAGGAAAATAGAAAGAAACAAAACTTGTTGTAACATTTTTTTTCCTTAGTTTTTTTAGATCAGTTTGGATCAATTTAAGGCATTCTGTAGAAACAAAGTATTAATTCCCTAAACATTTTTAAACGGTTATGGTTATATTGGACATGGATAATGTAGCTAATTTAATCTAGAAAAATATGTCTTATAGTGATAAGTAGGCCCACATGGAATTCTGATGCACATTTTCTGTGCTGATTGAGGGGAAAACCTAATTAAGTCAAAGATAAATCTTTTAAAGAGGGAAAAAAAAAAAATTCTATATCATAAAATATATATAAACACATTTTGGTTTCTACTGTATGTAGAAAGCTCGTGAAGCCAACCAAGACCTTCAAATCCAGCTGGAACAGGTGTTGCAGCAGGCACAAGATCCAAACAGCAAAGGCAATTCTTTATTTTCTGAGGTACAGCATTAAGCGTTACTTCTACTACTTGGCTTTATGATATTTATGTCTGCCAAAAGCTTTCATTGTAATTAAAGATTAATTTCAAGAGCATCTGAATAACATTTTATAATACCAATGCAATACTATTTTTTTTGTGTGTTAAAAAAATTATAATTGCATATAAATTGTTAATATGGGACAGCTACTCCAAATATTTCAATGATATTGCTTCATAATAATAAAACTGTAGTTACTAAATGTTTTGAGAGGTTACACTTAAATTGCTTTGTGCCATGACACAAAATATTTGGATTTGCACAGGTAGAGGACAAGAGAGCAGAGATGGAGCGGCAGCTGAAAAGCATGAAACGACAGCATGAGTCTCTACAAAAGCAGCATGCTCTCACCAAACAACATATGCACCGCATGAAGGTAAATAGTGGTTTCTAAGAAATTTTTAATAATTTATTTACATTTTTTTCCACATTATTGTTTTCCTTGTGTGTGCCGTTTTAGATGCAGATAGCCACCCTTATGCAGCTCCAGGGCAACAGGGCTGACCCAGCACAGCTTGAACGACTGCAATTCATGTTATCTGACAAAAACAATGAGATAGAAAGCTTGGTGATGAAAGTAAGAGAGCTGGAGAAAGCGAAGGTGAGCTTAGCATATCACATTCAACATAGAAATTATGAAACATATTACAGTTTGAGAAATGAATAGTAATAACTAATGCTAATGTGACGTCACCAACAGATGACTGTAAAAGACCAGCATCCACCTGCCCCCTCTAAAGAAGGCGAGGTTATGGATGAGACTTATTACACAGACCTATTAAAAAAGGGCAGTCGGCAGTGACTTTCACAACTTCACTAACGTAAGTATTCTGCATCGTCTCCATCAGTTTGCCACTGTGGCGTGACTGTTCTTTTGGCATGCGTTGGTGCTCGTCTTTAGAACTTTTCAAAGCTAATATGACGACGCCCCCAATGTCTGGTGTACCCCGGAGGATATAGATTAAGGTGCAGTAGACAATGGAAGGACGATGTGTCAATGCAAGAATGAAGGCTCTCTCGAAAGCGATGAGTGTCTTGGAGGTTGAGAGGCTGGACCTTTATGGCACAGAGCACGTGCGACTCAAAACAACGACCTGCGTGACATATATGGTTGGCTCCGCGTTCAAGCTTGAAAGAGCGGCTAAAGCTGTTGAATTCGGTTAGATGGATGAACACGGTAATTTTTTAGACTCTCACCTCCTGCTGTCCGATAATTCCTGATGTTGTGTACGCACATTTATTATTTCTGTCTTGTGTAATTTTGATTGTGTCCCCCCCCCACTAGCCACGTTCGGTCCGGGAAGTGTCACCAACTCGAGCATGTAGTATATGTGTGGCTACAGGGAGAATTGATTTTTAACAATCGCCACTGCTATGCACAATTTTCTAAGTCTAAGACTGATCTTAATGTGATATATCGTTCCACCCCCCCCGGATGTTACCCTCCAACCTGGTATGATTCTGCAAAGAACTCTCCACCAATTTACAATCACGACAAGCAAATTAATTAAAAAAACTCTTTAGCACTCATTTACACGCATAGCCAATATTAGAATATTATTCTACACACCCACACAAACACACACCCAATATATATATATATATTACTATATATATAGATACACCACCAAACACACCATGTTATTACTCATAAAATGTTAATTACACAATAAAAATATGTAGTTGTACTTTTTGCGTATGTACTTTTTAAAAATATGTATGGGAAAAATACTTTGGAACTACTAACTTGGCAAAAATACTATTGCACTCTATTGGGTAACTGCTGTAATTCATCTTTGCGCTGCTATTATGTGCTGGTAATAAATGTACCATTGTTATGTATTCAGAGGTGAACAAAGTACAAGTACAGAAACGCCGCCGGGAGAAGTTTCCTGTAGCGGTTCCAGAGGAAAAATCAGCACCTAGCAAAGAGGAAACTGCAACAATGGACATTGAGCCAAGCAAGGGCTCTAGTACAGAGGAAAAAACCCTCAGTCATCCTGTTGAGAAGCCGGTTGTGATCCCCTTGCAGTCTGCACAACCCACAGAACCCAACCCTGTCATGTCCCGTGAAAGCAAGTCTGTCCGAATCTGTGAGGATCCCCCAGTCTGCATTCCTGATGTGCCCAGGTCAGTGCCAACCTCTGCATGCCAACCCTTCTCCTTTCTGCTGCGCTGTCAACTTTACAGTCTTTGTCATCTTCCTCTTCCTGGGTTTTATGAGAACACTCGCTCCTCGACCGTCACTTCCCTCTCTACCGTTGCCACTCAGGAACCCTGTAGCTCGAAGACATTTAATCCCATGAGATATTGGTTTATTGACTACACTTTAAGAAGATGAACTGTTTAAGGACTGTTAAATCATTGTGAAATGTAGCCTGATATTTGAGTAATATAAATACATAGTTAACCTTTTGCACTTCAACTGTCAGAACCTTTTGACAGTGACATTAAAATTTTAACTTTTAAAGAAACACACATGTGGCAGTAGCAATAATGTTAGTTACATTAACTTGCAATAATTAAAATGTTACTTTTTAAAGAAACACTCCTGTGACAGTAGCAATAATGGTAGTTACAATTAACTAAATGTTGTTTTATGACATTTACATTTTAGCACTTAAGGCCTGTAATTTGAACCACGACAAACTGAATGATTTGCCTGTAGGTCTCCTGTAAGTGACTCCAATAGCAAGAATGAGGATCAAACTCATCAAAGCAGCGAAGAGGAGGAGAACTGGAGAACTGAAAGGAAGAGGATAAAGTACCAACAGCCCACTCATGTTAACTCAGAAAAAACTATGGCAAACGAGTGTGCTCAACAGTAGTTTGGCTATTGTAAAATGTGAATTCTTTATCAATATTTGTCATACTTAAAAAAAAAAAACACACAAAAATACAAGATATTGTGTATGAATTTTACAGGTGTATAATTTACATCATTATTTGATTTGTGGCTTGTCCTGCCTATGCACCTGATTTGTAAAACAGTTTACCTTTTTTTACATGTATTAATAAGCGCTGTAAAATAATTAACTATTTTCGACTGTTTGAATAAAAAAGGTGAATTAATGCAGCCTGATTAGTAATTCATAAATTTCTGGAACTCAGCTTGCTGTGTACCTATTATTTCTATGTTTTAGAGTGGTTTACAAACAAACAATAAGAGCCAGATTGCTATGGTCTTCAGTTTTTGGCTTTCACTGTGAGACACTGATTGATTAACAGTATATAAGCCACTGTGCTATTCTATTGAGTACAGTATTTGCCATTTTCTCATAATATGTTCTGCTTCAGCTGCATTTGTGCAAAATGGTTAGTTTATATAATCATTAGTATAGCCTTATTGTTGATTTCTTTTTCTCAATTTGTTATTTTGGTACCGAAAAGTGTTTCTTTTTATAGATTTGTATTATGCTGTTTGTGTAATTCACATATAGGTAATTCACAGGAAGTTTACATTAAAATTGTAGCTGTGTACTATTTTAAAAATGTAATATAAAAATATTTAAATGACTTTTTTTTCTGTTTTAAAAAGGGGTAGGTTTAACCATAGACATGGACAGGGGGTTTAAAGGGATAGTTCACCCAAAAGATTCCATGGACAGGGGGTTTAAAGGGATAGTTCACCCAAAAATGAAAATTTGATGTTTATCTGCTTACCCCCAGGGCATCCAAGATGTAGGTGACTTTGTTTCTTCAGTAGAACACATTTGATGATTTTTAACTTTAACCGTTGCAGTCTATCAGTCGTATAATGCATGGCAATTGTAACAAAATCTATGAGTGTAAAAAAACATGCTCAGACAAATCCAAATTAAACCCTGCGTGTGTCTCGTGACGACACATTGATGTCCTAAAACAAGAAACTATCAGTTTGTGCCAGAAACCGAACAGTATTAATATAATTTTTTACCTCTAATACACCACTATATCCAACTGCTTTGAGCGCGCGCACGGCATCCGGTGCGTGAGGTGTGTACGCACTCTGGCGTAGTTTATGCAAGCACCGGAAGTGATCTCTCGCGTGTATACGTCACTCATTGTTTACACAGTGCACAGTCATTGTAGGTACGACGGCTAATCAAAATGGTACTTGCGCTTATCCGGATTGTTCAAACCGACTTAAAACTAAAAAATTACTTTCTCTCACGCGAACTCATTCGGGAGTGGTGACTTTCCACGTATTCCCAACTTCTGAGCCTGCTCACCTGAAGTTATGGTTGATTGCTCTTTGGCTGGATATCAACACACCCATTAACGTAAACTACGCCAGAGCACGTACAAACCTCACGCACCGGATGCCGTGCACGCGCTCAAAGCAGTTTGACATAGTGGTGTATTAGAGGTAAAAAATGATATAAATACTGTTCGGTTTCTGGGCTGGCCACAAATGATCGTTCTTGCTTAGGACCCAATGTGTGTTCACAGCGCAGGTTTATTTGGATTTTGTCGTGTTGCCATGTTTTCGTTGTACTACCTTCATCGATTGTTGGTTACCATGCCTGCATTATACTGACTGACTAGACTGCAACTGTTGGTGAGTTAAAAATCAGCATATTGTTCTCTTCTAGAAGAACCAAGTCACCTCACATCTTCCGGACTGCCCTGGGGGTACAGATAATACTCTCAATTCATTTTACGTGGGTTTCCTAGCCCTTTAACTTTAACTTGCCTTTGATTGCGTCAGGAAAAGGTGCATCTTCCTTTAGCCAATCATCGCGACCAGAAAGAATGACGTTTTCCGAAAACACACACTTGCATTTGTCTGATTGGTTCACGTATTCCGTCCAGATGGACTACGAAAATGCACGTGCCGGTTTCTAGTTGTTTCTTTTTGGATGGTGCAGTCGTTAAACTCCGCATGTTAACAACTTCAATAAAACGGGCAAATCCAGGATGAGTTAATTTAATAACCGAATATCGTTAAAGTCTGGGAATGGATTTTGGTATCGGCTGGTATCCTGGCAATGGATGACCTATGATTGTTTATCATATTATTTTTCATAATTCATCTGCGCGCATATTGCAATTTCTTTGTCCAAGATAATGATAACCAGACGTATTATACAAAAGAAGTGGCGACTTGGACTGTCAATCGCCCTCTGGCTCGTCAGTCTTCATCTCATATGTGCCCACAGTGTGAAGGTGAGATAACAACTTATTATTACTTTTATTGTAACACTTTAATAACGATTACTTTTGGCTACGCAGTCACCAACAGCCCTGTCTATCAAAGAAGGCTCTGATGATCATAGCCAGGGTGAAGAGACACTGCTAGAGGAGGAGGATTCTGAAGATCTGGAGGTGTTTAGACCTACAGACAAGTGGCAAACTCTAAAACCAGGTGTTTATTCCCATGCTGGCTTTTGTGTCCTTACATAAATAGATAATTAACTGATCAAGTCCTTATTTATCTGTAATTCAATTTAGGTCAAGCAATTCCAGCAGGCTCTCATGTCCGATTGAATATTCAGACGGGCCAAAGAGAGGTCAAGTTGGGAGAGGAGGAAGGTCTCAAATACCGGAGAGATGGAAATAGGTATAGTGATAGAATAATGTAGTATTCTAAAATAAATACATGGATCATATAGCTAGTCATGCTTATTTTTTCCTCTGTGGAGCAGGCAAGGGATGAACACACACAACCCCTCATTCACAGCTGAGGAGTTGAAAGAGGCTTTGAAAAAGTATAAAGAAGGAATGGATGATCCTGTGGACACAAAACAAGTATGTTCATTTCAGTTTATCTCTAACCATTTTCCTTTGTTATTGAGATTTTTTTTTAAATCCAGATGTATGATTATAGGACGAAGATGCAGTGAGGGCCCAATTTCGCCCCATCGAAGAGCTGAAAAAAGACATGGAGGCACTTGACATGCTAATGGAAACAGATGTTCAAGTTATGATGAGGCTTTTAAACCAGTTAAATAATACTAACAGCTCAACCGAGGAGAAAGTCACAGCTCTTCTTGACTTGGAGTACCTTGTGCATCAGGTCAAGCCTCAGTTATGATTATGAAGCAAAATGTCTTCTACAGTTCGCTGCTTCTCAAAGTCACTGAATCCCATTGTTTTGTTTTTTTCTTATAGGTAGATAATGGCCAGAATTTGGTGTCCATGGGAGGAATGCAACTGGTTATAAATGCTTTAAACAGTACAGACATTCATCTCCAGAAGAGTGCTGCGTTTGTTCTTGGATCTGCTGTTTCAAGGTAAGTGGTATTTTCTTCATCAAAACCACTGCTTACCCCACATGCCCGTCTTGGGTTTGGCGCGGCTCGGAATTTCCCCATGCAAATTGGCAGGGTGTGACAGTACACTCACAAGTGCGGTGTGAGCTGTGCTTCATACATTGCTACGCTATTGACAAGTCAATTTTGCGAAATGTGAATGCACCTTTACACTGACACAATCCATACATTTTTCTAGTAATCCATCAGTGCAAGTTGAGGCAATAGAAGGTGGCGCGTTACAGAAACTGTTGACATTGCTTGCCACTCAGCGACCAACAGCGGTAAAGAAAAAGGTATGACCATCCAGAAACCATGGGCATTATGCTGTTAATGAATAGTAAATTAAATTGTCATTATCATGTATTAATGTAGATTAATGCATCATTAACTATGACATTCTGATTTATTACAGGTGTTATTTGCTGTGGCTTCATTGCTGCGTCACTTCCCATTTGCACAAAGTCACTTTCTGAAGCTTGGTGGCGTGCAGGCGCTTAGCGAACTGTTTCAAACACCAGGGGCAGAATCCCTGCGTGTGAGAATCATCACAGTTCTCTATGATATGATCATTGAAAAGGTTAATATTAGTTTACAAATGTATACTTCGCTACACTACCATTCAAAAGTTTGTAGTCAGTAGGATGGTCTATTTGTTTTTTTCTTCAGCGAGGATGCATAAAAGTGATCAACAGTGATAGTAAAGACATTTATAACGTTACAAAAGATTTTGAACTTTATCAAAGAATCCTGAAAAATGTATTCAGTTTCTACAAATATGTTACACAGCACAACTGTTTTCAACATTGGCAATAATAAGAAGAAATGTTTCTTGAGCACCAAATCAGCATATTAGAATGATTTCTGACAGATCACTGAAGACTGGAGTAATGGCTGCTGAAAATTCAGCTTTGTCATAAAAAAAAATTCTATATTAAAACAGAAAACAATTATTTTAAATGATTGTGATATTTAAAGCAGCACTATGTAACTTTTGGCGCTCTAGCGGTTAATAAACAGAACTGCACACATCCCGCGGAAGAACATTGCAACCGGAGCTACTTCCCTAAATTTATGTCTATGGCAATTCACGCAGGTTTGTGTTACTCCGCAGCGGTGACGACCCGACCAGGCTACAATAGTCCAAATATAAGTACTTAAGTATATAAGTGATTCAGAATAACACAAAAAAGCGGTTTGGAAGATGAATTCATGATGTAATCGCTCATTATATACATTCGCAATTTTGAACAGAAAAAGTTACATAGTGCTGCTTTAACAGTATTATTGTTTTTACTGTATTTTTGATCACACAAATGCAGCCTTGGTAAGCATAAGAGAAAATAAACATTAACAAATATTACCATCCCCAAACTTTTAAAAGGTAAAACATGTTTGAAATGTAAGTGAGTTTTTCATTTCACAATTCATACGGTATGTAATTAACTCATTGTTAAAAGTCACTTGTACTTTGTGTTGTAGGAGTTGGTATCACAGGTGGCAATGGAACTTACATCAGATTCCTCTCACCAAGAACGGTTGCGACAGTATGCTGAAGTCTCCCTCCTGCCCGTGTTGGTGGAGCAGGGGTGGTGCAGCTTGGTGCCTGCGCTTTTAGCATCACCTGAGCATGACAGTAGAGAGAAGGCTCTGCGCACTCTACTTGCCATGATGGCTCAATGTCAGACTCAATATAAACAGAATCCCGCATTGACAGCCTCTATTAGTGAACTGCAAAAACAGTACCAAGAACTGGTGCTCACAGAGCAGGATGTATGGGAGCAGGACGGTTACTTTGGGGAGATCCTGGCACTCGTGGACTCTATGGTGGTTAAAATGCGACAGGTATAAATTGGGACTGCTGCTGCTTTCTTGGAACACAATGAACTAATAAAATAATTGAGTTGGAATGATGGATTTGTCTGGTTGCTCCATTAAGAAAGTGGCATGCAATGTTTCTTCGCCATGCTACTAACAATCAAAATAAATGTGAGAAGAGTGCTATAGATGCCTGCATAATTTTAAAATTGAATCAGAAATATTAAGCAGAATTAAAATCTGAATTTTACAGCTGTAAAAATACAGTTGTACAGCTAGACCAGGGGTGCCCAAACTCGCTCCTTGAGGGCCGGTGTCCTGCAGAGTTTACAGGTGCATCTCAATAAATTAGAATGTCGTGGAAAAGTTCATTTATTTCAGTAATTCAACTCAAATTGTGAAACTCGTGTATTAAATAAATTCAATGCACACAGACTGTTTAAGTAGTTTAAGTCTTTGGTTCTTTTTTGGCTCACATTTAACAAAAACCCACCACTTCACTCTCTCAACAAATTAGAATACTCCATAAGACCAATAAAAAAAATTTTTTAGTGAGTTGTTGGCCTTCTGGAAATTATGTTCTTTTACTGTACATGTACTCAATACTTGGTATGGGCTCCTTTTGCATGAATTACTGCATCAGTGCGGCGTGGCATGGAGACAATCAGCCTGTGGCACTGCTCAGGTGTAATGGAAGCCCAGGTTGCTTTGATAGCGGCCTTCAGCTCATCTGCATTGTTGGGTCTGATGTCTCTCATCTTCCTCTTCACAATCCCCCATATATTCTCTATGGGGTTCAGGTCAGGCGAGTTCACTGGCCATTCAAGCACAGTAACACCATGGTCATTGACCCAGTGCTCTATTGGCAGGGTGGGCGAGCGTGTGCCTAGTCCCCTGCCTGGCCATTGCAATCGACCATCCATCTCCTATCTTGCTGACTTGTCAGCAGAAGGAAGCAGGAAGTGCTCTAAAATTTCCTGGTAGATTGCTGCGTTGACTGTGGACTTCAGAAATCACAGTGGACCAACACCAGCAGATGATATGACAGCCCAAATCATCACTGACTGTGTAAACTTCACACTGGACTTCAAGCAACATGGTTTCCGTGCCTCTCCACTCTTCCTCCAGACTCTGGGACCTTGGTTTCCAAATGAAAAGCAAAATTTACTTTCATCTGAAAAGAAGACTTTGGTCCACTGTGTTTCTGAAGTCCACAGTCAACGCAACCATCTACCAAGACATTTTAGAGCGCTTCATGCTTCCTTCTGCTGACAAGCTTTATGGAGTCAACATGCTGATTCCAGTCTTCTCCAGCAGGTGTGCGTGTGGCACCTCCCCCACCTGCCCAAAAGCACAAAAGCTGGTTCAATGACATGGTACTTTTACTCAAGGAGCCCAACCAAGTATTGAGTACATGTACAGTAAATGATCATACTTTCCAGAAGGCCAACAATTCCCTAAAAAAAATTTTTTTATTGGTCTTACTGGTATTCTAATTTGTTGAGATAGTGAACTGGTGGGTTTTTGTGAAATGTGAGCCAAAATCATCACAATTTAAAAGAACCAAAGACTTAAACTACTTGTGTGCATTGAATTTATTTAATCCACGAGTTTCACAATTTGAGTTGAATTACGAAAATAAAAGAACTTTTCCACGACATTCTAAATTTATTGAGATGCACCTGTATGTTTTCCACTGCCTCAACGCACCTGCTGGTAAGTTTCTAGTATGCCTAGTAAGAGATTGATTAGCTGGTTCAGGTTTGTTTAATTGGGGTTGGAGCTAAACTTTGCAGGACACCAGCCCTCCAGGACCAAGTTTGGTGACCCCTGATCTAATGTTTTGAAAATGTTTACATAATTAGAAGAGCAAAAGACAATTTAAAATGTGTTCACCAAAAAAAACAGAGTAAAACTCCAAACCAAGCAACCTACTGTTTCCATTACCATCGCTTTTTAGAAGTGTTCTTGTTTTCTTTTTTTATCATAAGGTGTATCTCTAAAATAAACTTGCTGAGTTTATAATTCTTGTTTCCTGGTTTAGAACAACTCCAGAACGCCTTGGTGACACGTTAACATTCTAATATGATCGATCTTATAATAACCAAGACAGTTGTATCTTCCCAATATTTACTTTATGCCGCCTACCTCATAGGGACAGTGGCCTCGCCACAGGGAAAATCAGCACAATTTTAAGTCGATCTCTCAATGCACAGGTCACGACACAGCACAGTGCGACACCACAGTTGGCTGTGTGCCACATAAGTAGGTGCGGGTCTGTACAAGAATACTAGAGCGGTATGTGGTTAGTCAAGTGTTCAGGTACGTGTCGTGAAGCTCTGGGGGCGCAGCTAGGAAAGGGCGCGGCGTCATTAGTTTAAGTGCGGAAGCTTATTGTAGTGTGTAATAGAAGAAAGCAAGGATCAAAAGTAGGAAAAAAAGGCACGAACAACGTCGATCGGTGCAGGGCACTGGAAGTGCATCGGGGGGCCCAACGATCTGAAAAGATGGTGTACTAGGAGGGTGGGTGGCGTTACTAAAACAGATGTTGCTTCTGTCTCTGGCTTCAGGAGAAAAAAAAAGGCGCAGAGGGGCTACAAAGTTACGCTGGGGGGCGGGTCAGTGACAGAGGTCCTATAGTAATTGGGGACAAAAAGAAAGAGGACGACGAGTATGATGTGAGGAAAAAATATACTGGTCGAGGGTAGGGAATGTCGGGGAAATCAAAATAGAGCGCTGGAAATGCGGCTCGGGGGGTAGGCACGGGGAGAGGGACCACATGGGGTGTGCACACAGCAAGGGCTGATAAAGTGTGCCAATAGCAGATGGCTGCATATGACGGATGAAGGGAGGACAAAATCAGGGGTGGTGCGGTCAGTCAGCTACATGGAACGCCAGGAGCCTGGGTAGGCCATTCAGTGTTATCAACGGCAGTGAATTCAGAGGTCCTCACTTCAAAATCTCCCTCATGGGCTTCGTGGCTCAACTTATATAGGGGCTGTGTCACGAACCGTCCAAACAGAGAGAGGTCACAAGTTCTGGTTGAAACTGCGTCAGCAAGGTTTACTATGGCTGTCGGGGCTTTTGTTTTAAAATAATAGATCATTAGGCCTTCATAATGAAAACATAGCCCTGTGTTTCTTCGACAACCTTTGGACGGTTTTGTTAGTGTCTGCTTCACAGCAGACATCTGTGCGGACATTAAGCCGGAGATTTCTCACATCTGTCATGCCTCCGCCTTCCAAATGTTCGAATTTACTCTGCAACTAAATGTTCAGAGGGGCTCACTCCCGGGCCACAGCAGTGTAGCAGGCACTCATCGGAGTAGGGACACCTCACTCCCACACACTGGATTGTACTCACCACTACATCCAAAAGCAGGCAGGAACTTGGCCTATTATGAGGGCAAGAAGAGAGGCCCAAAATCAAACAAAGATTAGGGCACTGTTCGTACCACCTATTTTACAGTGGATTAGACACTAACTGTTCACAGGTCTTTGGGGTCCGCTAAGTTTCGTGGTAACAGGACAGGTAATCCTTTAATCAAGGCCACGGGAAGGGAGCAAAAGCGGTACCGGTAAAGCAGGGGCGGTACTCGAAAGAGGGGGCTCATTGCAAAGAAACTAGGTAAAAGAACATTCTTGTCATCTACAGAATCCTGAAAACATTGTATTAAGGTGTCCACAAAAATATTACACAGCATGACCGTTTTAACACTGATAAAAATCATAAACATTTGGACACAACATCAGCATCATTTACTAGTTCACAGGAATCAATTGACAAGTGTATGACCTGAGTACTGTATATTAGTTTTTACTGTATTTTTGATCAAATAAATGCAACCTTGGTGAGTCTGATGAGTTTTGTGTTTTCTTTCAACTTTACTCACGTGCTGTGCTCGTGCGTGTTTCTGCCACTGTGGAAACAGTATTGAAAAATGTATATTATTTCGAAAAAATAAACCAAGAAATGCACTAATGTTGCCTGTTGAAATTCCAGACGAGTCTTAGATAAAAATGTAAAAAAAAAAAAAAGTGGCTAAGCAAGTTTTGTACTTTCTTTTCAACCTATTGTATGTTTTGCTTGAATAGCTTCTAGGTCTTTTACGCATTTGCGCTTCTCTTTTTTCCTTTTGTTATGATCTTTATAATTAAAAACAACAACAAAAAAACAATAATTAACTCATTTAAGTCATTTTAACATCCTTTTATGTTCTTGAGTGTATTTGCATGGATTAAAGGGATATATGTTCCTACAATCCTTCAGAATAGGTTCTAGTCAGAGAATCAGGCTGGATAAAGGAGATGTCACCTTATAACAACAATTCAACTTATCAATTCTGGGCTGTTTCTGTCCGTATGTTCTCTTTTTTTGAAAACAGCAAAAAGTCTGACCCACTTAACAGCATCTCAGTTCTCATCAGTGTCAAATGTCATTGATCATGGATCTCTACAACATAGACCCATTCCAAAATCTCACAAAATGGGTCTGTCTGGGTTAGAGAATAATGGCTCTAAAGAACGACTTTTAATCTTGTGAGCTGTAACCTTATCATGTGTGGATTTCCCGGAAAGCAAACAATGAACTGAAAGTCATCCATATGTTAAACAGATATTGTGTATCTCAAACATGCTTATTATAACACGTCAGTGTCATATGATGCATGTTAATCAACAATAGTAGTCTGATCTATCTATCTGGCTTTGGTTTTAATTAAGATTACACAATATTCACATTTCATTGTATTTATGTACCATAAAATGGCAATTTTGATACTTACCAGAGAGGTAAATGAGAACAGAAACGCAGATCAGAATAGCCAACTTCATGGTCACAGTCGAGTTGAGAGTGGGAAACTCAGCAGGTGTATCTTTGTATCCGGGGCTCTATAGTTATATAGCTTTTGAAATGAACCAACACTCCTCCCTCCCTCCCTCTCATTGTTTCTGCCTACCCAGAAAGAACCTGATTGATGACATTCATGCAATGGTCCATAAACAATGACTAAGGGCATTTGGGACTAAGGTCATTTGTTTGTGGTTTTTAGATTAGACACGACTTGCCAATAAAGTGCATCAAAAACAAACTGCTTCTGTTTCTTACCATTTATACTGGCTTTTAATTAAACGGAAATAGCAATAGAAAGCTGTACTTACAAGCATAAAGTCCCTCTTATCCATAAGAGGAGCAAAGCTGGATAATCAGAGCTCTAAATAAAGGTCTGATTTGACAAACATGATGGCTAACTTCATTAAAACGCAAAATGTCTGTTGCAGAAAATGATGGTTTATTACCTGTGATAGTTTTCCGTCAGTAAATGCCTTGTTGGTCTTAACATATGCAGCAATAATTGCTCATTTGCTTTATTTGATTGATGGCCTGCCCTCCTATCAGTTTGGGATGCTTTTGTTTTCTGAACGTTGCTTTTATAGTGTTATGATAAGTACATCTTATGTAATCATGAAACATTCCATCAAGAGATTAGGTAACAATTCATCAGTTTGATGAGTAGTCAAACAGAACTAAAACTATAATTAAGAGGGACGCGTGCAATGTCTTTATTGAGAGAAACATTTAAAGGATAGTTCATCCAAAATCATTTACTCACCCTGATGTCCCAACCTTTTCTTTTGAAGAGATGGCAGAATTTTAAGGACGGTCAATCTAGTAACCATTATTATTTTAAAGGAATCTTTTGTTCCATACAAAAAAAAAAAGCGAAGTGTGACCGAGAATGTCATTCTGTCTTAAAATCTTCTTTTTTTGTTCTGAAAGAAAGACATGCGAGTCATACTGGATTGAACAATCATCAGGGTGAGGCTGAGCACATGACAACTAAATGAGATTTTCTGGTGAACTATGCTTTATTGGCAGGATCTCACTAGATGGCATCAGTGAACCATGAAGCGCAGGTCACCGACGCGCGTTACCGTGCACAGTCATCGCGAGAACATATCAAGTCTGTGGAGCGATACAAATAGAAAAGAAATGCTGTGAGAAAATACCAAATACTGAATAAATGTGGTATGCAGACCCCATTTTCAATAATGTAGCTGTCATAGCCCTTGAGCAGTGTTGGGGAAAGTTACTTTTAAAAGTAATGCATTACAATATTGCGTTACTCCCTAGAAAGAACTGATTGCGTTACTTGGTTACTTTTTATGGAAAGTAATGCGTTGCGTTACTTTTGCGTTACTTTTTAAATCTGGACAGGCCTTGCTTGTTTGTTTTTAAAATAAAAAAGTTCTATTTTGGCAATAAAAAAGCCTTTTCACACCAAAAGTGACAATTAAGTAAGCCTTCAGGCCTGAAGGAAAGTAAATGCGCGTCCGTACAAGTAGAATGCGAAGAAGAAATGTCAACATCGACACCTTCAGCTATAAACAAGACCGTGCCCAAAGTTTGTCTGAGTAACTTTTTTCTTGTTAGTATGGTTGAACTGGATCATCGAAGTTCAGAAGCAAAGACATTGGTTAATAGTATGGGATTAAATACATAAAGGATATTGTGTTGTTTAACATTTAATTATTGGCGCTTGCGGCATATTCTGAGTTGCATTATTTTTATTCATTTTGAGGAATACTGAATCTGTTTTTTTGTGTGTGAGTGAGTGAGTGATATTAATGGCGCATTTCATTATTTTAGTTTATAGAACTCACAGTAACCTTGGGACCGGAGAGCTGTCAATCAATAATTGAAAAAAAAAAGTAACTTGCAGTTAACTGTATTTTTTGAAAAAGTAACTCAGATATTTTCTTGTAAATTAAAAAGTAATGCATTACTTTACTATTTGGAAAAAAGTAACTTGATTACGTAACTTGTGTTATTTGTAATGCGTTACCCCCAACACTGCCCTCGAGTATATAAATAAAACTCTGATTTAAAAGAATACAAGTAGGACACTGACTTCAACAATAAAGATGCCCAAATTCCCCTGCGCGCCCTCGCCGCGCGTTCCCGCAGCCCCACTGACATCACGCGTGAACCCCTCCCCTGCCCCCGGCGGCGCGCTTTAGCACGGTCCCGCTCCTCTCTTCAGATCAGCAGAAGCTTCTGTTCATCTCGAGACGGACAAGATGGCGAAGTGAGTGGGTTGCGCTTTGAAAAGAAAGCAGCGACTCACATAATTTCTTCACCGTTAAAACGTCGGTTGGCTTGATGTACGTTCGAATAAGCTGGAAAGCGCGTCTTTAGGAAGAAACGTCGCCCCTCAGAGCGAGGTGATTCGAAGAGAGCGTCGAGGACATCGACTCCTCCGTGTCCTTTCTGGCTAAGCTGCTAGTCAGCTATTCGGGGAATTGCTGAAGAGAGAGAGAGAGAAAACAGCCACAACCTCAGGGGAAATAGTCTTGTTTTTTACTTAAATGTCGAGACTACTAATCTCCGATTGAAACCAATGTCCGTTATCATCTCAATTTCGCCGTTGTGAGTTGTTAAGGACACAGCTAGTGAGGAAACGCCGATTTTAGGCTAGCTAGCATTGTTTCTACTGGACTGAAGAAGAGAGAGGGCAGCCTGAAAACCTCACCCGTTCACACAGTTTCAGAGTACTTCTCGGATTTTAGGACATGGCCAGCAGCAGTGGCTCTAAAGCCGAGTTCATAGTCGGTGGGAAATACAAGCTCGTTCGTAAAATCGGATCTGGATCCTTTGGTGACATTTATTTGGCAATCAACATCACAAATGGAGAGGTAACGTTAAAGATGAAATGGGTGTTTAATGAATGTGCTGAATAACTGGGATAAGAAGATTGAGGGCTTTATACATATGTCCAGCTCATCACATCAGATTACCAGGACACAATTCATATGGGCATTGAAAAAATAGTTCACACAACCTTGAAAGTTTACCGTATTACTTGTATGACCTAAATGTCTTACTATTGGGGGGGATACGTCAACGATGTTGTTGCAGATTTGAATAGAAATAGATGGTTTCCACAGATCAAGGTATAAAGGATCGTTTACCATCAAATATCAAACCAGTATTCAGTGCTTTGTAAACCGTCTATATGTAGCAGATAAGTAATGAACTTAATTTTGAATATTTCAGGAGGTAGCTGTGAAATTGGAATCACAGAAAGCTAGACACCCTCAACTTCTGTATGAAAGCAAGTTGTACAAAATTCTCCAGGGAGGAGTCGGAATCCCACACATCAGGTGAGCACAGACGTCTGATTATAAGTGACATTTATAATGGATTTTGATTGGGGGTAACTGGACTAGTTTGATCTGATGTTTATATATAGTTTTACACTTATTATGATAGTGCCGACAGGCTAACTAGCCCGTTCATTAGCGCTAGCGTTTCTGTGAGTCGCGTGAAAGAACGGCGTTTTTAAATAACTTTAAAAACGTTACGTGATCTCTCTAATGTAGTGTAATGAATGAGATTTGATCACGAAGTGTGTGTTTTATCCGTTGCTGAGTAAGGAGCGAGTGGGAAATGGCCGCTGCTCTTTTGTTGTGGTTGTTCAACATGTCCTCCCTCTCGATCAGAAAATGGCGGATGAGGGAAAACAAGTTTCAGGGCCTAGTGGGACTGCTCCTTTCTTCTCAAGGTGACTGAGCCGTACGAGGGCTGCTATTATTGTCAAAAAATCTTTAAAGAGTCGTTTTTTTTATAGTACGTTACTGTAAAGGTGTTAACTATTGATAAGGAAGCTTTCAATAACTGATTCTAGATGCACATTTGAATAAAACGTACTCCCTGTCTTGGTTTCACACGGAAAAGTTAGAGGTTGTCACTTGTGTTTTCTGTTTTGCATGTTATCATTGAATGTAAATAACGTCATACGTTTTACATTCTGAGTGCAGAAGTGCTCTACATGTTAAAGTATTGGTGGTTGAATTAGTGTGTAGATTTATCTTTGCTTTTTCCTCGTGTAGTTATGTGTGTGTGTGTATGTGCATATGTATTAATTAAAGGGGTCATATGATGGAATTTCAAATTTTCCTTTCTCTTTGGAGTGTTACAAGCTGTTCGTGCATAGATAAGATCCCTAAAGTTGCAAAGATTAAAGTCTCAAACCCAAAGAGATATTCTTTATAAAAGTTAAGACTTGTCCACGCCTTCCTAAAAGACCTTGTTTAAACACGCCCCCACATGTCTACATCACTATGTGGGAAGATTTGCATAACACCGCCCAAATGTTCACGCAAAGAAAGAAGCCGTTACTTTGATTCTCACTGTAGTATTGTTGCTGCCGCTGCCATGTCGTGAAGACGATGCGTGTTTCGTTGTGAAAGCGAAACTACTTTGTTTGGCCTTCCAAAAGAGGACACAACTAGAAATCGGTGGTTAAGTTGTATTTACCACACTGTTCAAGAACAGTTTAACCCAAATATCCAGAATATACAGCACATTTAATGTAGGACTGTTTACTGATCCTGGTAGAGTAACATTTAGCCACGCATTGTCTGTGCACAAAAAGTGGTGTCAGTTCCAACTTTGGCAACAGGCAAGTCTGGCGCTTCTGACTCACAGACTGTAAGTACATTTTTTATATTTACATACTTTGCCACTGACGATCAAACTGCGAGTTTTTTGTGCAGTGTAGAGTAGTGCTTGTTGTTTTTCGTTTCTTCTTCGATCACAATGCAGACATGGTTTTATGTTTACAAGGCACGATGCAACGCAACGCGTAAAAGACAGTACAAGTCATTATAATCATGTCCGACTGGATGCAAAAAATGCCTTGTTTGTAATGGGTTTTAATGTTTCTTCCACTCGTGCAGGACATGGCATCGCAGTATGGTAAGGGGCGTAACATTTTCGTCAAACGCTTGAGGTATTCAGCCAATCACAATGCGCTGGATAGCTGGCCAATCACACCACACATCCCTTTTCAGACCGATGAGCTTTGTAAAATCGACACATTTCAGAAAGGCGGGGCAATAATATACAGTATGTTTTTTTTTTTTTGTAACCTTAAACCGCATAAACACATTTCATTACACAAAATAATGTTGTTTTTTAGCAACGTCATATGACATAAACTATTGATGGTGTGCAGTAGGGCTGTGCGATATGGACAAAAAAAATCTATCGCGATTTCTTTGATCAATTTTGCGTTTTCGATTTTAATCACGATTTTGACACACGCAGACATGCTTTTTACAGTCATTAATGCATTCAGTGTGTATTTGAAACATATTTCCAAAAGAAAATCAATTAGAGCTTTATCAAAAAGCTGTTACATGTCTCTAGAACAGACATAAGGCAAAATAATCACTAAGTAAATGTGTAACAAAACGTCTCTAGAATAAACACATGGCAGGGGGGAAAAAATCCTGTGTCCAGGGATTTTTTTTGCCATGCATTGGTCATAGAGCTCTTTGTGGCATTGCCTCAGATGTTGAATTAGATTTGTTGCGCCAAGTTCACACGTACTCCATCTCCGTCTGCAGTGCGTATACAGCCTATGTGCATGCGGTGCAGAAGCAGCACGGACTCATTTTGCTTTCGCCAGGTTGGGTTGCAGTCCGCTACTGATCCATGGCTGTTTACCACAAACACAACATTTATCCATTATTTGATTTCAAATCCAAACATTGTCAATAAATGCTTTTTCTGAAAATTCTTTTTCAGCATTGTGATTCTCTTTTATCACAGTACAGTAATACAATCTTTCATAGATATTTTCACGTTTAAACTCAATAAATATAACTACCACCACTAGAGTGCCATCTATTATTGCGTTGTTTATCTAAAAGTGCACTTTTCCTTGTTTTAAATCTAGCCAAAAAGCCATGTGTTGACTGTGAAACAGTAGACTTTAATAATATGCATTTATGGTGTAATTACTAAATTTCCGTGTCAATCCATGTTAATTTTTACCGCGAATAATGCTATGCTCCGCTCCTGGAGCACACTGCCGGACCGCGGTCGCATGCAGTGTGAACGCTCTGATCCATTAACATGGGCTCGGAAATAACTTTGGATAAAAGTTTCATGATAGTTTGCTGTGAAGAGGTTACCAACCCTGAACTTTCACATGTTATTTTCATTGCAGATCTAAACTGTAAAATTGAAACAAAAAGAAATATTTCAGATATAATCATTTTTAATTAGCCTGGCGACCTGACAGAAGTTTTCAGGTTTTTTAAAAAATTCTTATAAACCTCCGCTCTTGGCTCTGTCTACCCGAATTACTATAGCATGCATGGTTTATTACAATTTTTTTTACTTATCTCAGTGTTTTCCACAGGTCTAAAATATTCTTGTGGTGGTAGGCTATATGATGGAAAAGGCTGGCATTACTTGCTGGCACAAAAATGGTCTGGCTACTACATGGGACAAATAACATGATCTGTAACACTATATTGATTTAGTGAATATTTCTATTAATCTTTGCCTTCTATTAATAATATATATTTATATTATTATATTATATTTAATTTTATTCACCATGATCATGACCAACCTGAGCCTAACCTGCGTATGGAACTGTTTCGTTCTCGCATGAAATTCCTGATCGCTTGTATTTCTGTTGAAATGACTGGAATTTGCCTGTGAAATTTCACCAGACAGTGGTAAATGTGACCGCACCTAATTTGTTGCAATATTTCAAACCAAATCGTTTGCTCTTAACTGCTTCTTTTCCTAAAGTCATCATAAGTGCTTCATCAGCCATGATTTTTGTTGCTCGTTAGTTTCTAATTCCTTTGTTGATCATAGTATATCATTTAGTAAACTAATCCAGCTGTCAGAAGACTTCGCTAGATAATTGTATGAATACGAATGCCCTGCCTTTGCCATCAATGAACTGCCATTACAGATAGCATTTGGGTGTCCATTTCTGTGGCATCTCATGCTGACAGCAGCTTGGATGATTAGAAACCTGAACTGTTAGACCTTAGTTAGTTATTTAACCCTCTGCAGTTAAGAGTTGGGTAACCCCTGTCATGGATGGATGGATTAACCAAACACTTTAAGGACAAGTCAAAGACTTTAGAATACCCAAGACGTGTCACTCGTAAAGTTTTAAATGGGGAAAAATGCAATGCTCAATATGGCTGCTCTATCAAACGAAGCCCCGCCTTCTGAGCAAAAGAGCCAATCGCTAATCAGTAAAGTCATCGCGTCACTGCAGCTGCTGTTAGAAGTCCCGGTTTCTATAGAAACAGTCAGCGTTCTGAGACGTGCGCTTAGGACTGCGCATACGCACTGGCTGGTCTAGCCTAAGAAATATGCTTTTTATAATGCTATTTGAGCAAAATAAACAACATTTATGATACAGTTGTTGTCAGATTTCATTGGTGATTTCAAATATGAAATTTAATCATAAACTTGGCAGACAGTTTTAGAGAATTTGATGTTTCCCCATTCAAAAAAGAGAGCTGCACTTGCATGCCCGAGAGGCGTTTCAAAGATGGCTGCCGAGTGACATGACTTGCCTTAAAGGGACTTTGACCAAGTCCCCCAGGTGCAGCCATTAGTTATAACTAAAAAGTATAGCATATTAAACTCCCTTCTAGATTAACTCTACTCCTTTTAAGCTATGTGGATTGAATGAAAAAATAGTGTCTTAACTACTTAAACTACTTTTCTTTTTTTCTTTTTTTTTGTGATTAAAAAAAACTGGTTGTGCATTTCTCATATTTCTGTGCCACTTTGGCTTGAACTGGTTTAATGAATCAATTTAAGTTTCCAGTAGAAAAGATGCGTAAAAGTACTGGGTTCAGTGGCTGGTTACTAGATCTTGGAAAACCTGCCATACGAGATCCCCTCCCCCACACTCCCTAAAGCCACTCACTGCCTTTGCTAATGAAAGAAAAGAGCTTTGTGTGATCTTCAAAGTCTTTTATGTAAGCTCAATCACAGGAAAGTGTCTACTCACTTTAAATATATATACATTTACACCAATACCTCTGTGATTAAATACAAGGCAGTTTATTAAAGTTAAAATGTTCAGGCAAACTACACTGTTTTGTTCAGCTTTCCCCTTAGTTTTGCTTTGAAAAGAGGAAATGAGTGTCCCACAGAGAGGCCTGTAGTTTCCGTAAGCAAGAGATCACTGTTGATATGTACTGTAAGCATTGTGAATGAGTTTATACTTGTGAAACATGAGTTTTTTGGGGTTAAGGCCCATTCACACTAAAGACGGTAACTATAAAGATATAGTTCTAAAAATCGTTCTCAATATTAAAGAATAGCAGAGTTCACACCACAGCTATAACAATAAAGACAAAGAGAAACTATATAGTTGGAATCACTTTTAAAAATATTTTTCTCCAGCTGATGAACGATAAAAAATTGACAGCCAATCAGAATCCATCCTGCTTTAACAAGCTCAAGTATTTAAAGCTGCAGATGTGCGTGCGCTTAGAATAAACAGACGATATTGTTTCCTGTTGTGGATGCTTATATCGTTATCTTTATAGTTATCGTTCTTGGTGTGAACGGGGCTTTAGGTTCGTAGTATACATTTACAGTATTTTTTGGTATTAACTTATGGGAAAATGTTAACCACTTTGATTCTTCTTTATTTATGCTGGTGATTTTGTATTTTAGGATGTGTCACCAAGACCTACACAATTGTACATTTACATGAAAAGGCCTAAAACTGATTATCAACAAAACAGTTTTCACTGTTTTTATATCAGCAGTTAGCATGGATGTCATTGCTTCTGCGATATAACCATCACAAGGATTAGGAGCCAGTTTGTGGTTCAAAGTACATTTTCTATTGTCATTGTGAAATGGTAGATGTTGGTTTGCTGGCACAGATGACCGAATAAATATTAGTCTACTGCTGCACCTTGTGTCTTCTCAATACCTCTTTGTTTAGCAGAGTCTCTAGCATGATGGTTGCTTGGCGACTGCTGTAGAAATGTGTTCACTCTAAAACGAACTCTTTTGAACCTCCACCTGCTAAGTTGTGTATCTTGTCAAAGTTGAAATATTTGTGAGCCACCTAGTTGATTTTTTTTTGAATACCATAAACAATTTAGCACTGCATCCTTTTTTTTTTTTTTTGTCTTGAAGGGGCAAAAAATAACATGTTATAGTTGTTACTGCAGACTCTACATGCAGTCATGCCACTAAGCTGGATATATTGGATGCTATTGTCCACAGGGTGTGCCGTGCAACTCCCAACTTTTCCTTAACTGATAAGATTCATGCTTTATTGGTTCAATATAACTTAGTCAGCTATGTTCATTTTTAATAGTGTTTTAATTAGATGTCGACCGATTGATCGATTTTGCCGATTAATCGCCCAGATAGTCGATTGCCAGAACTATTGGCAAAAATCCCTCTCGATTAGTTTTTCTGTGATGCGTCCGTTGCTGGAGCGGCTGAAGGCTCTGCTGTCAAGTATGTTTGCTGTCAAGGCTGAGAGCTATCGGTATTGGTGAAATGCACCATTGGTTGACCTCTAGTTTTAATTTAATTGTAATTTGCTTGCGCTAAAATCTCATCTAGTAAACTTGAGCAGTATCGTGCATCACTGAATTGATCTAAAGGATCTGCTCCTTTTGAGAGGCATAGGTTTCGTAATTTTCATGCTTTTGTAATAATTGTCATGCAGTCCTGTTGTCATCTGTTGGTGTTCATCGATATGTGATGCTGTTTTTCAGGTGGTATGGCCAAGAAAAGGACTATAATGTCCTAGTGATGGACCTGCTGGGGCCAAGTCTCGAGGATCTCTTTAACTTCTGTTCCCGCAGATTCACAATGAAAACTGTCCTAATGCTTGCAGATCAGGTAATGAATGGTTAACTCGGGCTTTTAATAGCAAACATTTAATGGTGCTGTGGCACGATCTTAACCTGGTTGTTCTGCTTCTACAGATGATCAGCAGAATCGAGTATGTGCACACAAAAAATTTCATCCACAGAGATATCAAGCCAGACAACTTTTTAATGGGTATTGGCCGTCACTGTAATAAGGTAAACTTTCACCATTTCCCTATTTATGTGAGAAAGAGAGTCCGTTTAAAGATTTAAACGTGACATGGAGGTTTGACTGCGAATAAGACTGCAGATCACTAAGGTTTTCTGCTACATTGAGACTTTCTCATGGACAAACACTGGCTTGAGAGCCTGTGATAGTTCTGTTTGATGTTGCTCTGCTGATTCGGGATGGTTGAGTTCTACAAAGAATGTTTGGTGGGAAATCATAGGAGCAGAGAATTAAAACCGCATTGAGTCCTTCGACACAATGTTTACAGCTTAACTTATCAATGGTTCGAGTATCACTTGACGGTTGGGCTGTGTACATATGTGGACATGGATTGTATGTCTTTCATTCCTCAAATGGAACTTGTGTGTGATATGTGACTTGTGGTTGTGTGTTGTTTTTTTTATTTTTATTTATTTTTTTTTTATTTCTCCCTTCGATTAAGAGCCATTGAAGTGCTTTGCACTCTTTTATTTCTCTCTATTCAAATGTACAGAAGTTGCCTGATTTGTATTTTGTTTCAGATAACTCGTAATTTTGAGCCCTTGCAGACAGGCAACATTTGGCAAATTTAAAGCATCAGGTGCAAAATAAAACAATGACCTACAAGTGCAAGCTCTGATGGTTGTCTAACAGTTCAGATCAGTTTCCACTACAAATTCTGGTACTTTTTGGTACTTCAGTGAAGCCTGTATTACCATTTTTGGCAGTGCTGTCTGGAATAAATGTTTACCATTGTGTGTCTGTGTGAATGCCAGCCTCAAGCTTTTATTTTGATACACATGAAATTGTCACCTTTTTCACTAAAACTATGGATGCACACGCTCTGCTTTTGGATGTGTAGCTGTCGACATCCACCCTGGAAAAAAATCGTAGTTAAGAAGTGAAGCGAGAAGATCTGATGTAGCTATTGCTTTGCAAACCCACTCTCTTTCAGTGAGGAATTAAAAGGCCTTTTCTCTCGCATTATTCATTGCTCTCTGCTTACATCTCTCATATGATCATTACCACTCTTAAATCCAGCCCCCAGTAAAACATTTTTCAAGATTAACAATCTTAACTTGGAGAAAGAGTAAAGCATGTGAATGTCTTGACCATGAATGGTGGAGGCCAACAGGTGACATCAGTTCCACATGAGAGTCATGATTTTTGAGAAGCTATTGTTTATGCTTTATGCAGTATTATTTTCCTAGATTTACTTAGAAAGTTCAGGTCCAGATATTCCTTCATTTTTACAGCGTACTTCAAGTCTGACATATTCTCATCGCACAGTCCCCCACTCTTCTGTCACATTGCGGATAACCGTACTCAGCTCGGCACCATTGTTAACTAATAGCTTGTTTTGTTGCTTTACCCTGGGCTGCTATATTGAAGTTTCCAATGTCACTTCCACCGAAGTAGTCCCATCTTGTCGTTTGTAACTAAACTCAAACTGTTTTTGCAATAACATGCAGGTTAAGTCATGCACCTCTTGAACTGCATGCTTTTTTGTTTTGTTCTTCAGAGCTTCATCCCTACCTGATTTGGCCTCTCTACACGCCAAAGTATTCTAGCCTCTTCCTTACTGTAGGTGGTCCAGTGATCTGTCAAACACGAAATGCAATATTTATCCTTCACAGGACTTTTAAAGGGGTGGGGCTGAGTTTTGGTTGGTTGCATTTGTTCTTAAAGCTTCTCATGCCTAATATTAAAACAAGTGCCCATTGTAGTGAATGGCCTTTTAGAGTTTGCCCTTATTAACCCTAGTTGTGCCATTTGTCTCGTTCGCCCCATGCTAAGGTGGGCTTAGCTGTTAAATGCTGTATGGCACAGCTAGTGTTAAATGCTGCTGAATGTTTATGGATAAAGTCTTGGCAAAGTCAAAAAAGAGAATCAGGCTTGGGAACAATTAGTGTAGATGAGAGGAAGATCACTGGGTTGGGTGGCCAGAGGTGCCATGTACAGTTTGCCTCTATGGCTCAAGAACTGATGAGGGCCCTGCATTATATGGTCTGAAAAAACAACAACTATCGGCTAGTATCTGAGCCTGGGCTTATGGGAAGACGTTTGCCATTAGCAGAGCCTCCTCTGAGTTTGAGCTAGGATGCTTGCTGGTGGATGAAGGATTGCCTTAGGCTTTCTCTTCCCCTCCCTCTGCTCCTCCTCGCGTTCTTTTTCTGAGCCTTGGTGTTGCCTGTCTGCGCTGGCCGTCTCCGGTTGTCAGCAATACTGTTTGATGCACTGCACCCTCTATTGTCTGTTCAGTGTTTAGAATCTCCAGTGGGGAAGAGGAAAAGAAGCTTGGCTGTTAGTTCTTCTCAGGACCCATCTTTCTCAGGATTAAACCAGGTCTGAAACCACAACCACCTCCTAATAATCGCCCAAAATTCTTTTGATTTGATGATTTTATTTTATTTATCTATTTTTGCCTTTTGGAGTTCTTTTTCCATTTTGATTTTCAACAATAACCATTAGCGTTTGTTGGCATTAAACCAGACACACATGCTAAACAGAACTAGAGATTTAACTCCTAATCCAGATTGAAGGGATCTCTGTACAGGCGGGTGAAGGACTTCGGAAAGAAGTAGCTGATTGTTCTCAGTTCTAGTCAGTTCTAAAATTATTCTGTCATAACATACAATTTTAACTTGTTGTTTTTTTTGGTTTGTTTTTTTACTTTATTTTCAATGCTAGAATTGACTTATTTTATGTATGAGAATTCACTGCATTCCATTTAAAGAGTTGTTGCAGATAGACAAAGCCCAGTGCTCTACTCTGATTTTTTAATAAAGGACTTTTTGACAGAATAATTTGATTGGCCTAGTTTCACTGCATTGGGTGCTTGTTCTTGTTGCAGAACGCTTCTTTCAGTTTGTCAGCAGCACTTTGTGTCACCGAGGTTTGTTTTCCCGAACCAGCCACCTAACGTTGGAACATGCCATCAGAATGTTGCTAGCCTGCAACTAATTGCACAACGAGCAACGTGAAAATTGTGGCCTGGTATTGACCAGGTTGACCTTTTAAACACTTGGTATTTAAACTGTTGCTTAACTTGTTGCATGTTCTTGTAGTGTTGTTGAGAGATGTGCTCCTCTTTATTTAAATGTTCAGTTCAGCTAAATAAAAATAAGATATAACATTTGGTACTCAGCTCCTGAAGCCAAAGATTGTTGGGATCACAGCTATTTGTAGTCATCTTCAGAGCACTGACAGGAAGTTAAAATAGCAAAATATTAAATGTTTGTGTGGGTTTTTTCAGTGGTGGCCAAGTACTTGTACCTCCGGCTATTTCAGAGGAAAAAGGGCGCTTACATAATTGGAAAATGTTTAAATCAGTTTTGCCAGAAAACCACTTTTAATTTAATGCATTTAATGCTTCCTCTTTATCATTAATGAGCAGGTCATAGGGTTCATGAGCAGGTTTTTGAAAAATATTTATTTTGAGGTTTATAACGTAGCTATGCTTAAATGAAAACAGTCTGCAAAGTTGTTAATAAAAAAAGTGCATTATAAATAAAGATATTGTCTCTCACCAACCTAACACATCAAAAAAAAAAGATTGAGTCGATCTGCTCGCCTTAATTAGTCGTCATTCCGGAACAAACTTTTTAGCGCTGTGGCTGCCGCATTTTTTATCAACAATCCTTAATCGCTCAAGAGCTACTTTATCTTTCTCAACAAGGAGCTGGTAGCATCATTGTTTCTAAAGGAAAAGCCACAGCTTCACTGTTAATAGAGAAACGCGGCAAAACGGTGGTATTCATACATACACAGCCCCTCTCTCTTTCTCTCTCTCTCATAAATGAACACTTGATGAATTACACTTTTACGAGAATAGAATATTGAAGTGGAGATCGCTAAACTGCAAGCTAAAACTAAAACCGGTGTTTTCAGAAAGCAAGCGCATTTATCCACAGTGGAGAGAGAGCATTTAGCAGATATTTCCGTATTGCGCAAGTGTGAAGCTCTGTTTTGGGGTTTACGTCTCTTTATATCAGGCAACCCATTTGTGTTCCTCTGCGGCCAGATTAAACTTTGTTGTAGCCTATATATGCTCTATTTATTATTTCTTTTTAGAAACCTCGCACTTTTCTGCTCAATTTTAAACATTGTTCTTGTATTCAAATTAAGTGCGGTCCACTGCTGCACATGTGCCACAGTATCGATACAGGGCCAGCTGTATCGATTCTTGTATCGTCAGATCTCTGTGACGATACATTGTTGTATCGATGTATCGAACACAGCACTAGAAGACGCTGTGTTCAAAGATACCACAGAAATACAATTTGAACCTTTTGTTGTGTGCTCGTCATTTTACCAAGGACTGCTTCTCTAATCTTGGCTTTTATCTTTGTTGGCTTCTAATCTTAATTTAGACTAACTAGCTCTCCGAACCAAACCTGTAAGTACGATTGATACGTTATATGTACATTTTCAATTGAGTGTTCAAAATATCAAGTTTGTTTGCTAATATGTGATGTATACCTAGTCCAGCTTTAGGTTTCCAGGTAAAGCACGATATTACTGTCTTACTGAAGTAGTTCTGATAATTCGCTGTGAACCCACTATTTTTTAAGAATGTGTCGATTAATGTAGACTGACGTTGTTCTAATAATTACTTTGTTTAATAATAATGTAGTGTAGCGCACAGACTTTATAATCATTGTGAAATTGCTGTTTATTTTGCTGCACCTGCAGTTATAGGGTTAATGCGGGAGAGACGAGTGAGTTAGTTAGGCTGGTGCGCCTGTGATACAGCTGTTCTGATTAAAAGTTAAAACAGAGTCTTTTGTCTGTTGTTCTTCAAACATTACAGTAGACATATTTTGGTTTACAAACTGTATTGTTTCATCAGTTAGTCACATTAGCACTCAGCTAACGTATCCACCATTATCGTTTTACGTGTTCACAGTTTAGCAGCTAAACTTTGGCTGTGGGCACGATTCGCTTTCATAAGTGTTTTTGTATTTTATGCCATTATTTTAAAAACGGATTGGAGCACTGTATTTAGGGCTGCACGATAAATCGCATGTGATTTATTTAACGCGCATCTTGTCAGTAAAGTCGGTTTTTAATCAGCTGTAAATCTCCATCACCTGCGGGCTTTTACATTGAGCAGCATTACCTACACAGAGCCGTTGTTCACCGACAAACTGCGCAAAAAATCACGCGAATATGAACGTGGTTTTGCGCAGCTCGTCAGTGAACAACGGCTCTGTGTAGTTCATGCTGCTCAACGCGCAGCCCTAACTATATTATTGTTTTATGTAAAGGTGCTTTGTCAATGGTAGCGCTCGCTAACTTGCTCAAGGACTCCTCTCTGCCAATCACAACAGGCTTGGCCAGCTGACCAATCAGAGCAGAGTAGGCTTATGGAAGCTCCGAACTTGCTTGGAACGAATCGTTTGGAAATAATTGGCAAATTACTCAAATGAGAAAATTACAATGTTTTCTGGCCTTAGATGCATTTAAACCTGTTGTAGAGGACTCCAACACAATATTACTTTAAAATGCCATATGACCTGCTCTTTAAAGATTGTGAGTTCTTGATACATTTAAGTCTAAGGTGTTTTCCAATGATGGATGCTTTTTAAAGGTGTCTTTGGTGCAGTGTGTTTTGTTTTTACACATTAAAAGAGAAGTTATTGAGCAAGAGGTAAATCATAAAATGTTTGTGAATTTCTAGTAAGCTTTGGTTGTAGCGTTTTCTCCTGACTTGACCTCTAATAGAAGTGGAATTGCATGGTTGGCGTAACTAATTGTCTTGACGAGGGAAATATGTTTCAAATCCCTGGTTGAGCCAAGCAAACAGTGGCGCGGCTGAGTGGATACGTTACAATATGGCTGCTGCCTCAGTGAAAAACCAGTTGGGTGAGGCGCTTTTGCTGGGCTGAGTCCTGTAGGAGTGTGTGTGTGGGACACAGGATCTGAGTGGCTTTCCACTAATGAGAATGATATTTCGGTCAATGACAGGCTCTTACAACTGACTCTTACATCTCTGCTTGGATGTGTTTCCTTTCCCAGTAAGCTTCATTTTCATTTTTGACTCTGAGCCCGTCGCTTCATTGATTACAACCGCTGGATGTATAGTTTTTGTTCTGAGGTCCAGGTAATAGGTCAGACAGCTCACAGGAGGAAGTTGGAAAAAAATGAATAATGAATTTGTGGACTGAAGTGTGTGTGTGTTTCTTGTTTATAGTCAGTTCTAAAAATGAAATGTCTGTGTTTGTGCTTCTCTTTTCAATTTATTTGTATAGTTGTTCCTCATCGACTTTGGTCTGGCCAAGAAATACAGAGACAACAGGACACGACAGCACATACCCTACAGAGAAGACAAAAATCTCACAGGCACAGCTCGCTATGCCAGTATCAACGCACACTTGGGCATCGAGCAGAGGTGAGCACTCCTGCTCAAATTATTTATTCAATTTTTGCCCATTGTGCTCCAATCCATGTTACAAATTTCAGACAAATTATTCTGTTCGTAGTATTTGTAATGGTTTGAACAAATTTTGACAGTTCAAAAGAACACCATTTTTGCTGTTGAAATTAAAGTGGAAATTTTTTGTAAAATGCTACATTTATTTTCACTTTTAATTTAATGCTCACGTGCGGAATAAGTGTTAATTTCTTAAAGGGGTCATATGATGCGATTTCAAGTTTTCCTTTCTCTTTGGCGTGTTACAAGCTGTTCGTGAATCGATAAGATCCCTACAGTTGCAAAGACTAAAGTCTCAAACCCAAAGAGATATTCTTAATAAAAGTTAAGACTCTGCCACGCCCCCTAAAACGCCTCGTTTAAACACGCCCCCACGTGTCTACGTCACTGTGTGGGAAGATTTGCATAACACCGCCCAAATGTATACGCAAAGAAAGAAGGTGTAACTTTGATTCTCACTGTAGTATTGTTGTTGCCGCCGCCATGTCGTGGAGCTGCTGTGTGTTCCGTTGTGAAAGCGAAACTACTTTGTTTGGTCTTCCAAAAGAAACTCACAGAATCAGTGGTACGTTTTATTTATTTATTTATTTTTTATTTATTTATCTTTGGAAGACTGTGAATGGTAGGGCTGGGTATCGAGTTCAATACTTTTTAGGCACCGACCGAATTGCCTCGATACCATCGAGTATCGAAAAACGTCTTGTCGTTCGGTACCAAATTTAAATACCTAAGGGGTTAATCTCATCAGCGTTAGTGAGCCAATAAGCCTGCAGCACTTGCCGGTGTGTTCGACTAGAGGCGCGGCGCAGATCGATCATCCACGAGAGCGATTCGAAAGCGCACGGAGCAGTCTGCTCTCTTTAGCTCTTGTGGTACTGTAATACCACCAGTATAGAGTAGCGCGGGAGCTGCGTGGAGTTCCTATCATATGCAGATAGAACGTTACACGACCGAAAGCGCGTGTTATGTGACCATTCATGCAAACTGTAGCATCATGCTACATAAGAAAATAAATAAGATTTATTTTCCGCTTTTACTAAAAACTCACTTTAAACCACCATCGAGTGTTTGTAATAACTTCCGATTGCCGTCTAACAGGGCCGAATTTACGCATTGCTCAAGACATTGAGCAAATAAATATAACAAACAATAGGGTAAAAAATGACAAACTATTTCCATGTCTTCCACCTTTTTTATGTAGGCTACGGAAATCAGGCTTTCTTTCTCCCAGTCTCTCTCACAGACGCACACACACGCACTCGCACACACACGCGGAGACGCGAACAGAAACTTCTTGTCAGCGCTGCACTGCGAATTTATCAATAAAATAGTTTAGCAGCTACATGACTACATGACCTTTCTCAGTTGCGAGGTTCTTGAAGCAGTTTAACTTAAAGATTCGCTATTAGTACACGCGGCTAGCTGAGAGACCTAGACCAGGTATCACACGCACTTATCTCGCTCTCGATCGCTCCTCTCTCCTCTCGTCATCTCTTTCTCTCCCTCTCTCTAATAACCGCATTTAGACTGCATTAATAACTGCGTAAACCTGCATATCAATGGCTCAAGCCTCTGTTATCAGCTCTAAAATGACGTTTTGGAATTTGCAACGGAAGGTTTGGGATGAGGTGTGTAAAAAATTTTGTTCAACCCACACGAGATTTCAGGACGGAAACATGTCAAATGTCTTGAAACAAATGATCTGAACAATGTCTTGATGTGTGGTTGGGACTCCAGGCCGTTAAAATCATTAGAGAAATACTGCACTCAGTGGTTATGTCATCACATCGCTGCGCCTATTAATTTTTTCTCAGTTCTCAAACAAATTAAGAACTTTTCGATTTTTATTGACTGAACGCAAGCGTTTATTCCGATAGAAAACACTGTATCGTTTTCCACTGATTAAGAAATATTTTTTGTTTGCTTGGGTGGTAATATTAGGTATATTATATTAATAGGGAAGGGGGCCCAAAAATGTGTTTTTTCTACGTCACGAAAATAGGTAAATCCGGACCTGCCATCTAATGTGGGTTTTAGCATGTAATGTTGCTGAAATTAAATGTTATTACCTCTGAGTCAGAGCAGTGATCATGGAAGAGAGAACACAAGCAGACAACGCTGGATGCTGCTAATGCTCATCAGTAAATCAGTGTAAAATAAATAGAAATCATGATTCTGTCGGAGCTATGTGTTTTAAAACGAACCCTAACTAGTGTAAATGTAGCCTAACAGATTTGTAAACTGAAGACTATTTTGAAGCTTTATTAAAACTATTTTGCACTGATTTATTGTGTTGGTTACATTTTGTTCCTTTGTGCAGTGGCTCAGGAGACGAGTCTTTGAGTTTGTATAAACATCAACAAGCTGAAAAATAAAACAAGTTTTTTTTTTTAGATAATGTAATCTTGTTAAACCTTGATTTCATGGAAAATTGGTATCAAAAAAGTATCGTGCAGGACTGGGTATCGAATTCAAGGTATCGGTATCAGATATCGGAAAAATTGAACTATCCCCAGCCCTCGTGATTGGCGTTGTCCAAGAAGAAAACAAAAAATGTCTTTAGGCTTTAATTATAACCTTCCCTTTGAAATCACGGCCGTAATTTTTTTTCCTCTTTACCGTTTTCTCTGTCTCTCTCTCTCTCATCTCTCTCTCTCTCCTCTCTCTCTCTCTCTCTCTCTCACCACTCTCTCTCCTCATCTCATCTCTCTCACTCTCTCACTCACATCACTCACTCACTCACTCACTCACTCACAACTTATATAGATATATATAATATATATTACTGTGTGATATTGAAGAAAAATGCTATACGCGATACCTTGTTAAAAAATGCGATATACGATATTGCTTAAAGTGTGAAAAATCTATTTAAATTATATTTTTAAATATTTAAAAATGAAAATTATGTAACCAATTTTTCACATTCTTTCTTGGAAAAGAAAATCACTACAACTTCTGAAAGTGATCAGCAGTGTTTTAGCATTACATAAAAAGTAATGTCACAATTTATAAAATGTCATTTTAACATCATGTGAACATACAGACAAGAAAAATTAATGACACTAATTTTATATAATTGTAACATTGCTTTCCACACACTTTAAGTTCTTCTTCATATACCACAGCAAAAACTGTAGTCTGAGAAAGTTCAAACAAGATTAAAGGCAAGTGAACAGTCAGTAAAAAAAAAAAATACACAATTACAGCATAGATTAAAATAAACAGTAGTAGTGGCGGTTACAGAAATGTATAATTAAGTGTCAAATCACCCTGCCTTTTTTTGTGTTCATTGTGTAATTTTTGTTAAGCTGTGTTTTGTTGTTTATTAACATTAGTGGCATATTCGCAGCAAGTGTTTTATAAAGGTCTGCTGTCCCTTATCAAACCAACTGCAGGCGATCCATATATGATACATCCGCTTTCTTTCTCATCTGTTTACAATTCATTTTTAAAACATAACTGAATGCCTTTACGAGATGATCCTCGAGACGGTACTATTGACAATGCGTGTCTGGTTTCCAAACATAGGATGAGATTCTAAGATGAATCACTCGGTGTTGCCCGGGGCAGCTGTCCCTGACACGCTTCTGTGTGTGCTTTCAGGTGTGTTCAGACAGCAAGAAGAGACGGCAGAGTTGTTTCTGGGCACTATTAAACACTTTTTAAACGTCAGCAATTCTGCTATATGCATCGCACTAAAACGTTGACCGTTTGCAACTTTTTGATTTAAGAGCCTCTTAAAATGATTCGGATATTCGAACGCCGTTACATTGTTTAATTTACCTTTTATATATATATAAATATATATATAAAAATACTTTTTTATTTACCATGTTGTTAATGTTGTACTTAAGGTATTTGATAGGAAACGAACAGCGACACAATAAGGTTCTGAAAGTGCTGTAATTGTTTGTGTGATTACTTTGCTTTTAGAAGGTTGTGACATAACATCTTGACCCGAGAAAACAATTACTAAGGGAATTACCGGCACAAATAGGTCAAAATCATCCCATGCTGCAAAATTGCATTTTTTCAGTTGCCAAATATGTTTCGTGTACAGCAGCCACTTCACACAACCGCCACGTTCACACAGCAGCAGAATACGGTTGTCAGTCCTGTATTTGAGTCCTTAACACGGTTACGTTCACACAATACAGTTATTTACGGGGGTGACAACTGCATTCTATAACCGAACACACACCTGTCTATTTTCAGGACTCGCAACCGCATTCTCAGAAAACATGCACTGTATGAACTGGACAACTTGTAGTACAGTGCGAGAGAACCGCTCATGTGTGGTCTCACTCTGGGTAAGTCTTGGCCTAATGGTTAGAGAGTCGGACTCGTAACCCAAAGGTTGCGGGTTCGATTCTCGTACCAGCAGGAATTGTTGGTGGGGGGAGTGAATGTACAGTGCTGTTTTCCACCTTCAATACCACGACTGAGGTCTCCTTGGGCAAGGCACTGAACCCCCAACTGCTCCCCGGGTGCCGCAGCATAAAATGGCTACCCACTGCTCCGGGTGTGTGTTCACGGTTCACGGTGTGTGTGTGTTCACTGCTGTGTGTGTATGTGTCACCATACTTGGCCACATGTCACGTCACTTTCACTTACACCACGGAAAAATCAGCTGGGCAACATCTGAAGGTTATAGGGCCTTTCGCACCGCGGGAACCTTTTCATAGTACCAGAACTAATTGTGGAACTACCCACTTTTCGGCGTGTTCTCACCACCGGAACTGGGAGCGATTTTAGTACCGGACTGCCTTTTTCGAGAACCAAATTAGCTCCTACTCCGGAGCAGAGTCTAACCAGCACAACTGGTACTAATCGTGACGTAAGTAGACATTGATTGGCCAAAAGCGTATGAAAACGCCCTCACCCGCCATGATTTAAAACGCCGTGTAAACATACTGTAAACACTGTCAACTTATTTCGCAAGTATGGAGAACAGCGATAGATGGACGGACGCTGAAGTGCAGGCACTTGTAGCAAATGTAGCACTGTCAGTTGTCGTTGGAGATTCTTAGTCCTCCTTTCCGTTCTTTCAATCGCTTTACGTAGACGTCGACTTTCCATGTCCATTATTGTGAAACCCGCGAGACACAACAAAAACACAGCTCCGATCACAGCGTCCTCCATCCTGCTGTTGTTAACGTAGTTTTTTGTTTCTGTTGTTGAACGGCGCGCACAAATGACGTCGCTGTCGACCGGCGTACGTCATTTCTTAGTACACACTCTCGGTGCGAATGCAACCCTTTAAATGGTACTGGGGAAATAGTTCGCGCAAAATCGTCCCAGTACTTTAGTACCGTACATTTAGTTCTGGAACTAAAGCGGTGCGAAAGGGCCTTTTGAGATGCAGTCACTGTTCTCCACTGGAGCAGCTTCCGTCAGTTTTGTGCGTCACTCAAATTCAGTGTCATGCGTCAGTCATTTCGAGACTGTAAGGAGATGCGGTTGTCAATCCCTAAAACTGACAGTGTGAACGTGGCCATAGTTAATATAGTGATTACTTTCATTTCTGGCGCTATGGCATTTTTAAACTGTCTGAGATGTTAGCGTGTCTCTATTAATATCGGTCACAAACATGAGCACTGCACGATCTAATGTGTAGTGTCTTATTTAACTCACTGTCATGTGTTGTGTGCAAATATGCATTTCCTCTCCCTCTTCACGTTTCGTTGATTTTCTCCACTGCTAAAGAAACTCTTCAGCCTCTTAAAAGTCCTCGTCAGTACTCCTAACAATTTTGGACGTTAAGAGCTCTTTTAAGGGTCAAGATGCTTTCTGAATTACTTTTTTCTTTGCTAGGATCTTTTCTTTAATTTTTTGAGGAATCACCCACATTTCTAAGAATGTTCTTAGAATTTTGTTACTAGGAGCAACTCTAAGCACTAAGATTGTTCATGAATTTGGGCCCAGATCCGTGACATCGTGATTGATGGGCTGTGCTTGCTTGCCCTTTACCAAAGGAGTGACATGTCAGTGGTCAGCGAGTAAATTTAGGGATGGTTTACTAAATCACCCCTACTCATTTTCTATGCGTTACTTTTGCATTTAAATTATTATTTTTTTTAAACAAGTTGCCCTCAAACCTGTTTAAAACCCTTCTGGCTTGATTTTTAATCTTTTATTTCATCTTAACAGTCGTCGAGATGACATGGAATCGCTAGGATACGTGCTGATGTACTTCAACAGAACCAGCCTGCCATGGCAGGGACTGAAGGTAAGCAGTACAGATAATGCAGGTGTTTATTTATAATAGCTGGATTTTAGATGGGATCGCACTGCATGTCTGAGACAGATTTGTTGAACGTACTTGTTCCTGAGACACTGATATATAGATTTTTTTTTTTTTAAAGCATGCCAGTAACTTTTCTACTTTGTATGGTTTGAATGTAGGTAATATTAAGTATGGATGTTTAGAAATGCTGCCTTTATGTAATTAGAGCAGGAGAATACTCCTTAATGTCACTGAATATTACCAACTTTCTTTATTACTGTGGAGGGAAAAACCTTAAAAGAATGAACTTAAAATTGCTAGGCAGCAGGGCTCCAGACTGTGCCTAAAATTTGCGACCGAAAATATTAATTTGCGAGTGATATTTTTGCTGGCGACTATACAAATTTACATGTAACGATTTAAAAATTTGCATGTAATGCCTTTTTTCCTGATTGTTTTGCGATCACATCATTTGTTATGTTGACGTAATGAACTGAGACGATGCGCATCAAAGTTATAGTGGAAAAACAGTCCTCATCTCTGCCGAACACCAGCACACCTGCTAAAGCTCCAGTTGTGCGAGAGATCGAAAATGACGGAGACGTGCGAAGTAAAAGTGCAGAAAAGCAGTGTCTATTTCGTGCACATCTTGAACAAACTACAACAGGTAAAGCTGTCAGCTATGTGGACATTAACAATATTGTTAACAATTCTCGTTTATAATCGATACTGATATGGCTTCTTGTTATCAAGATCTTTAGTCTATATGCTGTGTTCTGTTAATTCGTGAACTTCATATTATTTGTAGCGCATTTGCCATCCAATAATCACTATGCTTTGTTACCTTTTAATAGACAAAGTATCAGCTTTTAAATTCTGCCAAATTCATAATAAAAATTCTAACAATAAATACCGTTTTGGCGCTCTTTAATGTGGCATGAGCGATCGCTTTAGTTCTTGCGGCATGTGAACCCATCATATCTTTCCCTTTACTACTATAGTACGAAATAAACATAAATGGACATCAAAAGGTATATTTCAAACTCTGGAAAACTAGTAAAGCTTGTAAACAATGCCATGTGACAATACATTTACCTCAGAATAACCATTTGGTGTCCATAAGCTCTTTAGTCATATTTAAAAAAATAAATTAAAAAAAAGCATTTTGCCAAATAAATGCATATTTATATTTTTACTTAAATATAAAGAAAGAATACAAGGAGCTAAAGATAAAATTCAACACCACCTATATAATTGCATGTTACTAATAAAGAGAAACAGACTGGATGTGTGCAAGACGTATGACAACATTTATAGGATGCATTGAGGAGGAGCCTAAAACTATACTCAATGGCCAAGAGATGCTGACATAATTATGCCAAGTGAAATTGGCACAGATTCTGTGTTATAAGCAATTCTTTGTGACTATATAGTTCTGAAGTTGGGAAAGACGTGTAGTTCCCACTTTAAGTGAACCATAGTTCCCAGGACATCTAAAAGATGGATTAAAATGCTAATTAACATAAGAAAAGGTGAGATATAAACACATGACAGTATGACTGAATAATAAAATTAAATAGATAAATAACATGTTTATTCTGTGGTATTTAAAAAAATCATTTGCCACCTAATTGTTTCTTATAGGAGCCAGTGGCTCCTTAATTGATTTTTGTCTGGAGTCCTGTAGGCAGTATAAAACAGGATAACAGGTGGTGCCTAAAAAAGTGCTGTAAATCTCCTTTCATCTGGGTTATTTATGGCCTCTAGCACTGTGGGATTGCACACTGATGGACAGCCAGTACCAGATCATAGCGTGTAACATTTTAATTTTTGTCCACAGGCTGCCACAAAGAAACAGAAGTATGAGAAGATTAGTGAGAAAAAGATGTCGACCCCTGTCGAGGTGTTGTGTAAGGTATGTGAAATTCTGCACGTCACAGCAAGGCTTTTCAAAAGTCTGCATTCATACATCGTATGCGCATACATGCTACTAAACCTGTGCTCAGTTTAAAGGTTGTGATGGTACAATTCTTAGGCTCCATGAGTATTCAAATTAGTTATCTTCAGAGCATTCAATACTGCTAAAAAGACCAACTGTATATGAATATGATGCTTGGCCACTATTTTTGTTTTGCTTCTTTTGTGTGTGTCTTTTTTTAAGGAATATAAATGTTTATATTTTGTATGTCAGGCCTACAAACTATGTACAAACATCCAGTTGCTTATAAGAAACTCTGATCCTATGTCTATTAGGCTGGGCGATATATATCGAGTTTGTACGATATATCGATATTTTCTTTATAAGCAATTCGATATGAGGCAATACCGTTTATATCGATATACAGTAGTTTGATACGAGCGCATGTGAAAATATAGCTGAGGACACAGACTGAGCTGCTGCGGAGAAAGTGCATCCTATTTGTTCTAAACCTGTGACAAGCTTCATATTAAGACCTTTAAAAACTAGTAAGACATAGTTTATAGTTTCATTTCGCATATTAGTTAAAGCGGCTCGGCCCGTCATATGCTCTGACAGAAAGGCTGTGTGTGCCCACTAGGGCTGTGCGATTTGGGGGAAAATGTCAAATTGCGATTTTTTTTTTTGACCGATATTGCGATTTTTAAATTTGCAAAGTCAAGCTTCAGCTCAATATTGTCAATAATGTGCAGCAAAAACATTACAAAAAAACATTGGGGGGGGGTCATATTCCCTGCTGAAAAAAAAACAATAGAAACCATCAGAGAAATTCTTATAGTTTCCATTAAACCATTACAAAATTCCTTTTTGTTTTGGGCATTATTCCAATAGGAATTACTGTTGTTCTATTGGTTGCCATCTGCATCAAATAGACACCATTATAGTTTACATTAAAACCAAACAAATTCCCATTATAACCCTGAAATCCATTAAATTTGTTATTGTGTTTTGGGAGGGGTTCTATTGTTTTTTTTTTTCTTCAGCAGGCAAGATTATAATGGTATAACTACTTTTACAGAATTAACTTAATTACTGAATTTCACAGAAAATATTAGTTTATTTTTTATAAATAAAGAACTGTATTAAGTCAATTATTAAAGTATTACATATGCTGATTTTTTCATTTTAAGTATTTGGGATTTTAAGAGCAAGTAGAAAATGTGCTGAATGTTTCATTTCATCCAAGTGAAATTACCAAGCAGTTAGTTGTATTTACATTCGTTTTAAACGCGGAGCCAGGCGCGAGTCAAGCCTCATCCATACTGCCAGATGTGCTCGTGGAGACTTGCGGAGCCGGGTGCGAGTATAAACGAGCATTACGAGACAGGCTGCGTGAGTGCGGTAAGCATGAACGACTCGTCCGTGATGCGGGATTCGCGCCGCGTGGGGCAGAGAGGAGCGAGTATGAGAAACACTCACAGACACAGGCTGTGTGTGCATTCTTCTGAATTGGGAATAGCCAACATGTATTATAAACTTATTTCAAATTAATCTGTTTGGGAGATAAAATGTTTAAGATAACGTTCACGTACTAACAAAGACATCTAAGAATGTGTCTTTTATTCTTCAGTACTGAAAACAGAACCGAGAAGGGAGCTTTTTGATATGCGCTGTGACGCAGCTCTTGTTGCGTACATTTTCTTTAGTTTTAATTTGCCTAACTATCGATCTGACCCAGTAGACGCCATAATCCCACTCTGTCTCTCTTCCCGTCCCTCTTTCTGTGTTTTTTTTTTTTTTTTTTTTTTTTTTTTTTATGTTGGTTTTTACGCAGTTGTATTACAGCAGTGCGATTGGGTAACGAGGTGCGCTCACCGTCTCCGCCCAGTGCACGTAAGACTGCAACTCAAGGCTTGCAGTCATGCATATGCTCTGGAACAGAGTAATATCGCGTCCACATCGCAGGCTTTGCAATTAGGAAATTGCAACGTCTCAAATCGCGATTTCGATTAATCGCACAGCCCTAGTGCCCACTGGGGTTGGGTAACGTTCACATTTTAACTGCTGCGGTACCGGTATCGGTACTTGAATTTTGGTGCTGGTACCCAACGGTACCTTTTTTCCGGTACTTTACTCTGTGTAATTACAAAAACATTTATTTCACTGAAAAAATAAGTCAAAAAGTCTCAATTTCAACATTTTGAACAATAGGGCGCTACAAACTTTTTCTTTCTTTTTTTCCCCCCAGAAATTCTTGTTTTCATTTTTCTGAAAATCAAATGAAAGCATTGACTATAGAGTAAATTACGTTTTTATGAATGGACTTCGCGATCCCGTCTGTGTTTTCGCAGAAACCATATGACCCTAGAAATGTAACCACACTTCAGAACATTTCGGCTCGCCCTGTGTGTTGTCTGAACGAGTGTCAGGGGTGACCTCACGTCACAGGGTCTCTCATTCTCTCTCTGTATGCGCCCAGATGCATTCTCAGGTACCGAAATTTGGCACAGATCGATTTAACGTGAATCGGTACTCTGTAGTACCGAAGCAATTCGGTCGGTACCCTTAAAAGTACCGAGTTCGTTACCCCCAATCCTAGTGCCCACTATAGGCTACTCGCGCTGTTTAATGTGTTTGTGAAATGCTGCCTTCCTGAATGCATAACTTACATTTCAAAGGTATATTCTCCATCTGTAAATGTTAGTAAGCCATGGAAATATTTCCATTTTTCTTTCAGAAGTGCATGAGCCTTCTGCTTTTGGATTTTCCGCTAAACTTCAGTGAACGAGCGCCGCTGCGCGCCAAACAGACAGCTCAATTAAATAGGAGTGCAATAACTCTGATGAAATGTGATTTTAACCATTTTTTGCACATAATATAAAGGCTTACATGGTTACGTTCACTTTATTTGTTTTCATAGCCTTTATGTATTGTTTTGTTGGACAACATTGGGCGGCGAGTGAAATATATATATATATACTTATATATCTATATATATATATATAATATCTATATATTATTATATCCATGTTATATATAATATATATATATATATATATATATATATTATAAATATATATATTTTAAAAATGTATATATTATATATATATTAAATACAGATTTTTTTTAAAAATACAAAAACGAAAATACCGAGATATATACTGTATATTGCACATCGACCAAAAAATACTGAGATATAAGTTTTTGCCCATATCGCCCAGCCCTAATGTTTACTCACCAGGCTTCTAGCCTACATGACTGTAATTTCAGACAGCCTTTTTCCTGCTAACAGTGCTAGCTATTCATTATATGATATTAAAAAATATCTGGTCAGGTTGACATGACATTTGTGGAGCTTGGTAATTTGGTTCTTTCGTTACATGCATTTGGCTCTTTCTCCAGGGTTTCCCAGCAGAGTTTGCCATGTACCTGAACTACTGTCGTGGGTTGCGGTTTGAAGAGGCACCTGACTACATGTATCTGCGTCAGCTTTTCCGCATTCTTTTCAGGTGCCTGACAATTTCTTGCATTACCTCAACACTCCCAACTGGCCCAGAAACACCAAGACACTCCCTAGTCACAACTTGTTTTCCACATCTTTGTTACCAGTAGAGTCTGAGGTCAATTTTTCAAGCAGAAAGTCTTGCAAGTTGTGGACTCCTTGTTTATTTCTTTACTTGTGGTATCTAAGTTAATTTGATTTTTATGGGTATACTCACTCTCGCTTGATCACTTCCAGGACTCTGAACCACCAGTATGACTACACATTTGACTGGACCATGCTGAAGCAGAAAGCAGCACAGCAAGCGGCCTCCTCAGGGGGACAAGGGCAACCGGCACAAACCCCCACAGGCAAGCAAACTGACAAACCCAAGAGTAACATGAAAGGTTAGTAGCAAACAGCCAAGCGACGTTTTCAGTGCAAAAACAGAGACACCAATTGCTTACATTTGTAAAAACAATAGTGGATTTGGAACATTCGCTCCTCAAAAGATTCATGAAATGCAAAGAAACAGTGTTAGTTCAAGGATGCACCCACAAAAAAAAAAATATTCAATTGGTATGTCTTGCAAAAGCAAAGACGTCCTTGGGAAATTTGACTACTAACTTTGTACCAAAAGATGTCTATTCTTCTCTGGGACGAAGGGTTGGCTTCATAATCTTTTCTGTGAATGTCAGATAACCATCCCTTAAAATTAACCCCTTTCTAAATGGGATGCTCTGTTTGACAGTTTTCTCCCAATCATTGTTCCTGGATCTAACACTTGTTAGTCTTGATTATAATGGTCTCTTCAGTACAAACATGGATACGTGGGAGTGATTTCTAACCACAGGCTAACCAAGACCATGTCATTTCCACGTCTTTTCATTGATTCTTACTGTAATTTTCAATGTGTTTGGTGTTGAGGGAACTGTTATATTGTTCTATGTTCATGTGATGACTCAACAGTGATGTTTTTTGTGATTCTAGTTGTGGATCTGCTTTCCAGCAAAAAAGCATAGCCCATTCTTTGTATATGGACTTGGAGTTGAGAGTGTTTTTTATTTTTTCCCATCCATCATATTATGTTTCCTAAGGCAGAACTGTTGGCGATTTAAAATTTATGTTAACGAACATATCGAGTCTGTTTCACACTACATTAGCGATAAATAGTCCTGGTCAGATGGTGTAGGCTTTAATGTTGTCTAAATCTGTTGTGCATCTAATGCAGTGTAGGCTTGACACTTGAAAGGGCACAGTTAAGTGGAAAAGCTGCTGTAACTCTTCCACTGCCGTGTCCTTTAGTGCCCTGTTAAAGTTGGACAACTACAGCAGTATTCAGTTTGGGTGTTTCTCATTATTAATGGTATACATCTCAGTGGTTTTAAATAGGGGTGCTCCGATTGATCGGCTACCGATCACTATCGGCCGATAATCACGTTGGGATGTTTGATCGGTGGTCTCTAAAAAGGCAGATCCGACAAACCGAGCGAATCACCGTGCGCGCTCTCCCTTTCTCTCTCAAAATACGCAAATGGCTTCAAATCACCACATCGCGTCTGTCTATAAGCGAGCTGCACTCTGCACAGTTGACACAGGAATTGTCACTTGCACAATCGAGGCAGTGTCACATCATCACTAAAGTTTATAAATTGCATTACTTTTTTATTCTTGCCAGTGTTTAACCATTCAGCGCTCTCGCGCTCTCTTGGAGACCATGCACTCATACACACTCGCAGCGCACACACATAATGCCAGGTTCACATTACTCCGTTTGCAGTGTGTATGTGGTGTGTATTTTTTCCACGCTCATGTTAACTGATTACTAGATTAATAAAGCGTGCACACTGCGCACGGTTGCAGTCCGGCAGTGCGTTCCACGAGCGGTGCGTCTGCAGCAGTGCAGAGATTGTTTCCGTACCGAGTCTATTGCTGCGCTGTAAGCGCTGAATTAAAGTAACAGTATATATGAACATGGATTGACACGAAAATGTAGTAATTACACCATAAATGCATATTATTGGAGGCCTCTATATGGCTTTTTGGCTAAGTTTAAAGGGAAAGAGCACTTTTAGATAAAGAAGGCAATTATAGATGGCACTCGTGGCGGTAGGAAAACAAAGTTCTTTATGAACTGCATGGATTGCTTGTAATAAAGATTTCAATGCAAAAGGAAAGGAAGTAGAGCTGACTATTTCTGTCAGTGGTAAGTTTGTGATAATGTAAGAAAAGTAGTTTAAATGTTTTGCCACTTGCTTGAGCAACTTAATATATAAATCTAGAAGTAAATGCAAAAGTAAAAAGCATTGAATAATTTGTTGCTTATATTGATGTCTGTGAAAGATTGTATTACTGTACTGTGTATAAAAAGAATTGCAATGCTGAAAAAGCGTTTTCAGTGACAATGTTTGGATTTGAAATCAAAATAATGGATAAATGTTGTGTTTGTGGTAAAAAGCCACGGATCAGTAGCGGACTCTTGTGTGAAAGCACAGTCCGTGCTGCTTCCCCTCTCACAAGAGTCCCCTAAGAGGGGAATTTCCCCATTTTCAAAAATGAAATTCAGGCCCTGAATAAATGTCAAAAATCCTGATTGGTGTATCACTATAAATAGTTATAAATGATCAAAAGAAGGTTTTTAAAAGACTGTGATCGGTATCTGCAGATACTGCTTTCTAAAAAAAAATCCGAGCCCCCCAGTTTTTAAACATTGTCATTCACTAGTAAGTTGCCTTTGCGCTTAATAGTCCCTGATTAAACTATTTGATGTCTGTAGGATTATACTGAAGCCTTTGTTTGTCGGTGGGGTGTGGGAATATATTCCAGAGTAGACTTAGAAATTTCTGACAGTTGTGATATTTAAAGCCATGTCATGCTGTAATCATCTATTTAATCAACTGAACGGGATGTCTTTTTTTCGCCCTTTTGGCCTAAATGCCCTCAGAGGACAGTGGGTTTAATATAGTGACTGTGCCGTCAACCCACACAGGCAGCTTTTCCCAGCTGAGCTTTGTGATCCTCTGTGATGTTAGACATGGCTTTTAGAGTCCTTTTTTTTTTTTTTTTTTTTTTTTTTTTATCCCATGGTCCAGGTCATGATCTTTGTTCATAAGCTTTGTGAAGAGCAGAAGGCTGTTTTACACTCAAGGTTCATGAATTAAGGCAGAGAACAACTGATGTTAAAAGTGGCTGGACTAAGAATAGCATTTGCTGATGAGGTGGTATTGGCCTAATCCTCTGCACACTGTTTTAGTTTGATTGCACCCCATCCCCCCCTTCAAAAGCCAGGATGCACAATGTAGCCTGCTTAGATATATGATTGTATCATTTGGATTGCGAGAGCTCAATAGGTTCAAAGATTTGCGTATCTTACTGGCTCAGAAATAGAGGACTGTCCCTTTAAGATCCCTTGGGCTGAATAGCCACAGCCAAGAATTTAAGTGGTGACGCTCAGGAGTGTTTGAGCTTGAAAGAACTTTATTTGCAGGGGATTGTTGGTTTCTTAGTTACCAACTTTGTTAGTTCTGCAACAACGGAGGTCTGGAGCTTGGACTGCTGTATTATTGTGAGATTTGTCCTAAATGCTGCGTCAGTATACCCCTTCATGCTCAATGAATACAGACTTGTCAAGCATTTAGTTTTCTTCTCTTCCCCTCATCTTTTTTCACTCCTGAAATGTTCCATTAGTGTCCATAGAAATGTCAAGGCTGTGGTAGCTGAATGTAACTATCATCTTTCCATTGTGGATTAGTTAAAAATGACAAGCAGTGACATAAATGGGCTACAACTCTGCTTTTGAATCTAAAAATATCTCAATAGTTGTCATCTTTCTGTAGCTTCTGAAAAGCCTAAATGTTAATAATATTTTTAAGTGAGGAAACTAAGTAAATATGTTTTCCAAGCATAATCAGTTTAATTTTTCAAAAGAGTAATGTCGAGCAGCCTTTAAACAACTCTTTAGATTTTATTCCTTTTCCATATCCGGTTTGATTTTGTGCTCCGTTTGCCTGAGGCAAAAGCACATACTTTTTTTTAAAGCAGACCACAGTTGAGAGTGCTGCACTGGAAACATTTCAACATGCGTCACAGGTCTGTCAGAGTGTTTTTTGCTTAGGATTGTGATTGCACATGACTTGAAACTCCTTGTGAGGTTAGCAATTACGCTTTCAAATCAAATCTGTACCCATCTCATTTTTCTCAGCAGTTTAATTCACATGAACTTAAAGGAATAGTTCACCTTAAAATTAAAATGGTCATTTATTCTCCGTCATGTCGTTCCAAACCTGTGTGACTGACTTCTGTGGAGCACTGATATATTTCTTAAAATATCTATTTGTTAACCCGAACGTTGTAGGTGTATAGATAACCCCCCCCCCTCCTTTTTTTGTCCTTACATTTGAAATTTAACTGGCTTCCATTGTTGTTTCCCAATATTCTTCAAAACAAGTCTTTTAAATGGTACTTTTTAGATGGATATTGCACTGCTTTTTAAGGCTGGTAGCATCATCTAGTATCTGTTTTAGTGAGTCATGTCATGCCCTCTCAGTCTTTACATTTAGTTTGACATTAAGGATTCTTGTCAAAGGACAGCTGCTTTGCTTTGAGCTGGATTTTTTTTAACCGTGGGCTGGCTGATCATGCAACAGCTGACTTGGTTAAGGTGTCAGTCAGCTATAGAAGTGTATGAATGAGTACATTCATCAGTTATGGTTATGGCAAGTCTTGGCTGCCCCGAAAACCCCTTCAGCGCTTACGCAGTCGCTCAGATTGGCGTTAGCTAAATGGTTGTAATAAAAGAGTTTAATCCCCTCTGAGCCCCCATGAGTTTGATGACATGAATGTTTTTCTGAGATTCTCTGCAGCAAGTCTTGACTTTACCGCAGAGAGGGACTTGATGACTTTGCACTTTCTCTCTTCCAGGACTGAATAATGCTTTGACGGGGTTGGCCGCATTGATTACAGTAGCTCAACCCCATTCAGCTCGGTGTCACTAACTCTTAACCCTCTCCTCTCTATCTATTTGTCTCCCTGTCTTGCAGGTTTCTAAGCATTAAGACAATGTAATGAAGCAGAGCAGAGTGGTCGTAGCAGGATTTGCCTTCCAATCACACCCCGGCATCTAGGATCAAATTCACCAGAACCTGCCAGGCACTGTGGGCAACCTTTTTCCTGTTAAAGGACTTTTGTTCCATATACTATATATGTAATCTGTATATATAGATAAGATGCTCTGCATATATCTATATATTGGTATGTATATACTATATCCACACAGAGAGCAGGCTTGGTTTGGAGTTGGAAGCTGTAGCCTTTTCTATTGTCCTGTCCCTTAAGACTTTTCACCCCCTCCTTCTTTGAAATGGAAAACAGTAGAAAATGGGGATGTAATTGTGCACATGCCAACATTTTCCCGAGTTCTCTCCTTCAGGAAAGCTGTTTGGGGTCCTTCCTGAATTCTCGGTTGCCCATCAGAGCAGTTTTGGCCCCCCTTTCCCTTCTCATCGACCTCTCGTCACAAAGCGTGGCACGAACCCAGACACTCTTCTGTCAGAATGGAGACATCTGAGACACATTTTCATCCTTCAATATTTTTTTGCTCTTCCTTTCCTCAAGCAAAATGAACAATCTGAGATTAAATGTTTTTTTGTTTGTTTCAAATGTATCCAAATAATTAAAAAGGCAACCATTGGGTTTTGTTTTTCTTTTCTAAAAAGGTCATTGCGATTCTGCCTGCTGATATGTGCTAGAGAGCTTCTAATGTGAAGATTAAAAAACAACAAAAAAACCTTGTAGTGACTACTAGGTTTCTCTTTAGAACACTGCATTAACTATATTGTACTTGGTATTCTGAAGTCTAAAAAATAAAAATAAACTCAGAAGCATATTCATTACAAATTAGGCATCACTCTGAACTAAACCTGTATGTTAATTGCTTAGATGGAAATTATATGCATCTGATCTGGGTTTTTTCTCTTTGGAAAAATGTTTGTTGATTGAGAAAGTAAGCATCTGTGCGATTAATTGCTATGATAGGCTTAATGTTCTGTTTTTGAGAGAAAAATGTGCTCACTCCACCCTTCCATTACCATTTTTTATATGCATATATAGCTTTTTTTTTTTTCAGGAAAAAAAAGTTACTTTTTTTTAATTTTTATAATCTTTCCCTGTATTGAATCAATCATTTTGGGGAAAGTTTTTTTTTTTTCTTTTTTCTTCCTGTGGTGAAGCAGATCCTCGTGTAAAATATCTCTGGGACGTTCTCTCTGCAACAATTTTTCGCTGCTGTTTGGTAGCAGTCTTTTGCTCATTTCATTTTCTTTTTTTATTGCAAAGAAACATGTTGGAGGGGTTCTTTTCTATATAGTTTTGGGTCTTGTGAGGCAAGAGCAATTTGATTTTCCTTATGTTTTCCTCTGCCTTTAGCCATGACAAATGCACACCAGTAACTTGGCTTTCTTTTCTTTTTGTTTTCCTTGCCTCCAAACTGTCCCTCAGAACCAGCTTTAAGTACGTTACAGCTGGACATTCTATAAAAAGTGTAATTTATTCCCTTTTAGCATGTCAGAATAAATTAAAATGTCTTCTCAGAAATGCTGTCCTAGTCTCTGTAATTTTACAAGAATGCAAATAACTTGGAGTACTGATAGACATCCCCCTCCCTTTCCATTTGTTCAGGTATCTGGCTTTAGTCTGCACATTTATTGTTGAAGTACCTCACAACCAGGCATCAAACTTTTTTTTTTTAAACTGAAAATTAAAATGAAATGCTTAAAAAAAAATGAGAAGGCAAAATGACTGGTTTTCAAAAAAAAAAGTAAAGCTTTGAATGATTTGGTCTCAAGTGTTTAAAGAGACATCTTTATGGAAATGATTTCAAGATGTTGCTGTCATCCAGGAAAGCAATTCTTGTGGGGTGGTGGGTGCTTGTGGTGGTTTAAATTTCCAGGGTTTATATCTGTAAATATTAAAATGGCTTCAAATGGCAGGTGTGGAAATTGGTTAATGTTCTTATTGACAAACCATGGAAAGGGCTGCGTCAGTTTCCTAAAATGTATTTTTTTTTTTTATATTCAGCACTGGATTATTAATGATTTTGTGTTACGAATTATAACGTGTTGCTTATGGAGTCATATGTAGGGGTTTCAAATCAAAGCATAATCATAACTTGCCTGTTATTTAAGTAAATGACAGTGGTTTAAAATGTGCTGAGAATAAGTCTAAAGACTCAAATGGGACACTTGAGGGAAATTAACGAGTGGAAGGGGGGAAGGGATTGGAGTTCAGATCAACACATGCACAAAACAGCTGCTGCCTCATAGGGGGAAGGAGTAGGAAGGCACATAGAACAAACCTGTTTAACAAAACCACCAGTATGAGTACACAAAACGTAAATCTAACGGCCTTATATGATCATGTACGAATTTTTATTCTGCAAATGCTTAATACCTCATTTAAACTCTCTTTGTATAGCCTTTGGTGTATTGTTCAAAGACGGCCTTCATAATGTATGAATGACTTCTTTCCCTCTGAAGGCTCTTCTGAAGGCCTCTCTTCCCTTTATGAGGTGGAGTCCTGAAGCCGCACGAGTCAAGCGTCACGTGACCGCAGGCCGTTCTGCTGTAGCTGTGTAATGTAATCCATGCTACACACTTTAATCACCCTCAGTTCCTCTATATCCCACTGTGAACGCATCATGAAATCAACGTTTAAAAAGATTACTTTTTTTTGAGTGTTGAATGTACCTAAAGGCAATAAATTAAATGCAGGTTTTTATTTATTAAAAATATATTTTTAGATATGTGTGTAAATTATGCCGCTATCAGAACAATAAAATGGTAAAAAAAAAGAAAAACACGACAAAGATTACTTGCATTAAGCAATTTTATTGCACTGAATATTTGTTACGGAATTTTTTTTACGTTATTTATCTATTTATTTCATATGTGAAAAAGCTATAGTTTTTCTGATGGCAGTTATCCGGTGAAAATAACTTATATTCTGTATTTAGGGTAACAACAAAATTGCTGCATTCATATCACCTCGTTCATTTTTATTTTCAGATACAAGACTTGGAGGGGAAAAAAATTCTGAATGTAGATGTAAGCGTCTGAGGATTTGAAAATGCGTGTGTCATGAGGCGAATTTACATCAAACTTAATCTCATCCAAACATAAGATTAATCTCTCTGAGAACTACTGGATGAGCTGGGAGTGGTCAGTCCATATACAGCATGACACACGTCTCCTGTAGGGCATCTGCACCCTGTTAATCAATGAGAACACACCCTAATAAGAAACACTCCTGCTTTTTAGTGACCGAGAATGACACATTAAATCAATACAATTTTGTTTATTCTGGATTTGTGTTGATTTGTTAAGAAACTTCTTCAATAACAGTAAACGTCACATTGTTAATGTTTTCATGAGGGACACAATAACGCAAAACTTAATATTTTACACCATATGTTTATAAATTTGGCTCATACACACAACTGCGAAAGCTCAGAATATATATATATATATATACTTATCCCATATATTATAGGTAGATATACAGCTCAGAATATATATATATATATGCTTATCCCGTAAATGCCTCAGGCAATGGCGTGACACATACTAGTTCCTCCCTAGTCAAACTTGTGGCCCCCTTGTGACATTAATGAGACACTGCACCGGTTTCGATGAGCCTTGTGACACACAGACAGCTTCAGGAAAAGATCACATTTCATCCTGTTGTTTGAGCGTCAGCTGTACTACGAGGGGTAAATGAAAGCCAATCCATCTGAAATAATATCAATGTGTTGTAACGCAGAGCTATCCGATTTAGGGGATTGTGTTACAGGTACCCCCTGCGCTCCCCCCGTATATGTAATTACTGGAAAAACTCAAGCTGTGGAAAAAGGAAGAATTCAGAATATTAGAGCAAACATACCATTCTTTTACTTTAAGCTATACAGTTATTTAGCTAATTCACTCAAAATTGAAGAAAGTGGCGTTTTGGCAGACAAAATGGCAATCTTTATAACGAAATAAAGAATAGGGTGTCCAAATATTTAATTAGTGTGTCTCATGAAACTGTACTGAAAAGTACAAGGCACCTTGACATGTTCAGACACACCCGGCACGGCAGAGCTCTGGAAATGCCCCCAGCATGTGGTGTCATTCACCGTCTCACACATTTCTGACACACCCTATCTTCAACTGACATTTCACAATGCACACTTAACATGCAGATAGTTACTGTCTTTCAACTGCATGCTGAATGCTGAATGAATGAGTGAGTGTGTGAATTATTCATGCTAAAGGATTAGCCACTCCTCATACATAAAATGAAAGGCCCATGATAGTCCCTAGCCTAGGCTTGCTTAGTGACCTTAAGAATGGACCAGACTATCGAGTTTTTTGGTTCACGTTTCATGACTTCGTGGTTAATACGTGTAATTTTCATAACATACTATTTAAATTCCAGAATATCCGCAGTGACAGTGTTAGGCCCACTACTGAGAAAATGCGACTAAAATGGTTAATAGTGAAACCAGTTAAACAACACAGCTTGTAGAGCGCTCAAAAGACGTTTGACATTGTCAAATGTCTCTTGAGTGAGTGACGTGTTGAAAAAAAAAATGGACCAGTTTGTCTTCACGTAGTAGAGATAAGGTCATTCTCTCAGTATTGCTTCCTGGGACTTTTACGTTTTTTGGAATGTTCCAGATCAACGTTCCTAGAATGTTGCATTGTGAAAAATGAAAATTCAGTTAAAAGAACGCGTAGGAGCGTACTAACCTATAAATAACATTGACTTAATGTTATGGAAACGGAAATTTTCTTAACCTTCCTAAGGTGTTGAGTTAAAGTTGAAAAGTTGAAAGACTGTTGCTGGAACATTATGCGAACCTTAAGGAGAGAGACACTGCAGGCAAAAACACCGTTTTTTTCATGCACCTGTCAAATTTGAGATTTTGGGCTTTTTGAAAAAAGTGTTTTTTTCAGACTAGTGGAAAGAAAACATCCAAAAGACACCGTTCAGTGTTTCTTTTCTAGCACTTTATCTATCTGTGTCAACAGATTTCAATTACAATGCATATTTTTAAAGGCCGTTTTCTCAAAATGAGTTTTTTCTCCAACACTGAGCCATACATTTCCACTTCAGTAGCACTTACACACACCGAACTTTACATTTGTATTCCTGTCTATATCCTGAAGGTTTTTACAGAGGGATTTGTTCATATATAATTTGCTTGATTATATACATTTTATTCCCAAAGAAACTGTGAAAATTTAGTGTTTTCTGTCCGTTCTAAGCATTTTCTGAATTATGGAGTGACAAAAATTAGATACCCAAAATTCCCTCTGTAAAAACTTTTGACTCTAATATGTCAAAAAAATTAAACAAGAATTTTGAAACTGACATAATCCAGTGTTTAGATTTTTGTTACTAGAAACGTATTCAAATGAGCGCATATTTCATTAAATAATGACTGATTTACATATTTAAACCTAACATTTTAGAAAACTTGTAATACCAATTTTTTTTGCAATTATCAATGTAATCAATCAGCTGGGTAAGGCGATAACTATTAGTTATTTTTTTACCCTATTCACCTGCAGTGTCTCGCCTTAAAGCAACGTTCTGATAACATTATGGAAACTAGATCTTTTTTAATGCTCCTAGAGAATGTTGAGTTGTTAAAATTAAGAAGAAAGACTGATGCAAGGACATTATGTTAACCTTAAAACAATGTTCCACTAACACCAAGAAAACTCCCACAACCAAAATATAATGTTTGGAAAACATTTATAGAACATAAATTTGTTTGCTGGGCAACTGGTTGCAGATTAATTGTTTCTTAACCTAACAGCTTTTTTCTGTAATGTGTCACTAGAAATACGCCTACCCTGCAGCGCATGGCAGACAGTGTGGCAAATCACGGGAATTCTCACTCCGAATGGAGTGGCAGTGTGTGGTCTTGGTTAAACAGATGGCGAAAGACATTTTGCCTTGGGAACGTTGGCATTTGAATGAGAAAAATGGAGGGAACAGGAAGAACACACCTTGCCATGATCACATGAATCAGTTAGTGTGTGTGTGTGTGTGTGTGTGGTCACATTTCCACGGGGCTGTGTGTGTGTGTGTGTCACATTTCCACGGGTGGGTGTGTGTGTGTCACATTTCCACGGCATTACCAGCCATACAAGTCTCTCCACCCTGATTTCTTCCTCTGCGTCATATGTGCATGTCTGAGCCAGAATGGAGAGATTTGTATTACTTGGGTCAGAGTTTGTACTAGCATTTACAGCCAACTTTATTTAATCACATGTCAATGTGTTTTATACGACAACAGGTCATATGAAAGTAATGAAACTCCACTTTCAAAATCTGTCCATAACCCGATTACATGTTTGATTAAATTCAGCCATTCCATTTAAATCATGTCTAAACATGTTACTACACTTAGATTTACTGATCTATACTCGCTGATCACAATAATCATTTCTGAAACAGCATTTGTATTATTCCTCTAATGCTCTTTAGACACGTGTACTAGCCTTTTGAGATTTTCAGGTTGTTTGAGCAAAGAATCATGACTCAGACTTTTATTGTTAAACTGCAGTCCACAAACAGAAGACCTTAGCAGCATGTTTACAGGACATTTTTACTGTTGTAAAAAAAACATATTGCAAGCCCAACCACAAATAACAATAACAAATATAAACAACTATAAATATATTGTAATTATATATAGAATTCCTAAATTCCTAACACAGTTATTCTTCAAAAAAAATACAAATAAAAAAAAATAAAGCAAACAATGATACACACACACACAATTCAAATAATCAAAATAATTGTATATGTATTAAATTATTATATTACTATCAAATATACCCAGCCAGTTCACAATATTGGGCCAAAAGGAAACAACATAAAGGCATACAATAATAATGAAGAAGAAAATCATATGCATATCTCTTTTGTCTCCTTAGTTTTTTTTTTTTTTTTACTTCGGCCCATCTATTGTCGTTTCTGATTATGAAGCTGTGGTATACACATATGTGCTGCAACCCAAAATAACACAGACGTAGACAAATGCAGAAAAGTTTGATTCAGCCTTGAAGCTACATGGTTAAATGCTGTCACTTATTTACGGTCTTATTGTCTGAAGCACACACAGCTGTCTTTGTATCAGCGTCTCCGCCAATGTGGACTCAGAATCAACAGGGCTGGATTCCACCAGGCAGCTTTTGGGCTGAACAGTTCAACTCAGCACAGATCCTCATGCCATTCCTTTCCCCCTCTGCGCATGTAAGCAAATCATATCAACATTTATGCAACTAATGTCTCTCAGGAGATCTTGATAGGACCCATAAGAGTGAGAGTTGTTTTGAATGACAACCACTTTAAAGTATCTTGTTTACTATTACTTAAAAAAATGTATATAATTACATTCGATCTTTGTCCAAATGTGTGGATTTTTTTCTCCCACACACTGTCACATTTCAGTGGCAGCATGGGTGAACAGTATAAGAAATCTCACAAATGTATGAGCATCTACCGCCCACTTAATCCGGAATGACTCACTGCACATATGTGCTGGAGCATCTGTATACAGTCACTTGCTCAAATCTGTGTACAGCAGTTTTATAAAACAATATCAGAAAATCATTATTTAATGAATGGTCTCTCTAAATATCTGTTCAAATGTTCTTTCTTGTTCACATTTACATGATGTACTCAGATGGAGGGTTACCATATATTTTCCTACAGCAGGACTTATGTGATAACAGAAAAAAAATATGTAAATCGTTTCAGTCACACTTCTGTAAAATTCCTTTAATCTGAGCCACCAGTGTGGGCTGCTGTTCCTTTTGAACCGCCCTACAATGTAAACTGCACCCCCCTGTGGACAGTGTTTGGTGTTCTGTACATTTTTACAAATAGGTGGCGCTGCTTTTTCTTGTCATATGATATAAGCAAAGGCCTTACAAAAACTAGAAAAGCAGTTTGAGCAGAATTGTTTACATATGGATATATTCAAAAAATGTCAGAACAGCACTTTTAGATGATAAACAATAGTTTTATTGAAACATTGTGAAGGAGGTCAACATTAGTTCATGTATTTTAAATGATCAATTTAAAACATTTAAATCTGTGAAGTGTTCAAAATATAATAGACAGTATCTTTATCTTTAAAAATATAACTCAAAATTTGCAATATAAACATTCAAAGTTTGGGGCAGATTTTTTAAATAAAAAATATTCTCTTATTCACCAAATGCACATTAAATTGATCAAAAGCGACAGTAAAGATATTTATACTGATTTACGTTTCAAGTAAATGCTGTTCTTTTGAACTTTATATTCATCAAAATTCCTGAAAAAATATCACCGTTTCACAAAAATAGTAAGCAGCACAACTGATTTCCGCACTGATAATAAGAAATGTTTCTTGAGCACCAATCAGCATGTTAGAATGATTTCTAAAGGATCATATGAAGTAATGTTGACACTGAAGAGTCACGTAATGTAATGCTGAAAATGCAGCTTTGCCATCACAGGAATATATCAGAGTAGAAAACAGTTATTTTAAATTGTAATAATATTTCACAATATTACTGCTTCTGTATTTTTAATTCAATAAATGTAGCATTGGTGAGCATAATATACTTAAAAAAAATAAAAACCTATTTAGAACAGACCCCAAACTTTGAAATGGTAGTGTATATGAAAATGCATGTTAAAATGGAGTATAACCACTGATCATAGTAATAAATTATAATATAAAGGAGGTGCAGCTAAAATTGATATAATTCAGTTGTCCAGCCCCACCCCCAAGAACAGTATTTCCAGGAATCCCCCTTATGATTGCCCAAGGGATTCCTGGGAAAACTGGACCCCGGGGATGGGGAAATGATGGAATTAATTGTGACTGAAGACTGGCAACAATAGAAGTACATTTAATCCTAGAATTACCAACACCTGGTCTAACAAATACTGCTAATGTTAAACAATAATGGTTACTCTACTACTAATTATAAATGAGCATTTTATTAAATAGAAATCTCAAATTTGTGTCATGTAAAATCAAGGGATCTTGCGTTCAGTCTATTAGCAGGCAGTGCCCTTCCTCCCGAGCTACAGTGCTTCATCTCAGACTCCCAGTTGACCAGAGATGCAGCACTGCACCTTGGGCCTGAGGACTGTAGGGGGAATTAATCATGCAGGACTCCTTTTGTGTTTTCCATCTTACCATTTTGGTCAACATGGACTACGACCTCCTACGTCCTGTTGATTACACTGGAGGTGACTCAGTCCCATATAAATAACCAGAGGTTTGGATGAATTCTTCAGTTTGTCACCCAGCCAGCCAGTCTGACCTGCAGCGATTAAACCTAAAGATCAGGGGCAGAAGATGAATATTCAATTACACATGGATAGATGGTATGTATTTAGTATGTTACTCGAAGCCGCGCCAAACGACACTGATTTAAGATTGCAATGACAAACTTCATCGGGGAAGGATTTGTTAGGCCTAAGTTGATGGATGTTTGAGGGGGAAGTGTTGTGGGTGTACAGGCACTGGCTTTGACCTACATGCCCAGATCTCCCTACAAACCTCTCAGCTTTTCCTTCCTAGTTCTCTCACACTTCTATTCCAGTCTTGATCCATTCACTATGCTTTGGAATGCCACGCAGGATAACGGGAAGCCTTTATGACTTCCAGCTCTTTTCTGCCCCCAGCAGTATACGGCACAGACTGGCTCTGCTAGATCGGTGGTTACAGAACAGGATGCTTATTCCTGCAGTGGACATCTGTACTCAAGTTCAAAGGCAACATCAATGCAGCCGTCTGCCGTAGTGCCCCTGAGTCACTCCAGCCAGTGTACCGCAGAATGCGAGGCCACGCCCCTTTATACACAACCACTTCCTCAGTCTCAATCAGACCGGTCCGCAGGGTTCAAGGGGACGTCCTTTCTCATCTTATAAAATCCCAGCCAAATAGAGGTGGTTAAACAGGCTGATTTGACACATACTTCAAGAAGCAGGATGTCTGCAAAAGTTCATAAACCCACCAGAATCCAGCCCAGTGTGAGTTTTATCTTCTCAGAGTAGCAGATGACATGGTTCGAATATGTTTAAAAGAGTCTGGAGTCCCAATCATCTGATAAAACCACACTGGCATCCTCGCTCCAGTGCCGTCAGCTCTCTGAATGTGCTGCCGTCTGACGCTGTGGTTTGTGGAAACCTCAAAATGCTACTCTATAGCACCCAGAGCTGAGCTTATTCTCACAGACAGACAACTCTTTGCGCTCCTTCTATATATTTTGTGGATCGTTTTCACTTCTCCTTCCAGAAAGCGGGTGAGATTATGCAGGATCATTCACTCACTTTGACAGCTCTCTGATGGCTTTTCCAGCAGTGCTGTGGTTTATGGAGAGAGTTGAGGGCAGCAGGCATTAACAGACAGATATGCAGCTTATCCACAAGGTACTGTTCACAGTTTACAGTACAATCCTTTGGAAAAGCACTCAAGGGCTCGGTTGACAAGCACGTCTGGCTCCACTTTGTTGCTGTTTATAGACTGAAATGTAGCATGGTGACCTATTTCGGAGTACAATAAAAGGAAAAACTTCCACTTAGTCTTCCTTTTAAGTATATTATATAGAAGCCTGTTTCAATGTCACTGGAGTTCTCTCACCGTTTACCTCTTGATTCACTTTTGACGTGAATAATAAGATCAATCAGTCACGGTGTTGTGCGAGTATGAAGTCACAACTGTGAGATTTAGTCACAAGTCAAATTATGAGCTATAAAGTCACAATTGGGTGATATAAAGTAACAAAAGATGTAATTGTGAGATATAGTCACATTTCTGAGATATAAAACTATATAGATCTAAAAGATATAGTCACACTGTCAGTCATAGTCACAATAGATGAATAGTACATTGTGAGACACAAGTCCATACATGGTGTCCAGATATTTGTTAACAATTACAACCGAATGTCTAAATATTACACATAACATTTTACCATCCTCTCTAGATTGATGTAACTGCACGAGTTACAAGCGGCGAATTGTGAGATATCCAGTCACTATTCGAGAGCTAAAGTTACATTCCTTACGACTATAAACTGGCCGTCACAATGTTTTGGCGGAGTCGTATACAATTTACATTTTGAGATATAAAGTCACACTGTCAAGTCACAAGTGCAAGATTTAAAAGTCAAATTGTGAGACATAAAAACCCAAATGTGAGTAATAGACACAATTATGAGTAACAAGTACAAGATTTAAATACATATTGTTAATACTGTCAGAAAAAAAAAAAAAAAAAAAAAAAAAGCACAATCAGTTATTAAAACTGTAGTTCATCCACAAAAGAGGACCACAGCGGCGTCCTCGTATCGAAAGACCACCACAAATGCCCTGCCCGGCATTGCAAACTAAAAAAAAATCTTCCTCATTTGAACAAACGACGCGCTGTAAATGCTCACAACACCAAATTAATAAACTCTGCAAGCTCACAACACAAACAATAAAAGAAACCCGCTGCAAATCTCCAACCAAACAATAAGAAAACACTGCAAATACGCACAACACAACCATAAAAGAACAGCTGCAAATACTCACACCCACAACAATCAGAAACGCGTTGCAAATGCTCACAACACAAACAAATAAAAACAACCCCTGCAAATATTCACAAGACAAACAAATAAAGAAATGCGCTGCTAATAGGCACAGACCACATTGGAAATGTTTATGGGAACCGCAAAGTGACAAACATGGCTGGGGCATATTTATTAATGTTTGCTCTGAAAGGTGAGATTTCTGTTTATTTTTACATCCTGATCATATGATTCCTTTGCTTCTTCTTCTCTTTTTTTTTGGTTGAAATTATTAGCCTAAACAAGCCGACGAAATACACAATTATTGTAACTGTGAAAGCATGTAAGCTGGCTAACTTACTTTACAACTTCCCTTAAAAAAAATTAACCATATGGTTCTATTATTAAAATTAAGTAATTATTTAAATACTTTTATTAGTAAATAAATAAATAAAAACAAAAAATGGTTACTATATTTAAACCATGGTAACCACAAATGAACCATGGATTCACTACACTAACCATAGTTTAACCATGGTATTTGTACAACTGTGGTTATACAAATGGTAATCAATAATAATAAAAAACATGGTTAATTTTCATTTTGTTGGGGTAATTTTGGCATTGTTGGGGTCCTCCCGTTGTGGTCTGTACTTGCGTTTCTATTTAGTTGTGTTGCGAGTATTTGCAGCATTTGATTGTGTTGTGAGTATTTGCAGAACATGTGTTGTCAAACTGATGAAGAGGTTTTCTTAATTTGCTGGTGTTTTTTTCTATTTGCATGTGTTTTCTGATGTTGCAGCGCGTTGAGCTCTCTCGGCCACCGTAATTATGAGTTATAATTTTTGAGATATAAAGTCACATTGTGAAATATAAAGGCACAACTGTGAGATTAAAAATCTAATTGTGAGATAGAAAGTTGTAATTACCTTTGTTGTTATTGTTATTATAATTTTATTTCTATGTTATTATTGTTATATTTTATACAGAAACTGAAAGTGGAAACGGGCTACCATAACACAAAATCTCATGGGTATGGAAGGTAATATGTTCTCGCCTGCAGCATGTTGTGTCAACTGTCCATGTTGTGTTTTCCCCCTGCAGACCCTGTAATGAGAAATAAAGATGGGATCTCATAAACAGCAATTCCAGCATAATGTCAGATTGCCAATTCTAACATTCCAGTGTCATGTGCAACAATGCTATGGAATAGCTCAGCCAAGAGATACAAATATCAGTGATTTTCTACACATTTCTCATTTGACTTTGTGTAAAACGACTTTATCAACAACTATCCTCGCAGGGTTTCAGAATGCCTCAGGCGACTTTGATAAGGAGGCTAAGAATCCCAACAAATCCCGCTTAATTGAATTTGTGGAGTATCAAATTGACTACAAAGCAAAAAGTCTCTTCCAAAAAAAAATGGGGAAAAAGAAGAGAAACAACATGAAAATTCCTAAGTCTTTCTTTGAGTCTTTTCCAACAAGTGAGAGCTTTAGGTTGTCTCGTATCCCCCTTCTGGAATCTCCCTCAGCCCATATAAGGAATTCTGAAGGGATTTTATTTTGGGATAGTGGAAAATGTAGCTGCGCTTTCGATAAACATTCACTCTTTCAGCCTCTTACGGCCAGTGATTGTGGAAGCAGATAGTTTGTCACTGCTCTGTGTGCCCTCCCCCCGTCGCTCTCCGCTGTACTGCCTGCATACATTCCCTTTTCTAGTCACAGTCAGCGGGAGGCTGACGTAAAAGGCAAAAGGGAGCCGAAGGTGCAGAAGAAGCCAGAAAACTGCTTGGGAAATCTGCCTGAGTATGTGTAGCCGAGGCCTTGGGTCTCATATTTGACAGTTGTGAATATCCTTTCTGTGAGATATTATGGAGCCGGATGTGTCAGTTATTATTCCATGTGAGGAAAACTCAACAAACACATCCTCCCAGGCTCCCAGGCTCCCAGGCTCCCAGGCTCTATGCTTATAAAGAAACTCATACTAAACTACTGCCTATTAAGTGAGCCCCAATAATAAACATCACATCCTGTTGGTTAAACCCTAGTTCCCAGGCTCTGCCCTGCTTGGGAGGCAAGAGTTAAATTGGTCTTACAATGGGAATAGACTGTATATGTGAATCAATAGTTATCCCATGTACCACATGTCCTATTTTTTTAGTTTTTTTGTAAAGATATTTTCTCAAAATCCCCCAAAGTATGTTAATTTTTATTTCAAGCATGACATGAAAATAATGTCTCAGACACCTCCACTCACACCAGATAGCCTTCAGTTTCTATGAACACTGATACACATATATAGTCTGGCCATTTAGGAGAAAGTCTACAGTCGTGATAAGTGTTACCAGTTTACACACTTCGCAGCATGCCAGCTGTTTTTGTTGTTGTTGCAATATTTAAAAAAAACAAAGCATTCCATAAAAAAAGGGGAATGTGGCAAGACTATGATTTTTTTTTTAAAGTTCAGTTTGAAAGTAACTTACTAATAGTGTACACATCTTTAATATTATTTTAGTTAGCTGAATTCTTTTTGTTAACTGAAAACAAATACAGGCTAATGTACTGTAAAAAAAAAAAAAAAAAAGTACCAAACCATATTACTTTTTGGTTTCATTTTCTAGTTCTGTGTATAATAGACATTTTTGAACCTTTAAAACCTGCACTGATTAAACTGAAGTCGGGAAATATATATTCTTTTCCTCTGCTCCTCTTTTTAGCCTGTACCAGTATGATCATTTACAGTTGTTACAAGTTTTAGCACCATAGTTTTGCTTTTTTTTCTTCTTTTAAAATAAATATATCAAGGAAATCTGTCAAAACTAGTTCTAAGAAAAGATATTAGCCAGCAGTGGCATTAATCTGGCAAAAAGAGAAGATAGAGGCAAATACCTTGGCTGTTTTAAGTAAAAAAAATGAATATAAAAATAAATATAAATAAAAATGTTTTTTATATTAAATAAACATAAGAAAAAACTAAACGGAAACAAAAAAAACTGACGAACTAACCATAATTAAAAGATGAAAAATAAAATATGACTAAATACATAAAATTCAAAGCTATACTACGTAGCACACTTGAGATACTACAACAGTGAAACCATGCAGTGAGAGCAGAGTGAATCATGGGGCTGATGGAAATGGCATGTGATCTGTGTAAACGTGTGTATGTGATCAGGAGGGAGAGAGGAAGGGATACGGTAAAAGAGCGAAAGAGAGAGTTATTACAGTGACAGGCCAGACTAGTGCCAAAGTGCTCACCTCCACACAGATGAGGCAGATGCTGTGTTTACACAGACACAGACTCTGGCTTGATAATGGAGAGCGCGAGCATGCCTAAACATTGCCTTTTAAGGTTCCCTCTCATTTCTCCCCAATCTCCTTAAATCATCACGGCAGGAAACGTGAAGGAGGGGAGGGAGGTAGGGCACGCCGTCTGTTACCTCTGCTCTGTCTAGCTCTTGAAGCTAATCTCCCTTCTGAAGATCAGGCTTGTGCATGAACTACAAATGCAAACATTCATTCATTCCAATATAGGTCCAAATTAATAGCCATTATCTACTTTTAGATTCTTTTGGGAAACATATATATATACATAAATAATATGTGAGGGTGCATTGTTTGCACACATCTTATAGAGTTTTACTGAGAACTGATTCTGGCCATAAGGTTTTCATGTTTTTTTAAGGGTTTTTTATGCCATGACTGCTGTGATCAGAAATAATTTAATGTACACTGTGAGGAAAAAAAATGGTAAAAATGTGCAGCTGTTCCCAGAAATTTACTGTAAAAAATATGGAGACATTTGATAATCACCATAATTATTAATTAGAAGATTATTTCACTACTTGAAGTATAGCTCACAAAATTAAATAAAAGCAATACATTTGAACTAAAAAGCAGAAAATGTAACAAACAACCTAATGTACATAACTGATCAAATAAATAAGGAAAAACATACATTTCTGAATAAAATCCAATGTGACGTGTCACGTAGGGACTTTTTTTTACTGTAAATAATAAAGTGAGTACTTAAAAACATTAATTTTTTATATCGATTTCCAGTAAAACTACCAGTTAAGTCTGGAACCAGTAAATTACCAGTAAAGTAATTTACAGTTAACTCAGTTTTATTGTCACAGGTTTGCAGGTTTTTTTTTAATCAAATGCAAAATATCATGAATATCAAGGCCAGATTTCTCAAACTCAGTTCTGAGAAATGATGTTAGCTATATATAATGGCATTTAGTCTGGCAAAAAGAAGAAAGCTAGAGAGGCCGGTTTATGCATTGTTTTGTGTTTGTGACGAACAAGCATGTTACTTCTTGAGTCAATGTTATGCCTGGCCTTCACCTACAAACTTTCTCTGCTACGATATGTTATTCTCATATGCTACATCTTTCTTCCACAAATGTGAAATATTAATTTGACAAAGTTACAAGGAAGGGAAAACATTTGCATCTGACAAGAGATATGAGATCATTAACATTTCTCAGGTACATCTAAACATCATAAAAACCAACATGCCCTTTTACAAGCCAAAGGCCCAGCAGGAGTGCTTTATGGCCCAAAAAGGAACTGACAAAGCCCTAAAGCATTCCTTAAACACAAGTAATTGGAATGTGGAGTAGTGTGTATGTGGAAAAACACTCCCAGACAGACAGGACTGCGCTCTCTATCAGCACCTCAGAGCTTAACCGGGGGGGTCCCTTGTGAGTTTTTAGGGGGCCTGAGGCTGTGTGGACCCTTATGAGTGGGTGGACATGGGCTTTGGGTAGTCCCTGGTGAGCACCTAACCCCCCTTCTTTCCCTTTTCCCACTGTTCATGTGAAAGTGACCCTGGGAACTAGGGACCCCAGGGGCTTGGGGAGGGGAGCAAGTGATGCGAGGGACAGGCTAAAGCACCAAGGCCACCACAGGGTCATGTGAAAGCACTCTGCTCTGATGGCTGCCAGACTTTTGACTCCTCAGAAAATAAATAATGCACTTCCTTTCCCTCCCTCACTGTCTCCAGCTCAATAACCCCCTCCATCCCTCTATCTAATCCAGGGGTGCCCAACCAGTCTGGAGGCCATGTCCCTGCAAAGTTTAGATCCAACTTACCTCAACACACCTGCCGCAAAGTTTCTAAGTACATGTCGATACGATCTTTTTTTTTTGGTAAATTAGCTGTTTCAGGTGTGTTTAATTGGGGTTGGAGCTAAACTCTGCAGGACACCGGCCCTCCAGGACCGAGTTTGGGCACCCCTGCTCTAATCGGGTGCCTCACACCTTATGTTCATCATCCAATAAGACTTACAGTATAATTGATACAGTATAATGGTGGACTCTAAGACCTTTTTGAGAGTTCGGGATTTGGGTGCACGGCAACAATAAGATCAATAACTGTACATACAAAGGAGCGTTTTATATTACTAACAGTTGTTGTGGTCATTTGAACTTTTTTTTTCCAATTTCGGCTACAATAAATAGTTATATGTATATTATATATTATATTGTATTATTTTTATTTTGTATATTATTACTATTCTGTATTTTGTACAAATAATACATTATGGAGCGAGAGAGAGTGTGTGTACATATATGTATAATTGGAACATTAATTTTATTATTAATATAAAATACATATCATCAATCATTTGTAATACATTTATTATTTATTTCAAGATTTTAATAAGTATTATATACATGATTACATATACTGTATGGTACTGCGTATTTCATTTCAGCTTTGGCAATATGAAACACCACACAAACATTTTTGATCAAATGGGTTGTTTAGCTAACAGACGGTTAATAGAGTTATTGGTTTGAAATCACACAGCAATTGTTAACATTATCGAAAAATCAAGTGTTTATGTTGAGTGCAGTCATATTGAGTTTGCTCAAAGTCTGTCATCCAAAAGTCTTAAAGTTATACCAAGATGGGCCATAACTGTTCTTTTTAAGTTAATGTTACAAACTTTCAATCCTTCTGTGATGTGTTCAAGCGGTACATTAACATGTCTTTTACTTTATATGGGCATCCTAAGATTCAGCTTGAGTGTGTTGGAATGTATGTGTGTGCATGTGAAAGGCACAAAGTGCGTTTCAGTTGGTCATCCCTGGACTAGGAAAGTTAAATGCTGACATGAGCCTACCAACAGCTGGCCACATCTGCTGGCTCTCCTCCTCCTCCGCTCCCCCCCTGCATCTGATATCTGCAACAGGGTCTTTCCAGAAACAAAGGACGTGAGGAACAGTGGACAGAGTGTGGGGGATGGAGGTCTGCCCCTCATTTCTCTTGCTCTAACAATTTCATTAGACACTGCTGCTGAGATATTTGGTAAACTTCCTAATGTGCTTATTGACAGGAAACACTGCACATGGTGGAAATTTGGTGTAGTCTGAGAACTTAGTGAGACATTGCCTTCAGAAAGCAGTAGATTTAAGTCGGTTTTCTGAAAACGTAAACAAGAATTGCTCAATAACGCACATGAAATTTAGTAAAACTGCAGTGATAGAATAACAAAACTGACTAGAGCTTTTGGATTATATCAATTTATCATTTGATTTCACAGAATTCAAGTTCAAAGTCAAGTTCAAAGGCCAGTTAATCAGCAGCCGGATCACATTCCCCAATGAAGCTTTCGAGACTGTGCTCTGTGAGGTCATTTCACATTTCTCCCCAGGTGAACTCTCCTGTTACACTCTCTAGCACACACTCAACCAGCAGCACGCAATGCAAGTCATCTGCGATTCATCAATACTGTTTGAAAACATAAAACTGGGTTTTCATGAGTAATTCCACCCTGTCTTAATCAGAGGACTTTGATTGAGCTTAGATTCATTAGTACACTCCTACAGGAAAGCCACATTTGATTATTGTTCCTGGCACCCTATAGAGTGTTTTTAGCCAGCTGGATCAGCTCAGTGTCACCCTGCTGTCAATGACATCTTGACATGCCTGGTATGTTTCAGTATCTCATGAGCTATGACCAACCAACAAATTAATTTGCTGTGCAAGGTACATTTAACTTCACAAACTGAGTCGGATGTTTAGAATAAGTTGAGATAGACTTACCGCAGTCTGCGTCTTGAAGAAGAAGGATTGTTCACACTGGTCCTGGCCGATTTGGTTGGGTGGGAGGGTGCTGGGTGTTTGGTGTCGGGATGGGTAGAGATGCAGAGAGGGGGTCCCCGCTCTGTTCCCATGGATGCCGTGCGCTCCACCGTCTGAAGGGGGTTCCCGGCGCGAGGCTCCTTTTTGAAGCATGGTCGGCTTGGGGAGCAAAGACTTTTCTTTTACCTTATATGAAGCAAGGGGCCGGCTTACTATCAGAGCGGCACGTCAGGAAAAGCCTCCCGAGCTCCCTGATTGGCTGGTGTAAGAGCCCCCGTGACCCCGAGCTGTGACCCGCGGTGTGTGAGAGATGAGAAGAGACGGGGAGGGAGGGCTCAGGCTAGGGGGCCGGGCCCGCCGTCTCAGCCTAAGGAAGGCACGTTTGACAATTTTCATATTTCTTCTAAATTTGGAGATTTCTGCCCGTGCTGGAGTCTTGGCCGGCCTCTCTGAGAGTCCATGTGGAAACCATTAACAACAGAGGGCTCCTTGCCATTCCTGCCTGGGAACACACAGGCTCTGCACAGACACAGTTATTTAAGATAATTAACTTCCTCTCAAAAGCACTGCGCTTCCCCATATGGGAAAGCATTTGCTGACAGAATGCTGGGAATCATATACAAGTCACAGGGAGAAAAGAGTTAGAGAGTGGCGGAAAAAAGAAAGTAAGAAAGAGGTTTGTTTACTTTCCTGCAGAATCGCAGTTGGGCTCAAAAACTGGGTCTCCACACAAAGACGTTCTCTGTTGGTGGCTGTTCAATCTGTAACCAGATAAAACGTCACAGTAAATTTGGAAAAAGCTGAATATCAAGCCAAAATGGAAACATTATATCACAGTGTACAAAAAGCCAGAGCAAGTTGTCACATTTTATATTTTTGCCAATACTCTATTGATTACTGTACACACCCTAAAATCATGGCTATAAAAACACCATTGGACATGTCAATGGTTACTGCTCAGAAAAGAATCAGTTCATTTAACAACTTTTCATGCCCTGACATGTAATACACCCGTGTCGGTTTATTATTTTCACTTGTTTACCAAATACAAAATAAAGTTTCTTTACAGGCATCAATGGTTCCATCAAGAACCTTTTACATCCATGGCACCTTTTCAAAAGGTTATTTTTAGTGGAAAAAGTTTTTTTTTAGATTATCGAAATGTTCTTCACATTAAGTAAAAAATGGGTCTTTTTCTGGAACTGTTTACTGAAAGGTTCTTCTATGGCATCGCTGCAAAAACCTGCCTTCGGAACTAAAAAAATATTTTGATATCGCAATTTTAGTTTGGAGGACAGAATTCATGTATATATATATTTTCCCTAAATATCCTAGTTGTGAAATAGATAGTTTGAAACCAACATACAAAACCACTGCTAGAGCAACACATATTTAGACTTTTGACTCAAAACCTACTGAGACAGAACCCTTATGACAACTAGTCCCGGGCACATCTATACATCTAAAAATATTTAAATGAAGCCGCTATGTTTTTGCTTTCATGAAACAAAGATTAATGGCAGTGAATTGGTCGTCTTCAGGATGATGGACACTGTGTGTAACAGGCCTAGGGAAAACTGTTATCTAATAATATAATATGACTCTGGAGATCATCATTACACTGACCAATGGCGACACACGAACAGTTTGCTAATGAAATCACACACCCACATGGATAAACTGGAATCTAAGTCAATGATTAATCTATTAGCCAATTAGTGTTTTCTATGGAGGTTTTCAGATGGCCAGATTTGATATTCTTAAAGTCTGTTTTTGTATTTTTTAATTGTAATGTAATACTCAGTGTTGTCTTACATATGCTGACCCTTTCTAATTGTGAGAATGTACATATAAGCAGAAGACATTCACAAACCAGACATTCGTTCACACCAATCTCGGCATCAATGGACCAAGGCATCTGCTGAGAGGAGAGATAAGAGCGATTATAAAGGAAAGCAAGACAAAGCCTTGACCTTGGGCCGTGCTCGCCGCCAGATGAATTTTGCTCTTGGACACGTCAAGCCAAGGAGGTCAAAGAGGCAGATTGGATATGGCTAAAGAGAGAGGGAGGGGGTGGTGAGGTCTGTCTGTGAAATGTCCATCAGGGTTAGATCCCCTTTTCACCCTCGTCCATAAAGGAGGCTGCAAAAGACTAATGTTTAGAGGGACTGTCTCCTCCAGACCCATGCTCTGGAAAGACTAAATTTAGACAGGAGTGGGGGGACTGAAGTGGAGAAGCATGACAGCACGGTGTCAGTGTGAGCCATTGTTCGGTGAGTCCTTCATTAGCTTCAGAGAGTGGCAGAAGAGGTCGCCCCCTAGCTCTCACCGAGAAGTCTTAAAAAGGCAATGTTTGGGGAAGATTCTCTGTTTACATCTGGAGAAACGGGGGCTTTTAAAAACAGCAGCCAACCCGTGCCTCGTGGCTTGGCAGCCCTGAGCGTTAATGGCCTGGCTGATGAGTTCTTTTCCTCCAAATAGAGAGCGTCATACAAGTGGAGCGTAGCAGTTTATTTTCCCTCTTTGCTAGATTTCTTTATTTTATGATATTTGAATAATAGCTCTGGATTGCATGTGTGGGTTCCAGAGTCATCAAAATGATGATGAAAAAACAAAGTGACATGTGGCCAAGTATGGTGACCCATACTTGGAATTAGTGCTCTGCATTTAACCCATCCAAAGTGCACACACACAGCAGTGAACACACACACACCGTGAACACACACCCAGAGCAGTGGGCAGCCATTTATGCTGCGGCACCCGGGGAGCAGTTGGGTGTTTGGTGCCATGCTCAAGGGCACCTCATTTGTGGTATTTAAGGTGGGAGAGAGCGCTGTACATTCTCTCCCCCCGCCTACAATCCCTGCCGGTACGAGACTCGAACCCACAACCTTTGGGGTTGTGGGTTCCGACTCGCTAACCATTAGGCCACCACTCCCCCCTATTGGGGCATATTGCAGAAGTGGTTTTTAATTGCAAAAATAATGTATGTTGTAAACAAAATGGAAAGAATTGTAAAACGTTTTTTTTTTGGTAGCAATTACTGTGCAATACCTATTATTGTCGCTAAATTCAAAAGTACATTTTAAAATATCAAACTGGCCGTCTGAATTTTTTTTTTAGAAAAAACTAAAACAATGAAGAGTCAGAAAACTTTTTTTTATGTAGTACTATTATTCTAAATGTCATACCAATTTTAACTCCAACCTATATAGATAATGAAAAAAAAAAATGGAGAAACATTTCTGTTTTGAAGCGGTTTTCCACCGCAGACTTTGACCCCAAACAGCACAGAACAGACCAATGTGTTTAGTTCTAGTGATAGATGACTCGTTGAGACTCATAAACTGCTCAAAGATGAATACAGTCTGCAAGACTGTTTACATTAATGTGTATTTTTGGGGGGCTCTTGCTTGAGATAACAAACTGTGACAGACTGATTCTGAACTTTTAAGTTAACAATACAGGTAACATCTTGAAACCATTGCAAAAACTGGAAATTCTGAGACCAATTTTACAGTCCATTTCCATGAAAAATATGTCCTGGTGTCTTTAATTAGTGGACCTTGCTAAAGCAAGCGGTTCAGCATGTGACTCATCCTGAACCATTTGTTATATGAAATAATATTCGGACAAGAATGATTTTGGGCAATATATACACCAAATATACCATTCAGAAGTTTGGGGTCAGACTTTTTAGTAACCACCAAGAACCCCTAAAGCCACCTAGCAAATAGCATTTTCCCAGTATGGTAACACAGGGTAATACCACAAACGGTCAAAATAATAATATTAATTAATTTGTATAAAATGATCCCTAAGTAATCACAAAAGGTAGTGAGATTTTAGTGGCAAGCAACTCAATTTCGTTTCTCAAAAAGCATCCTTTTATCAGGAGAGATGGCACAGAGCCCACTGCAAACATAAAAATTTCAGCTGGGTCAGATGAACCACTCTGCAGAGGATACAGCAGGTCATTGACTCAAAATAGAAAAAAAGAGGACAAGTCTCTATCATAATATGTACGTTTATTTTTGTATCCTCTGATGCTTGCATGGCAATTTATGAAAGCTAGTGCATTAGCAGTGACCCAGAAATAACAAAAAGGGCACTGAAGAGCATCCCAGGAAAACAAGATTTCAAATCTACACTTCCATTTGCCAAAAACGTACTGTGACTGGCTTATGGACATTTCTATCAAGTGCATTAACCTTCCTTAAGTCGAGCTAAATGTTATAAATGCATGTTTATCAGTCAGAGTCATATTCCGGTGCTGTCCTCTGAATGACCTCTCTGTACGGCAGGAATAGCTTGCAGTAGATCACCGTTCTTTGGCCATACTCATATGACAGACATTGGATTATCTCTACACGCTCAAGATTCATTTGCTTTACCTTCACATGCCCTGAAGGAAGAGAGCCAGCCAAGGTGTCTAATTTAACTGGCCTGTCACATTTGGTTGTACTTACGTCCACCAGAGCAGGTTCAGCACATCCTTTAGCACGTAGTCAGGGAGCTAAATGACAAAAGCCATGCGCGCACACATGGCAGGATGTATCAGCAAAAGGAGAACAATAGATTCCCAGTGTCTGACAGCTGGAGCTGTGCTCTGTGTTTGATGGAGACCAGTAGGGTGTTCTCATTCTTTACATGTAGTCCTGCAGCAATGTTTACACTACATCTGACACCACTGGATCTTACGGGTTTCCATGTACAGTGGATTCAAAAGTCTCAGACCACTTGTGAAAATACATTTATTTGCACTGAAGCAGCATATTAAGTAATGTGACCTACAGTAAAATGGGTTTACATATTCTCACAAATTTGATTAGAGACCTATACATTTCTTTTAACTTTTTAAAAATGTAAATATAATGTGTAAGTGGTTAATCGTATCATCATATCATTTTAATGCAACTGGCAGAAATGTACAGACGTGTTCACAACCATTTCTGAAGCTCCATTGACTTTTCCAGTTGTTCATGATTTACTGGATAAGAATAATAATAAAAAAAAAAAACTCAGTTTTTACCCTATAAAATATGTATATCCATTGTAAAAATTCCCATGGAGTTTTGAGATTTTATTAATTTACATGATTGTTCCAGGTCTAGAATTTACATATGTAAAATGAGTCAAAGACAAAGACAGTAGCTTGGGTGTTGAATTAAAACTGCCCATTTTTTTCTACTGTGTGTACACCAGTCAGATAATGTTAGTATGTAAAATCTGTATGTAAAATTGCATCATGTTTTACAGCTATCAGAGGTCTCTAAGACACTAAACATTTGTATGGAAGCTATTTAAAGCACATTATCAAATTGAAAAATCAGACTCAGTATACTTCAGTGTTGGTTTTTTTGAGCTGTTGAAAAGGCCTTGGGGTCTCTCAGGCCCTAAGAGGAGCAAACGTGTTAAATATCTCTTCGTTTTATGTCATTACTTTAATTTTAAATGACTCAAAATCCTAAAACCTTTCTTGCATTTCCTGATTTCAATGAAAATGAAAGCTTTTTTTTTTTTATTGTGGTCTGACTTTTATCCCACTGTACATTTACAACTGGCCTTTATTTACATAAGACTAGCTTAGCTACACTTCCCTTTTCTATGAAAACTATCTGCAAACACACTGAAGATGATAAAGCTTTCAGCTTGGAGGAGTTTTTTTCTCTTTATAAGGCTTTGACTCTTAACATTTCAACATGGTGCATTAACCCCTACGATGTTTGTCCTCCCTTTGAGAATGCATTACGTCACCAACCACTTGTATCTTTTGCCCTTAACCGAGGAAGGAGAAGGAATGTGAGGGGCTGGAAAACAAATAATGCTGGCAAAAAAAAGAAAAAGAAAAAAAAATCCACATGGAGTTTAATTAGTTGGAATGGGACAAAGGAGGGGAAACTCCATCAGGAAATTAGACTCAATGAGACCAGCTGCAACCTGAATATTGATTCATGCAGTCAATCCATGCACAGATGATTGATGTAAGCCACGTGTAAAAATGATAAGCCATAATAATAATAATAAAAAATTTTTTTTTTTTACATGATATAATAGAGTGTACGGTATAGAGTAAGTGGCTCTGGGGGGTCTCAAATAGAGGAAATTATGTTTACTTGAACTGTGAACAACAAGAGACAATTCAAAGGGCAAGCTGACAAAAGTAAAAGTGCATTTCCCAGGACAGGGGAGAATTACTAAGATAAAATTATAATTTAAACGGTGCTTTTTAAATTTTAATTGACTTGGATGATTATACATTTAAAAACAAAACATTTAAAGATTTAGATATATACAAATAAATAAATAATATGTTGTATGAGAATATAAGATGACTGACCTGATTATGTTGCAATGTGTCATAGCATTCTTCAGCAGCAGTTTCTGTTTCCATGGTAACAGCGACCTCTCTGATAGGTGAATCTGTCTGTAGGATAATGGATCTAGTTCTATAGTGTACAAAAGTGTCTGTCCACTTTTTCAGCGGTCTCGGTTCCGGAAATATTTTTCCTATTCATTTTTCCCCTAGGGATTTTTTTTTAAAGAGTCTTTCTTAAAGAGTTATAAGCTATGAAACCAAACCAACCAGCACCAAGGTTAATCACAATATTACAAAAAGTACAAAAAGACAAAGGAACAAGACTGGTTTTAATTAGTGAAAGAACTACAACCCTTTTAAGTGTTTCGAATGACAATCAAAATCAAAATTGATTAAACTATTGATTAAAAGATGTTGATTACATAGGAAATATAAATGCACAATAATTTTTTGCAAAATGAAAAATACAAAAACATATGTTGTCACCTGTAGAGATCACGGTCGATCGGTCTCAAAGGTTTATACATTAGAATCAAAAATCAGTTTCTTTGTAAAGAACAAAACTGCAACACAAACCACACGCTTGTGTTTACTTCTTCGCATGTTTGGCTCAAGACAGCTGAAGCCGATTAACATGTTGTGTCCTACAAGAAAAAGGTCTGTTTCACCACTGAGATTGGATTTCTCTTGGTGAAACTGGCTGGATTTCATTTGGAAATGTAGCATGTTTGGCCAGCCCCTTCAGACAGGAACCGAGTACAGGAGGGGTTCTGCTCGAACCACAAATCTCTCCTCTTCCTGCTTATACAGTGTTAAGCGACAAATTACCTGAAACATTAAACACCTTTGTGGTGTCAGTGACACACTGTAAACAATGTGACAAGACTAAATCCAGAATGGGTCATATGCAACAGCAAAAGTGTATAGACAAACTCCCCTCTCTTGCCTTGTGGGTTATTGAACGCAGCCACGTGTCGGAGTATGGAAATGGATTTTACATGCACAAGTCTGCTGTACTGTAAGCATGTGAGACCCTTACACTACAATTGCAGACTAATTCAGAATCCGACTGCTACTTCACTTGCATAATTAGACACATTCCTCCACACTCTTATGAAGGGGCCGAGGAATCAGAGTAATGCTGACATTCAGACAAACAGCACAGCTGCGAATTATACTACTATAAATTGCACAGTTAAACAAATTAATTTCAAGTGCGTACATTTAGAGTGTATATTGCAAGCTACAACAAAAACATTTCCAAATGAAGCCAAAGTGTTGAACGTCTCCAAGCAAAACGCATTACTGGTGTTTCTGTCCTGAATGAATCAGTGTTATTGAATGAATCGGTTGATTTGGTAATTCAATGACTTACTCGTCAATGTTCTTGAACGAATAAATTGATTGAAATAAATTGCAAATCTCAGTACTAGTTTCGATCCTGAATGAGCAAGTGTGTCAATTATTAGTTGATTCGGTGATTCAAAGAAAATTCTGCGTTTTTGAACAAATGGACTGAGTGAATGACTCAGCCATTCACTACATAACTCTAACAATAGCTATATTAGGGTCCACACTGACACACTATAATGTTCTATTAATTATAAGCACCTGCTGCAGTCATGTCGCTTGCCGCTTTAAATGCTCAAGCTCTTTAAAGTTGGGCGGCTTCTGATTGGCTATAAGTGTTTTTAGCATTTCTCAGCTGTAAATTTTAATTATAGTTTTAAAGGTGCTGTATGTAAGTTTTTGACTCTACTAACGCATACAAATACCATAATATGTTTGCAGATATTTAAGAAACATGCTAAGTTAACATACTTGTTTATCTGAAAAACAACGCTAGTTATTCTCCTTTGAAAATGTGCGTTCCGGGCTGGAATGTCCGTTTCTGTTTTTGGTTTGTGAAACACTGCCAGTTTACCCAATTGTATTTCTGCACCCCGGGTTGCCAGTTGGCGGGAAACACAGTGTAAGCGTCACAGTCTGAGGAGGAGGAGCCGCATGAAAAAAAACCCCTCTCCAATATTTTGAATTTGGACTGCAATACTTAGTTCAACCACTCGGCGTCAATCCTACATACAGCACCTTTAAGAATCATTCTAATTTAATGAGTCCACACCTATAAGGACACAGAGAATATCACTGAAATCAGTCTCAAAATGATTATTTCTATCTATTGAACGATAAAAACATTGACCGTGGAGAATCCAGCCAAAGCTCAAACATTTAAAGCTGCAGACGACATAACTGCAGTTCAAGCTTATATAGTGCAAGTAAAATATACATAATGTGTCCGTGTATAATAAATAATATTTATCTACATACAAGAAAAAACAATAACAGCCATGACAGAATGTCTTAGTGAAATATTTATTCTTTTATATAAACATATAAAACAAATCATTTAAATACAGAATATCTGTACACAAACTTTGTACATAAGTTTCTGCAGAGCTCAGCATGGGTGCAGATGCAATCCATGGAGTTTCTTGGCTTTTGAACATGGCAGAGTGGGCACAAAGTAGAGCAGTGAGATGGGGGTTTTCATGTATTAACAAGTCCTGGACTCACAATCCTCTTCTAATTGGACTAGTTTCCTTACCATTCCTTACCATAACAAACACAAGTCGGTGAACTCTATTCTGCACAAAGCAGGCAGTAAAGACATACTGTGTATTTTATATCATTCGCATTCGTTGGTGTGTCAACTAAGCAACTATGTGAAGGATTAGGCAAGGAGGGAAACCATCCAGAAACATGCAATGCTGACTCTGTTGTCTCTGGTGTAGGTTATAAAGCAAGTTAATGGCACAGGGCCATTTCTGAAGATGCTTTACCATATGAAGAGAGCGAGTGAGGAAAAGAGCATGTGCGTCAAGTCATCTGAAGATGAATAAGGGATATGCCTGGCAACTTTATCCACTGTGCTTCTGATTAAAAACTATTCTACTGGCGTTTCATAAAAAGTGGGTTCAACTAAGGGGAAAAGAATAAAAAAAGATATTTGTGCATAAAATACTCTGTTTTTTGCTCCACTTTTTTTTTTTTTTAGCTCTATGAAGACCACAGGGAGGAAAACGAGCCACATTTATTCACCGATTCTGCCACGTTCCTCTCATGGGCCAAGAAACATTTAATCTCTTCACCAGGTTCTGGGTTAAACTGACTTACAGCACCGTTAACAGTGAAAAACACATAAGCCAACGTCTGGGGAAAAGGTGAGAGAAAAACTAAAATAAAATATGAAATTATTAAAACAAAGGTCTCTCAAAACGTATGAGGTGCAAAAAACAAAACTCTATTGCCTACCAAGAATTATATTTCTGTCTCCACCAAAAATCAAACAAGTGATTTCATATGCCACCTGTCAAGGCTCTCCACGTCTTTTTCCATGCGCAACAAAGCAACTGCTGACACGATCACCCCCTTTACTGTAAGTGTGCTGCCGCTTTCATGTAATGAACACAAGCAAAGCAACCTGGTGACACCATTACTCTTCAGTTCATTAGTCTAGAATGAACTCACAAAAAAGACTATGGCTGATTGAAAGCGATCACTCTGTTTCAAGTCAACTCAGAGATGAAGGCAACTGGAAATGCCTTAGTATTCCACACTGAAGCTGCGTTTAAGATGCCTCTCTGTTCTCGCACAGAGGTGGCCAGAGCCTGGCAGAGAGTTGAAGAGCTCTCCACACTTCTCTCCAGCATCTCCAGGCCCTCCGGCTGAGCTGTGACTGTTCTAGATGTAGTCGTCATCCACCGGTTCCCCCCGAACGTCACAGTAGTGGATGAAGACGACCACCACACGCTGGAAAACACCCCTACGTGTCTGCCGTCGCTCCGAGATCTCCTCACCGATAGTCTCCATGCAGATGTCGGCCGAGAGCTGTCCCTTACGCCGCGGCGCATAGATAATTGCGGAACAGAAGGACGATTTCAGAAGTGGCGCTGCGAGAGAAGTTTTTTTTTTTTTTTTTTTTTTTAACAAATCAATGCAGCCTTAGTGAACAAAAGAGACTTCTTTCAAAAACATTATACAATTGTATTAATTATATAATATATCATTTTTGAGCTTGGTTAGTTTAATCAAAAGATGGAAAAATAATATTGGAAAATAAATGGTTGAACAAACATCATGGCTAAATGATTGTGCTATAGTTAAGATGCATTTGTATTTGAATTTCATTGTATTGTGATGAATATTAACACCTGAACTTTATTCTTTCATAATGGACAGTGTGTTACTTACTACTTTCATCATCCTCAAAGTCATATCGGGCATAACTGTTGGGCTCTGCTGTGCGTAACGAGCGAAGCCACGGGAAATCTGTGATCATCGAATACGGCGCCCCATCTATTAATCCTAAGGCAAAGGGAGTGTGGGAAAGATCGAATGCCATTCCTTTATTATTCCTTTAAAACTGAAAGGGGTCTTGTAAACATTTATGGGCAAATTCGACATTATGGGAGTCTGCAACTTTTCTCATCCATTAAGATGATTAACTTTGTGTAAAGGATTTGGGAAATGTAAATGCTGTAAATTTCTCTCTCTTCTCTTTCACACATAATATAACTGTGTTTCCAGAGGAAGTGAGGGGAACTTGGAGCTAGTCTCAAAGGACCCTGATCTGTTTCCTCTCACCCTCTAAAGTGTAGATGTCTCTGCCCCAGGGATAGCTGGGATACTTCTTTACATCCTCTTCCGTCCGTGTGGCCTCCGGAAAGAATTCATACTTGATGAGTTCTCTTGTGAAAGGATAAAAACACAGCTTGTGAGTCTCTGGGTTTATCATGATAAGAAAATAGTGCCATCTAGTGAACAAAGCAGGAATTGGATGAGCCATTTAGAAAGCTGGCATCATTTTTGCAGAATTTAAGTGTAATTCAACAGGCCACAAAAAAATTGACATTCTTCCTTTTTAAATATAGCACTATAAAGATGATAAACACTAAATTTTTTATTATCTTATTCTTGGTATTACATTTACATTTTGACATTTAGCAGACGCTTTTATCCAAAGCTACTTATATCAGAATCAAACAGAAAAGGTAAAACTGAAATATTTGTATTCCTGAACAGTGATAGAAAGTCAAGTTTAGAGAAGTCTTAGCTTTACCAGTACTGTATTATGGGTAATGTAGTCCACTCACTGGCTAATGTTGGCAATGGTGTCCATCCAGCTCCGTACACGCACTTTGTTCCTGACATTGGGTGGGTTGCTGAACTCATGGATAATAGCAATATGGTATGGATAAGGTCCACTGAAGAGCTTTTTTTCCAGAGCCAGAGAATCAATCTAATGTTAAAAAGAACATATCTGTAATATATTGTGCTGTAAATACCTCAATTACCCTTTACAGGGCTCAAAAACAAAGCTGTAATGTAACTCTATATATTAAGCACATATAAATCCAATCACACGTTTGTTGGAAAACAGTTGCATATGATGTGAAACATGAACGACTTCTTCATTCCAACTGATGAATATATTACAATTATATTACAAATTATTCTTGCAGTTTCCTTCTTGTAAAACCTCATCCATGCCAGCCATCGATATATAATGTTATTTTGATGACATACTTATTAAAACAACGTCCAATAAATCATAATAATCTAAATGTTTAAATTTGCAAAGCATAAAAATGTGTATGATCAATAAATCTATATATCGCATTCAAACGTTTGGGATCGGTAAGATTTTTAAATGTTTTTGAATGAAGTCTCTTATGCTAGTCAAGGCTGCATTTACTTGATCAAAATACACACACACACAAATGGTAATATAGTGAAATAACTGTTTCTATGTGAATATATTTTAAAAAGTAATTTTCAATCAAGTGCAGTTTTCAGGAGCCATTACTCCAGTGTCACACGATCCTTCAGAAATCATTCGAATATGCTGATTTGGTGCTCAAAAGACATTTATTATTATCAATGTTGAAAAGAGTTGCGGTGCTTCCATTGTTAGTGAACCAGGGAATATTTGATGAATAGAAGTTTCAAAAGAACAGCATTTATTTGAAAGGGAAATCTTTTGTAACGTTTTTATTAATTGTTTTTACTGACACAATTTAAAAGGGGTCATGCCTTTGTTTTTTATTCTGCATTGTTCTCTGAGATCTTCTTAAAATATTTATCAAGATTTTTACATTAAAAAAAAAAACATAATTTAGAGTGTAATTTTCTGTCCTGTTTTGACCGCCCTCATCGGAACGCTCCGTTTGAATATGTGTGGCGGATTGTATGGGAAGTAAACGATACCACTGCTATGATTGGCTAACAGTTGTGTATGTTTGACAGCCTATATCCTTCAGAGATGCACACGTTAAAAACGCATAAATACTCAGTAAATATCAAACGATCTGTAAGACAACAAGCAATAGAGACCACGTAATAAAAACAGTTACACACACTTGTGTGGTGTGACATTACTGTCCAATCCAATATAGTCGCACAGCATCGTCTTTTAGTTTCAATCTTTCTGAAAATCCAGCGTCCAATTGTGCCTTGTTTGTAAACGAATCCTAACCCTAACTGAAGTGAACAAAGGACCAAGTTCTTACTGACGTGGTCTGGAACTTCTTTAATAAAGTTCATCCACTCTTTCCTAATGTTGGGATCAGAAGCAAGGCGATGCAAAGACTGTGTTTTTCCACAACTTGGCACTGCACAGCGTCTTGTTGTCTTTGGAGGCATCTTTATCATTTGGCTTCCGTGTAAACCTGCGTTCGCCTCTCTTGTTATTTACACTACATGCGTGAATCGGTGGGCGGGGCTAAACAGGCAGTGATGTAGAAGCAGGCGTTGATCAGCCACACTATTACGTTGTTTTGGCAGATTGGCTTCAATATAAGCCGTTTTTAGACTAACGAGAAGGTTTTGAGTTCTGAAACATACAGGATGTTTTTATAGTACAGTGAAATTTTGATTTCTCAGTTCATGGCCCCTTTAATGCATCCTTGCTGAATATTTACCACAATAATTCAACAACAATATCCAGTATATCACAATAATCTAAATGTTTAAGTTTGCAAAGCATAAAGCATTTCTATACTTTATTGAATGTTGCACTTATGCAACCAATAGTAATACTGTATACTCATGAAACAGTTTCATCAAATGTGAAAATTATAAGTCCTACATCAACACCATATTCAGAAACCCACTGATTGTAGCTACCATGGCAACCTCACTCTACTAAAGAATAACGCTGACCTGCTGCATAGGCCTCATGTAGATGATGCGGTTTCTCTCCGGCGGCATCCGTAAGATCTGGTCAAGCACCTGCTCCATGTCCAACTTCTTACATTGTGCGTAATCAAAGCGGTTTACTATGGGGGCACTTTCAACCACCAAGTGCTTCAGCACCCTACAGCGTGTTGCTTGGGGAAAAAACGATCAAATTACACATTTGGATGTGATACAGTTTGACTCCTGTCAATGTCAACATGTTCTGCTATGAACTCACCATGGACAAACATCATTTTGGGGCACTCCTTAAGGACCAGATCTGTGATGCCACAATTTGTAAGTGTGATTCCCACCAGGTTTTTAGATTTAAGGCTGAGCACCTGTATGATGTGAAAAAATATTTGTGATCTGTAAGAAAGTGCATTAAAGAAACATTTAGTTGAGTGAAACAAGACTATGAACAAGAACAAGACACCTGCACATGGTCGTCTTCAGTCACAGGGTCACTGGTGCTGGTGGACTTGTCTGCCATATGGTTCCTCTTCACTGCAACCCGAGGCTTAGCTTTGGGTAGTTCTGGATACACCAAGAGGTGATGAGAAATGAAATGGAAGTCTTACTGTTGGTCAAATTTATCATTATGTTAAATCTTACTGCCATAGGAAAGAAATTAACATATAATGGGCAACAAAGCAATATAGATTAGCCTTGCTTCAAAAAAATTACTCGTTCATAAATTGAACATAGCTACTTCACTCACAAAAACACAAACAAGCGCTATGAGGGATGTTGAGATTCTCAGTGCTCAACAACACCGACTTCAGTCTGTTTTAGCACAAGCGTCTGATGAACCACTTGTATGTGCTTTTGAGTCCCTTTTGAAGCTTGAAGCTCACGCAGTTCTTAAATAATAAAAGAACATTTCACCCCAAAATGAAAATTCTATCAAGTATAATTTAAATTTAATTTCAAAAGTATATGAGTTTGTAAATACACTCCCATTCAAAAGTTTTGGGTCAGTAACGTAAAAAAAAAAAAAAAATTCAGTAAAGACAGATTAAATGGATCAAAATGGAAGTGTAAAGACATTTACAAAAGTTTTCTATTTCAAATAAATGCTGTTTTTAAAAAAAAAACTTTTTATTCATTAAAGAATCCTACTAAAAGATATTAAACAGCACAATTTTCCACACTATTAATAATAAGAAATGTTTCTTGATCACCAAATCAACATATTAGAGTCTGAATGATGTATCATGTGACACCGAAGACTGGAGTAAAAAAATCAGCTTTGCATCACAGGAATAAAATACATTTAAAAAATGGTAACATGAATATTGAAAACAGTTATTTTAAACTGTAATAATTGTTTCACTATATTACTGTTTTTAATGTATTTTTGTAGCCTTGGTGAGCATAAGAGACTTTCAAAAGCATAAAAAAAAATCTTACCAACCCCATACTTTTGAACGGCAGTATGCAATGCAAGCATTATAAAGTATGTAATTTGTAATATTCAATATGTTCACACTCAAAATGCAACACTCAACAATGTGTCTTTCTAATTAGGGCCTGAAAAAGGTTTAGAGATTCCTGAAATAAATGCATCTACACTTATGAGACATTCTACTACAACAGTGGTTTTATGCAAGCATGCATTCATCAGAAAAAGTCTAATTTCCTACATGTGCTATTCTTCTCAGCACTGTAGGTTCTCTAGGAGTCAACATGGGTGTGGCCCTTTATCCAAATGTCATGAACACAAGGAAATATACTGCACTATAACTGCCCATATAGACTAGCAGTGAAGTAATCAAGACCCCCAGCATTCCTCCATCTGCTTTTATGCTATGCACAAATGCCACACCACGAGGATCAGCCTTTGCCTAACTGTGCCTTTTTTCCATTGCTCAATTGATTTTCTGACATTCCACTGTGAGGAGCCTCTGCTCTCGTCTTACCTGACTCACAAACCAGGGGCACAGAGGAAAGTCTGCTGCAGGCACGAGTGACCGGTCTCCTGGGAAACTCATCTATCGGGCTTCTGTGTGATGATCCATGCTGGTGGCCTGCAGTCCTCTCACTTTGCCCCTCAGTTGAGCCCTGAGTCCTGGGTGGAGCGTTGGAGTGCATGTCCTCCATCTCATCTCCTCCTGCTCTCTGCTCTGGACTGTGACGTTCTGATCTATGGCTGTCTCCTCCCACTGGCAGGCCGTGGCCACCACGAGTCCTATTTTCAGAGCACGTGCAGCGAGTCCTCACCATGTCGTCCTCCCCTCTACCCGCTCCACCTTGGTTGTCCTGATTGACAGACTCCTCCCTCCAGCGGATGGAGCAAACACAGTTGCCGGCAGCGTAGCCTGAAGCAGACCCGGGCCCACTGTTTCTGTCTCTGGCCCCACGCTCAGCCGTCTCAATGGCCACCTTCATGTCAGCCTTGATCTGCTCGCTGGTCACCTGGCAGCCTTTCTCACAACTGAGCTCCTGAGGTTGCAGTCCATGTCTACGCAGTGGAGTTTTCCCTTTACCTGCCAGAATACAGCACAACAATCATATCGGCATCAAGCTGTATCAGCCATCAAGTTTGCTCTCTTCCAATAGTGTCATTGCAGTCGTACAGATAATATTTCAGAACTTATATGGCCCCAAAAATACGTGAATATTCTTGGACACTTAAGTCACATGTACGAATTAAATGTATAAATTAAATGATGAAATCTGAATAGTAGTGTATATTGATCTAAAATTACATCATTTATTGCAATTATATTCACACATTAAGTTTGGGGTAAGACTTTTTTTTTTTTTTTTTAAAGAAATCAATACTTTTATTTAGCGATGGGACACAATTAATTGATCAAAAAGTATGTTAAAGACATCAAAGTGACAAACATTTATGATGTTATAGTTGTAATGAAAAAGGTGATGGAATGTGGACCAAGCCTTAAGTGCCTGAATGTATTTTGTACTAAGAACTGATGCAGTGGCTATGAAGATTTTACATGCGAACTACCATGTGGAGTCACAGCTGTACTGCTCTTCCCCTGGGCTTCTGTCTCAGGGTACTGGCCTTGAGAGGGGGCGGCAGCCGGCGTCCTGATTGGACTATACTCATCCTCACTGTCTGAGTCTGAAAGCACCACCGACTGTTTCTTCACTGCAGTTTGAACTCCACTAGGTCCTGAATTAAATCATAAAAGAAAAAGCAAAAATGTTAATGGCTACTCATCAGGCGTATTCCATCTGTTTGCATTATTTGCTAGGTTTCTTCAGACCTGCTTGTTCTTCATCCTGTTCAGGTGAAGGATTAGTAGTCTGGCTGGAACCTTGGGTCTCTTCATCTGGGTTGGAGGCCACAAGAACGGGCTCAGGCTCCATGTTGTCTGGCACCATGCCCTCAACATCGGGAATCTCTGATTGAAGTCAAGAAAAAAAAGTTAACTCAAAGCTTTCTGCAACCAAACAATCATTAAAGGTGACATATCATGAAAATCTGACTTTTCTAGGTTTTAATTGCTATAATCAGGTCCCCGGTGCATCTACCAATCATGGAAACGTGAAAAAGATCAAAACAAAGTTACTGAGTTAATAAGCTTTTTTCTGCAAGCGTCTGATTTCGCTCCCCTAGTGACATTGCAAAGGGATCTCATTATAATATTACCTCCCCTTAATCTGTAAGTTTCCACCCACGGCGCCGTCATTTTGATTTCGCAAGCGACAACGGTGTACCAGTTCTAATGCCATGCCGAAAGTTTGAGCAAAACATGCTAACTGTTCTGTCTTTGGCTGCACAGACGAGCACAGAACACCATTTAGATTCCCAGCCTCAGAAGAGACAAGAGAGCAGAGGATTTATTTACTGTATATTGCTGCTGACACACAGATCTAAAATAAACAAGCGATTTATTTCCCAGCTGTTTACCTGCACAGTCATAACCGACTGTTTTTGTAACTTATGTGTGTTTTTAACGTAAACTTGTGTGTGAATGAGAACTTAGTTTAGTGCTCACATGCCGTGTGACAGCGGCTTGTTTCGGATGTGTGCGCTCAGAAAACCCGTATATCAGAAGTTTAAACTAATATGGTTTAAACGCATGATTTCAGCACGATAAACAAGATAATCAGAACCAAAACAGAAGTTTTTAGCAGATACGAGCTGTAAAGGAGCAGCTCTATTCTGGAAAAGGGGGCACGGAGCAGCAGCTCATTTGCATTTAAAGAAACAGTCTTGAAAAACAGCGTGTTTCTGCTTCCACACAAAATAGGCATTTTCAAAATTATATAATAACTCTCTTGTGGTATTTTGGAGCTAAAACGTCATTTCATTCTGGGACCCCTGAGACTTTATTACATATTGTAAAAAGGGCATAATATGTCACCTTTAAACACTAGATGTACACAACCGTTCAAATGTATGTGGTCGGTAAGATTTTGGTAAATGTTTTTGAAAGTATTCTCTTGTGTGCACCAAGGCTGCATTAATTTGATAAAAAAAATAATATTGGAAACAGTATTACAACTTTTTCTATTTTAATATCTTTTAAAATGTCATTTATTTCTGTGATGTCAAAGTTGAATTTTCAGCAGCAATTACTCCAGCCTTAACTTTCTGACCTCAAATTGAATGTATTGTATATAATAGGGGATATAAATATGATAGGGGATATATTCACACGTTATAGAAACAAAAATGGTGGTGTATAAAATTGATTTTAAGATAAAAAATAGACGATAAAGAATTAACTTGATGGAGCTCAACCTTCAAACACACTGGATATTATTAGAAAATCCGGGATTAGTTTCCACTGTTATGCCGAAGATACTCAACTATATATCTCAACAAGACCAGATGACACTTCTAAATTATCTGAGCTTACAGTGGTTCTCAAACCTCTCCATGAAGTACCCCCAGCACTGCACATTTTTGTCTCCCTATATCTGACACACCCACACTTCAGGTCTTGCAGTCTCCACTAAATGAGCTGATGAGTTGAATCAGGTGTGATAGATGAGGGAGACATACAAAATGTGCAGGGCTGGGGGTACTCCAGGACAGGTTTGAGAACCACTGATCTAAGCTAACAAAGTGTGTTAAAAATTTAAAAGATTGGATGACCAATTATTTTCTCCTGTTAATTCGGATATTACTTATTGGACCAAAAAAACAGTACACAGAATCTCGTGGATTACAATTTGTAACTAGATGGATGTACTGTTACTTCCTTTACAGTCAAAAATCTGGGTTTTATATTAGATAGCAACTTGTCTTTTTAAAATCATATTTCCCGTGTTATAAAAACAGCATTCTTCCATCGTAGAAACATTGCCAAGTTACGAAACATGATACCTGTTTCTGATGCAGAAAGCTAGTTCATGCATTCATGACCTCTATACTGGACTATTGTAATGCACTGCTAGGTTGGTTGTCCTGCTTCTTCAATAAACAAGCTACAGGTAGTCTAAAATGCAGCTGCTAGAGTCCTTACCAGGTCAAGAAAATATGATCATATTACCCAAATTTTACATTCTCTGCACTGGCTACCTGTTAAGTTCTTTATCAGTTACAAAATATTATTACTTGCATACAAGGCCCTTAATGGGTTAGCTCCTGCGTACCTAACTATTCTTCTACCACGCTACAATCCATCACGCTCCCTAAGGCGCAAAATTCTGGACTTTTGGTAGTAACTAGGATAGCAAAGTCCACTAAAGGAGGTAAGCTTTTTCGCATTTGGCTCCCAAACTCTGGAATAACCTTCCTGATAACGTGTACTTGATTCTCGCTTATCAAATGCACATTATTTTTCTTTAGTTTGGGTTAAACAAATTAATTTTGCTTGGTTGAACAGCAGCTACGCTAATTATGTCTCGATTTGTTTCTCTGTTTTTGCCACGGGATGTAACTATGATTTACACAAGCTTCAGTCTTGATCCAGAACACCTGAGAAGAGATGAGGTTGCCCTCAGAGGACCTCAGATGATGCCAACCCTGAAACAACATACAGAACTACCAAATTTTGCTATAAGTTTGATTGCATCATATAATAATTGCTGTTAATAGTGTTCATCGTCTGTTTGATTACGTCTTTAATTGATTTTTCATTTCTGCCATATGTACATTAACTGACAGTCACCACTGATAAGCTACTACTAAATATTGTAGAAACTTAAGTTGCTTTGCAACGATTTGTATCGTAAAAGCGTTATACAAATAAACTTGAATTGAAAAAAAAAATTAATTGAATAAGTACCCTCTGGTCTATGGTGGTGCTGCTGAGGCACATCTTCGACCTGTTCGTTGTTGTTATTTGGTGGAATGTTTGCATCGTTATTGTTCTGGTGATTGTTGTTGTTATTGTTGTCATTATCATTGTTGGAATTCTGATTGCTGACAAGGGCAGACGAAACTCCGATACCCGTGCCTGCACTGAGTCCGACACGGGCACAGCCCTGAGGTAAAGAAATAACGTTAACATGCTTCACAACATTTAATCTCCTATAGTCTATATTATATATTTTTTTCATTTATATTGTAACTTCTTTACTGTTCAAAAGTACACATATTGTGATCACTGTACATATTGTGATAAGAATTATATCAGAGTAAAGACCCCGAACTGTCTGTTTACCACAAATGGTAAAGATATCTAAGTCATAGTGTCCTGGTAATGGTTTTTATGGGTCGACAGCTCACTTTGGGAGGTTCACGAAACATCTGATCCAGAGAGATGAATTCCAGGCTGGGAAGCATCTCAATGAACTGACTGAACGACTCCAGCTTGATAGCATGACAGCGCACTAGAGTGAGGTCCACCAGTCGACTCCAGCGTGAGTGGTCTTTAACAAAGAACAGCTAATTAGTCAGATTTAAAAACTGGAACTAAAATATGCATTGTAAAACTTGATAGAAATTGTACACTAAAAAAAAAATCGGAGTACCATCAAGTCAGGAAATACATAAACAAATGATGATGGATCAATTACCTGTGATCCAGTTGTGTGGATTGTGAAGATGTGGACAGTTATAAATGACCAGATACTTGATGGAGGTAAACACCTCATTAACAGCCTTCATTCCTATGTCTGTGATGATTCCTGGATTCTCGATTACATCAGCAAGACCGTATTTGACTAGCTCAGCATGGCTCATGTTACCTGTGAGAAACATGTTTTATTACAGGTAAGTGAAAGGTTAGTTCACCCAAAAATCTAAATATTGTCATCATTTACTCACCTTAATATTGTTCCAAACCCACATAAGACTGTCATTCATCTTTGAAACACAAATTAATATATATAAGGTATCTGTTTCTCTATTGAAAGTCTGTTCGACCAAAACCTTGACACTTTAAAAAGTTCAGTTCAGTCTTCTGAAGAGACATAAACATTGATACATAAAGCAGATTAAATATGGTAAACACATGCTCAAATGTTCTTGCTTGACATGTAATTTTATGTCTTCATGAACTTTCTGATACTTGAAGGTTTTGATGGAATGGACTGTCATTGGAGGAACTGAAATCCCTCAGGTTTCATTACAAATATGTTTTGAAGATGAACAAAAGGTTTGGAATGAGATGAGGGTGAGTAATTAGTTGAGGGTGAGTAATTAGTTTTGACTGTTTTTATTGTCCTCATTTGTAAGTCGCTTTGGATAAAATCTGCTAAATGGCTAATGTAAATGTAAATTAATGACAGACATTTCATAACAATGACTTACATTGCAACAGAAATTCATCAACATATCCAAGGTGCAAAGTCTCAAACTGAGGGAACTCCAGTTCAGCCATCTTCAGTGCGGAGAACACCCCATCTTTGGTTAAGGAAGGCTGGATTCGAACTTCATGCAACCTGAGAACCAGAGTTGATTCTGTCAACATCTCTAATTCTATAAAGGAATCAGTGAAAGTTTAGCATGCTCTTTGAATGTTTAAACACAGATTTACCTGCGAGCAGCAGTAATGATGAGGTAGCCCAGATCCACTTCAAGTGCATTTTTACAGGCACCAAATACAATTGTGTGCAAATTACGGAACCCTCCTACAAGAGATGTACTTTAGCCAATGTGCCACAGACCTGGAACTTTCTTTTAGCAGTGCACCACTGCATACTTTTTTTCTTGCTCAAGATAAGTAAACAAAGCAATATTGGTATTGTATTCACATAGTCAATGAGAAATATGTATTGCAAGAACAACTTGCACAGTCAAAAAAAAAAAGTTTTGACTGCTTTTCAATACTATAATATACTGTTCAGCAGTTTTAATATGATTCCTATTTGTAAGGAGCTGACAAAATGTTCATCTTACCTGACCTCCAGCTATCCTCCACAACATGCTGAATCAGTCCACCCAAAAAGGGCACCCTCACCAGCTCCAGCTGCTCTAGGTTGCGGGCAGAGGCCAGACCGGTGACAAGAGGCACATACTTCAGAGAATTAGTGGGACCGGCGCAGTTCCTCATGACGAACGTACGCAAATTCACACAGAGAAAGACTTTGAAGGGCTGAGGCTTTGTGAGGCGCACCCATTTCAGGTACAGATGCCTGAGCATGGACAAGCAGGGGATCTCCGGCACATTGACACCTATAAGAAAGACAAAGTAGAAAGGTTTGTGACAAGATGACCAAGATGATGTGGAAAACGGTTTGCACTCTGGAAGCAATTTGAAACTCACCAACAAGATGGAGAGTCTGGATTTTAGCTGCAGCTGGAATAGTGAGTTTGTTCTCTGAGGGTATAGGAAACGCCCCGTTTCTGTTCCTGAACTTCCCTAGAATGTGAACCTGAGGCATGTAGTTCCATATCGCCTCCACCAGCTCCAAATGCGATGTCTCCACACCCTGTAAGTGCAGATATTGTCCTCATTTTAAACCGTAGTTGAAAACAGATGGACAAACATTTTTATAAACTGAAACAACAACTATCTCATATATATCATAGACTCACTATAAGGTTGGGACAGGCCTGTAGAGCCTCCAAAACACCAGGAATGCTAAAGGCCTCATAACCTCTGACCCTCCTTCTCTCTAGATAACGTGGATGAAGACCATACAGCTGCTCCAAATCAGGCATCTTCTTCATTAGCATGAGGAAACTGGAGTCTGTGAAACCTGAGTTACACACATCAATTAACACCACTGAATTAAGGACAAAAACAAAATAAAATGGACAGAATCATAGAATAAGTGTTGTAAGGCTTTAGGACTGGTACTCTTGGATTCACCAATTTGGAGCAAAACAAATCTATATTTCAAGAAAGGTTTGCATAGGAGTAGACCAATATATATGCCATTCCTATTGATAGTGTTCACGTGACGTCACACCCTTATAGGAACGCCCACCTGGAGGGCAAAACAAAGTTTTTGCTCCACTGACCGCCAGTTATTTTTACGCAATTTGCATTAAGTAGTATTAAGGCGAAATTCAGTAAACATCTTATTGATTATGTATATTTTGTACAGGCAAGCAGATGAAGCCAGAATATAATTGCAATGTGCAAAGTTTCACGTTAAATGGTTTCCCATTAGAAGGAAAACACTGAACCATTAAGTGGATTGCGTTCATATTCCGGGCTCATCTGCTTGCCTATGTAAAGTATGCATAATAAATATAGAGAATATTACTGTTTCAAATATATTAAGGCACTTTAAGTGTTTTAACAACGTTTTGTCACACTGTTTAATGATTGAAATATTGCCGCGGGTGCTTAATATGGATTGCAAATGGGCAAAACTTGCATTTTGTTCACATATCTTTGTTTTATTCTTTTGAGAGGTGATCTAAATATTTGAGGCTGTGAAACAGATGGAAAATTGACAGGTTTGTCCTGCAGTTCTATGGATGTTTTGCCCTCCAGGTCTTCGAGCCGGTCACGTGACTGAAAGCTATGAATTAATCGGCTAACCAGAGATCACTGCCACAGGCAAATATCTATTAAAAGCTCTGGTAAAAGTTAATAAACACTTTCTGTTTTCAAGTAAAACTATAATTTTTTTTTTTTGATATTTTAGTTAATCTCATTTGTCATCACTAAATTCTTATTATACAGGTAATATACGCTTACTAAAAATCTTGGGGTCAGTTTTTTTAATGAAATTAATAATTTTACTCCGCAATGATGCATTAAATTTAATCAACAGTGACAGTAAATACATTTTTATAATGTTAGAAAGTATTTCTGTTTCAAGTAAATGCGGTTCTTTTGAACTTTCTATTCATGAAAGAATCCTGAAAAAGAAACATTTATCACAGTTTCCACAAAAATATTAAGCAGCACAACTGTTTTCAACACTGATAATAATAAGAAATGTTTCTTGATTATCATATTAGAATGATTTCTAGTCTTGACACTAAAATGGTGCTGAAAATTCCGCTTTGCCATCACAGAAATAAATCTGTATCTGACATCTCGCATTCTATATATCAGCATAAACCATTTTCAACCACTGGATTTAAGTATGGCAAGAAGTATTAAGTATAGCTGAGAGTACTAGGTAATAAGTCATAAACAGAGCTGAGTAGTACACTGAAAGCCTAATCAAAACATTTAATACACAAGTCTCCAGGGTAGAGGGATGTGAAATCTGTTGGGCAGATTCTGTGCAGGACTGTGAATATGTTATTTAATCTGAATATAAACTCAAAGCCCTTTGACAATTCATACCTATTGACCACACATTTATACCAGGTTGAGTTATAAACAGATCTCAGTACTGAAATTTGAGCATTAAGAGTGTCGTCTACCTAAGGGCATGTACTCCCACCACCGGCTGGCACAAAGGTCCACAGCCTTCACCACCCGCAAGTAGAGAGTCACCGCCTCCCGCAGTTTCCGTGACAGACACTCCATACACATTATGTCCTGCATGGGTAAGTATCTGTGGGGAGATGGATTTACGCATCAAAACTCAAGTCAACTATACACCGTTGAGTTAATCTATGACAGCTCTGTCAAAAATCTCTGGAAATGAGAATAGAATAGCAAGGACCTTAGCGACCCTAATTAAGACAAACGTTTAGGAGAATGGATTGACAATTATAGCACACTGGTAATACATTTGCTAACTACTGTACTAACTAGTGGTGGGATGTCGGGGTGTTGTACTGACCGGAATATGTGGCAGAGCACCTCATGTGAGAGCTCATTGATATAGTCTTTAGGTTCCTCATGTCCAAGAGAGCTAAATGTTCCTCCCCCCAAACTATGAGTCCTGGTGACCTTTCGCCGTGGGCCCATCATGTCCAGGGCAGTGAGATATCCACCAAGTAAAGGCAATAAACTCCCTCCCTCTGTCCTGATCCTCTTGTTTGGGGCATCAACACACAATCATCACGTACTACATCAATTCAACATCTATAAGACACAGAAATAGGGGGTCACTTTCACATTACAAGTAAATACATCTAAACCATCATAATACAAAATGAACATTACACATCTGTCAAAAAACACAAAACTAAACAACAGCTCAATGAGGTGAAACTGAAAAAAGCCCCCAATGACAATGGACATACATCTAAACCAAAATGGCTGTAACACTCACAGCGGGCTAGTAGGATCTATGATATGATTTTAACAGTGGTAGTTGAGAGGCATCATGGCTCAAATAAAGAAGAGCTGAGCTGAGCCGTTCAGTGATCAGCAGCATGTGAGGAGATGATGCTGTTTCAAGCTGTTATGATCACCAGCTCTAGCTAGCTATCAGCTGTTAGCAACCTCACCACTGTTTTATAAAGATATAGACCTAAAAGTGCTGTAACAAGACCTCTAAGAAGACGCGTTCAGCAGAAATCTGTCCATTTATGTCCTCTGGTTTTCAGTCGAGCTCATAAATGCGATTTTTGGTTAGTTTGAAGGTGAGCAGCGGCAGCTGTCTGTCTGGATCCTCGTTCAGTAGCGATGTGAAGCCAGCGTTGGCCTTCCCAACACAAACAGGAAGTTCAGATATATTTTTCCTTTACAAAATAAAAGACGCGAATAACAGGCGAATGGACTTGATTTAGTGTATTGCTCACGACAGGGAATATATTCTAAATGTAAAAAATATTATCGTAAAATTACCCATAGGAGGTTTTCTAAAAATGTTTATATTTAGCAGGTTTAATTTTTGTTTCTTGATTGTAAAGAAGCGGGAAGCACTACGTTTCTAAACGGGAGATTTCCTTATTGATATCGCAGACAGTCACAGTACAACACAGACCTAGCGTTACACAAGTTCAGTGACAATGTGTGGGGTGTGCAGTCAGCTTAAAAAACGAGATGAAAGGTGAGTCAGGAAAGATGAAAGACAGTCTGGGTACGGGCTAGTAACCTTTTTTTTTTTTTTTTTTTTTTTTTTTTTTACAGCCAGATAACAAAAATGTTTACTTCAGTTAAAGAATAAACTTTAATATACTAATAATTAAAAAACAAACATTTTATTTCATTTCATTCATAAAATGACAATTTGTGCTGTTTGACAAAAGGGGAAAAACAACAAACCAATTGTATTACTGCATATGCTTCTCAGAATATAAAATTAGTTCAAAGTTGTGTTTACTATAACAAATTAAACATAAATTCAAAAAATTATGTCTAAATATGTTTTTTTTAAACAAAACAATTTCTTTAGCCTAGTTCATACATTACTGCTCAATGTATAAGCTACTGCAACATTAATATCTAAGAATGATCTGATTGTGAGTTTATTTAGCTATTTATTGACATGATTAATTAATAATTAATTAACAGTAAAAAAAAATTACAATTAATAAAGGGACCATAAATTAATAGGAAGCTAAAAGAGGCGTATGTTCAACTTGACATCTATACAATGACGCCTTCTTCATAATGCGTTGGCCAATCGCCTGCACACCCCACAACAATCTTTCGAGTGGAATTGTGTCCTCTGTATTCACATTTGGGGTGTCTCTCCCCTCTGATTAATGTATACATGTAATTACAGGAAATGGCTTGTTGCTCATATACAAGTCTCTGTTTTCTGGGAGCCGAGTACCTCCTCCAGTTCAAACTGCTTTAACTTGGTTGTTATTTGCTAGTGAAGGTGTTGACTTCTTTGCAGCTGTTGTCATTTTGGGATCCCGTGATGTACAGATCTCACTGTCACATCTCAGCACATTCATGGCTCCAAACACACGCTGCCTGATGAATTTCTTATAACGAATGAAATTCTTATAATTTCTTAAGAAGCTGCTTTACTTCTTCTGTTTGACCATAAGTCGACAGTGAGGCACACGGGACCAGTAGCAGAATCACGGTGTGATGAATCCCCATGACCTGGTCAGCAAAACATAAACCATAAAAAAAAGTGTTGTTGTTTTTTGGAGATTAATGAAGAAAATCATTTTGACGACATACCTTGCTCTTCTTGACAAAGCAATATTTTGTTCCACCAGCTGTCTTCTTCTGTCTGTGAGCTGTAAGAGAATCAAAAGCAGGTAACTAACAAATCATGAAAAAACTAGCACATGAAAAAGGTTCTAAAAACTCTGCTGTAATATTACTAACCAGCTGTAGTTGAGACTTTATTGCTGTTAGTAATGCTGCTGTTTTTTTTTAATCATAAACCCCACAAGACCTAAACATGTAACCGGATTAACAGTTAATGTTTAACAAGTACTCAAACTAGAAGAAATCAATAAAAACGTCTCTTTGATTTTTGCAGTATTACACAGTGGGTGTATAATGTATTTTATGTTGCTTATGCTTCATGGTCAAACACATTGCAAGCTTTACAAAAGGACATAAAATATAATAGGCTAATCTAGTATTTATATGTACGACATTTATTGATCTAAGTTAATGTTAATTCATAATTAACCCATTCATTCAGTGTTTTGAACATTATTGATAGACCACCTCTTTTGATATTAGCAACTTAAAAGGAAGAAATACCAGTGTACACACAGAGAATTATTCATTAAAACATGAAAAGTCTCACATTGTTGGGCATCTGAAGTCTGTTTTCCAAGGCTTATTTTAGTATATGTGGTGAGCAGGGGTGCAGAGTCCAGACATCATAGGTTTAAATATTTGCAATGCCAGGTATCTGTCGATGGCACAGCTTCAAAATAAACAAGTGACTCTATAGCCTTTCACTGACAATGATTGTAAGGATTTAAAATGCGATTCCTAATCAAAATGCCAAATTCATCTATATGCAAAGAAACAAAAATCTCAAAGAGAGCGGAGATAAAACTTTGCAGATCTAGTTTGCTTATTTTCAGTTACTCTTCTGCACCAGTATACCATCATTGAGGTTGTTTGTTCTGGTTGTCAAAGTGCTTATATATGCTTAGACGTATAATGCAATGGTGCTTCAAGTGACCCAAGTTCGAGTCCCTCCAAAATACCATTTTAATATACATTAACTAGCACAGAAAAGGAGAAGACATCAGTCAGATGCTTGAGATGACCACCAGAAACTAGCTCATCTATAAGCACATAGTTACGTATACAATATATATATACAGTGGGGCAAAAAAGTATTTAGTCAGCCACCAATTGTGCAAGTTCTCCCACTTAAAAAGATGAGAGAGGCCTGTAATTTTCATCATAGGTATACCTCAACTATGAGAGACAAAATGAGGAAAAAAAATTCAATTAATTGGTAAATTCCTCGGTAAAATAAGTATTTGGTCACCTACAAACAAGCAAGATTTCTGGCCCTCACAGACCTGTAACTTCTTCTTTAAGAGGCTCCTCTGTCCTCCACTCGTTACCTGTATTAATGGCATCTGTTTGAACTCGTTGTCAGTATAAAAGACACCTGTCCACAACCTCAAACAGTCACACTCCAAACTCCACCATGGCCAAGACCAAAGAGCTGTCAAAGGACACCAGAAACAAAATTGTAGACCTGCACCAGGCTGGGAAGACTGAATCTGCAATAGGTAAGCAGCTTGGTGTGAAGAAATCAACTGTGGGAGCAATTATTAGAAAATTGAATACATACAAGACCACTGATAATCTCCCACGATCTGGGGCTCCACGCAAGATCTCACAAAACCGTGGGTCAAAATGCTCACAAGAACTGTGAGCAAAAATCCCAGAACTACATGGGGGGACCTAGTGAATGACCTTCAGAGAGCTGGGACCAAAGTAACAAAGGCTACCATCAGTAACACTCTGCGCTGCCAGGGACTCAAATCCTGCAGTTCCAGACGTGTCCCCCTGCTTAAGCCATTACATGTCCAGGCCCGTCTGAAGTTTTGCTAGAGAGCATTTGGATGATCCAGTAGAGGATTGGGAGAATGTCATATGGTTAGATGAAACCAAAATAGAACTTTTTGTAAAAACTCAACTTGTCGTGTTTGGAGGAGAAAGAATGCTGAGTTGCATCCTAAGAACACCATACCTACTGTGAAGCATGGGGGTTGAAACATCATGCTTTGGGGCTGTTTTCTGCAAAGGGACCAGGACCACTGATCCGTGTAAACGAAAGAATGAAAGGGGACATGTATCGTGAGATTTTGAGTGAAAAACTCCTTCCATCAGCAAGGGCATTGAAGATGAAACGTGGCTGGGTCTTTCAGCATGACAATGATCCCAAACACACCGCCCGGGCAATGAAGGAGTGGCTTCGTAAGAAGCATTTCAAGGTCTTGGAGTGGCCTAGCCAGTCTCCAGATTTAAACCCCATAGAAAATCTTTGGAGGGAGTTTAAAATCCATGTTGCCCAGCGACAGCCACAAAACATTACTGCTCTAGAGGAGATATGCATGGAGGAATGGGCCAAAATACCAGCAACAGTGTGTGAAGACTTACAGAAAACATTTGACCTCTGTCATTGCCAACAAAGGGTATATAACAAAGTATTGAGATGAAATTTTGTTATTGACCAAATACTTATTTTCCATCATAATTTGCAAATAAATTCTTTAAAAATCCTACAATGTGATTTTCTGGATTTTTTTTCTTCTCATTTTGTCTCTCATAGTTGAGGTATACTATGATGAAAATTACAGGCCTCTCTCATCTTTTTAAGTGGGAGAACTTGCACAATTGGTGGCTGACTAAATACTTTTTTCCCCCACTGTATATATACAGATACCAGGAAGTTCTAATTTCAATATCTGATATTTCTCTAACACATGAGATGTCAATCAGGAAAATCTTACTAGATTATGATTTGATGAAAAGGCACGTTTGTAGTACACATAAAAAAAAATGTAATCCATTGTGCACATAAATTATTCAGTTCAAGCAGCTGACTGACACCGTCCTCTAATCCTCCAATCAAATCATTTCAATCCTTTCGACAATTACGATCCCCTAAAATCTAGAGTATGATGAAAACGGAGTGAAATCTGGTGTGAAACCATAGAGGGCTGTAACTGGGAATTTTTCATAAATTGGCTCAGGGCATGAGCAACTTATCTCAGACATGAAGCGCCTAACTGGGCCTCTGATAAAACTGCCTGCTACAAATGTGGAGAGACACAGAAAACTGAACACAGACTGAGGAGAGGTGACCTCATAACATCAATAACAACACTGGCAATATAAGCAAATGTAGTAACACCTTTGAAGATTAATGCTATCAAAGAATGAGCAGGATTTTGCCAGATTTTCATCTATCATCCTCCGACATACTTAGTTCTTTATTCTTCTTATCCCATTTTATTTATGTATTTATTTATTTATTTGCACTGGAATGAGTACAGGAAAATAAATTAACCTGGGAGAAAATTACATTCTGACCTTTTTTTTTAATCTTTGATATTCACATTTAGAAGGCTTTCTCAGAAATCCATATATGTCATGTACCATTCTTAAATGTAGATTTGTCAAAGAAAAGTATAAATACATCCATACATTTTATGGAAAATGCAGAATTTGATTCAGTAATGAAAATGGTAGTTGCGCTCCTGAATGAAAAATACAAAATAATAACATCACTCAATAATATTATATATATATATCATATATATATATATATATATATATATATACAGTGGGTATGGAAAGTATTCAGACACCCTTAAATTTTTCACTATTTGTTATTTTGCAGCCATTTGCTAAATTCATTTAAGTTATTTTTTTTTCCTCAGTAATGTACACACAGCACCCCATATTGACCGAAAAACACAGAATTGTTTACATTTTTGCAGATATATTAAAAAAGAAAAACTGAAATATCACATGGTCCTAAGTATTCAGACCCTTTGCTGTGACACTCATATATTTAACTCAGGTGCTGTCCATTTCTTCTGATCATCCTTGAGATGGTTCTACACCTTCATTTGAGTCCAGCTGTGTTTGATTATACTTATTTGACTTGATTAGGAAAGCCACACACCTTTCTATATAAGACCTTACAGCTCACAGTGCAGGTCAGAGCAAATGAGAATCATGAGGTCAAAAGGAACTGCCTGAAGAGCTTAGAGACAGAATTGTGGCAAGGTACAGGTCTGGGCAAGGGTACAAAAAAATTTCTGCTGCACTTAAGGTTCCTAAGAGCACAGTGGCCTCCATAATCCTTAAATGGAAGACGTTTGGGACGACCAGAACCCTTCCTAGAGCTGGCCGTCCGGCCAAACTGAGCTATCGGGGGAGAAGAGCCTTGGTGAGAGAGGTAAAGAAGAACCCAAAGATCACTGTGGCTGAGCTCCAGAGATGCAGTCGGGAGATGGGAGAAAGTTGTAGAAAGTCAACCATCACTGCAGCCCTCCACCAGTCGGTGCTTTATGGCAGAGTGGCCCGACGGAAGCCCCTCCTCAGTGCAAGACACATGAAAGCCCGCATGGAGGACTCCAAGATGGTGAGAAATAAGATTATCTGGTCTGATGAGACCAAGATAGAACTTTTTGGCCTTAATTCTAAGCGGTATGTGTGGAGAAAACCAGGCACTGCTCATCACCTGTCCAATACAGTCCCAACAGTGAAGCATGGTGGTGGCAGCATCATGCTGTGGGGGTGTTTTTCAGCTGCAGGGACGGTACGACTGGTTGCAATCGAGGGAAAGATGATTGCGGCCAAGTACAGGTATATCCTGGACGAAAACCTTCTCCAGAGTGCTCAGGACCTCAGACTGGGCCGAAGGTTTACCTTCCAACAAGACAATGACCCTAAGCACACAGCTAAAATAACGAAGGAGTGGCTTCATAACAACTCTGTGACTGTTCTTGAATGGCCCAGCCAAGCCCTGACTTAAACCCAATTGAGCATCTTTGGAGAGACCTAAAAATGGCTGTCCACCAATTTTTACCATCCAACCTGACAGAACTGGAGGATCTGCAAGAAGGAATGGCAGAGGATGCTCAAATCCAGGTGTGAAAAATTTGTTGCATCTTTCCCAAAAAGACTCGTGTCTGTATTAGATCAAAAGGGTGCTTCTTCTAAATACTGAGCAAGGGGTCTGAATACTTAGGTCCATGTGATATTTCATTTTTTCTTTTTTATTAAATCTGCAAAAATTTCAACAATTCTTTGTTTTTCTGTCAATTTGGGGTGCTGTGTGTACAATAATGAGAAAAAAAAATTAACTTAAACGATTTTAGCAAATGACTGCAATATAAAAAAGAGTGAAAAATATAAGGGGGTCTGAATACATTCCGTACCCACTGTAAATATATATATATATATACACAGGATTTAACACCTTTTTTTTAAAAGTTTTATTTTATTTAAATTTTTCAAGTACTTCATATAATAACATGCCTTTTTTTAATTATGATGAGATGCTCCTGTCTGGGACCAAATTATGTCTCGCACCAAATTTATTTACAGATTGAGAAACGTGATTGGAACACTGCTCAAATAATCATCTTGAGAAACAGGAACCCATTTCTTGTGCCTGTGTGAACACTTCAATCCACAGCTCAAGTCAGCGAAAATTGATAACGCCATTACTGCATCTGCCAATGAACATCATGTAAATGTATAGCATCAATCTGCATGCTCAGACAAGACCCTTTTCCCCATCTCACAAGACATCCAGTCAGCCTGTTGAAATGTAACCTCTCACTTAATTTGACCAACTGCTTAAAACCAATTATAAATGAAAGCCAGTGATGTCTGGTTCTGGATGCTGCGATGAGTTCCATTTGATGAGAACGAGAGGAGACGATGAGGAGTGGCAGCTGTGGGATTTTGGCCCGGTGACACAGTAAGGCGGACGGGTTGAGACACATTATTCAGAATCCTCTGAGACAAACAAAATGAAGCACAAGATGAGATTCAATCCCTCTGCTTTCCGCTCTGTGACGGGAGGTTTGCCCTGTAATTTGAATGACATCAGCCCTTCAGAAAGATCATCACACAAATTTAAGATTACTGGTTTCTTGAAAGTGAGAGTGCCATTGTTATTGCATACTATTTAGAAATATCATAGATAAGAAATATCATAGAATAAAGCAAACCAGTCAACCTAAAAATAAAATATTATTACAGTTGGTCTAGGACAAAGCTTTTCAATATTTTAGACCCCAAATATTTTAGAACGTGATGATATCCTCGCAAAACAATTTGCTGTGTCTACATTAGAGCTGCACGATTAATCGGTTAAAGATCGCGATCTCGATTCAAACACGTGACCCACGCGATCTTATTCCTGAATGACAAAGATTCAGCTACAGCTTTATTTATTTTGTTCAAATGAATTTATATTTTTAAAAAGACTTAAGCAATGAACATTTTTTGTCAGAACAATATTACATGTGATTTTGTTTAGTTGTCTAATGTTTTTTTTTTCTTCAGAATCGTGAGAGAATCGTGATCTCCAATTTATATATAAAAAAACATGATTCTTAATTTATCCAGAATCGTTCAGCTCTAGTTTACATGTTGTTTATTGCTGCATATAATTAATTAAAATAGAAGTTTAATTTTATAAAGTACAAGTTGATTTAAAAATGCACCTACATTTTTTGCATTTAACTCAAAAGACAATTTTTTCCTATATATTTTATCATTGAGGATTTCTTTAAAAAAGTCTTAAAAATCTCATCTCGTCTCGTCTCGTGGGATAAGTGTCCTCGCACACCCCTAGTTTAAGGTAAAAAAAAAACTTATTTTCCCACATACCGTACATTATTGTTTCTCCTCTATGCCCCGCCTTTCGACACATGTCTATTTTTTCACCAAAACTCATTCGGTCTGAAAAGCTAGTGTGCCTTTATTGGCCAGCTCTCCTGCTTTGTGATTGGCGGAATACTCAAGCGTGTGACTGGAAATGTTTATGCCCCTTACCATACTTTGAAACCTTAAAGTTCATATGATGTCTAAAAAGAACATTATTTTGTGTATTTGGTGTAATGAAATGTGTTTATGCGGTTTAAATTAAAAAAAAAACACCTTATTTTCCACATACTGTACATTTTTGTTTCTCCTCTATGCCCTGCCTTTCTGAAACGCGTCGATTTTTTTACAAAGCTCATCGTTCTGAAATGCGAGGTGTGCTCTGATTGCCAGCTATCCAGTGCGTTGTGACTGGCCGAATTGGCATGGGTAGTCATTACTCTCCCAGGATCAGTAAACAGTCCTTCATAAAATGTGCCGGCGATCCACAGCGCGAAGTTGTTGTATTTCCTCAGCGATCAGCATGGATCAGCTCCAGGCATGACTAAGCGATATCGTCCTCTTTTGGAAGACCAACAAAGTAGTTTCGCTTCACAACGAAAAACACAGCGGCCTAGCGTGAGCAAAAGCCCCGACTTAGCGTGAGCTGAGGCCGGGAAAGAGTGAGCTGAGGCGGCGGGATCGAGAATGGCGGTCCCGGCGGATCCGACAAAGGAGCTGTGAAAACGGTGAAAGCCGATCCGGCAATCCACAGCCCAAAGTTGTAGTATTTCCTCAGCGACCAGCACAGATCATCTCCAGGCATGACGAAGCGATATCGTCTTCTTTTGTAAGACCAAACAAAGTAGTTTCGCTTTTCACAATGAAGCACACAGCGTCTTCACGACATGGCGTCAGCGGCAACAACACAATACTACAGCGACAATAAAATTTACGCCTTCTTTCTTTGTTTGTTTAATTCTTTGCAACTTTACAGATCTTCTTTATTCACCATGAGCTTGTAACACTCCAAAGTGAAAGACATTTTTTTTATTGCATCATATGACCCCTTTAAAACCCAAAACCCATTGACACTGCACTGGTTCTACTTGGATAAACATCGGTGTACTATTAATAACTTATTTAAGGCTATAGTACCCACCTTATTAAAGACAGCTCCATTTGTTCCAAATGTCACAAAACACTGACATTTTTAACAACTATAGAGCAGTAACATGCTTAAGGTCTTCTTGGTGAGTTTGGTGAAGAGGTAGTGGCCAAGGTGGGTTCAGTCAATTATCTTACCTATTTTCCTTGTTTTAGAGTTTAAAGCTCCTCTGTGCTTGTTTTTTGCAAGCAGGTGTCTTTGAGAGGGAGTAAAATCTTGATGCCTTTCTTAGCTGAGTGGATCTTTTGCTGCAACCTGACCTTTTTTGTTTTAATTTGCACTCCCTTTAAACTCCTTTAGTCTTTGTGGCTTGAATTGTCCCACCAACAACGGGGCATTGGTCAAAAACGGGGCAAAAACGGAGACAAAAAAAGAGAGAAAATATATGCAGCTATTGTATGAGTATTTGTTTGCTTGGCCACACTATTCCCACAAGCCTAAAGCCCTTGCAGTGTGTTCTGTAATGCACACATCAATAATGCATTGCAATGTTTGCACAAGGTCTGTTTAGTTATTACTACAGCCTCACAGAGGAGTCATTGGCAAGTCATTCTGTAATCCTAAACACCTTGGCTCTTTGAGATAATTGTTACAATAGCAGGCATTTTAATATGTTCAAACTTTTTCCTCTATTCCAAAGTAGCAATTGTTTTCTACCTTATTTGTGGACATTAAAATTTAAAAGGAAATCAAATGGTATTTTATTTACAGAATACGTTTTGTAATGCAACAGCTTTCAGAGGAACTAAAAAGCTTCACCAAGTCAAGGCTGAAAACAAAAGATGCTCAGATTGATATATCAGTTACATAAGGTTTTAATTTTTTGTATATATTAAAAAGCATGGCAATTAAATTGGATCACAGCAAATAACTATTTAAAGGGCGTCTTAGTCATAAAAGGAATAGTTCACCCAAAATGAAAAATTCCTGAAAGTTACTTAGGCCAAATTTGAAGAAATTGTGCATTACATCATCAATGGATCCTCTGCAGTGAATGGGTGCTGTCAGATTAGTGTTCAAACCACTGATCTATATATATGACCGTGCAAGGCGAAATAACGCATAAATTCAAAGCATAAATCTTTATTCAGATTTCATGAGCACTTTGTCATTTGAAATGCATTTGCATATGAATTTGATATTCGCTATGGTAATGTATAGAACATGTAACTTTTTAATATGCAGGGGAAATTCATGACATTAAACAAATAACCATTTACATGCTTAGGAGGTTTGTGTTGTAAGAATGTACAGGGATACTTCAGATATAAAAACGCTGACTCGTTAGGTGATGTTTTCTCATTAAAATTGTACGATTTCCTATAGAATGAATGGGAATACCAATATGGCGGCGTGGCGGCTTCACTTTTATGACATCATGAGCAATCCAGTTCTCTATTATAGATCAGTGGTTCAAACAGCTGATAAAACATCACATAGTCCACAATAACCACCAACCCAGTCCTAAAAATCCATTTGGTCCATTGGTGAGCAAGTGATGTAATGTTAAATTTCTCCAAAACCATGCTTATGATTTTTTTTAAAGGGGTCCTATTATGTTCTTTTACAAAGTCTTGATTTTGTTTTGGGGATGTACTAGAACAGGCTCTCATACTAGGTTGTTCGAAAAACACGTTATTTTACATTATTACAACACCTCTCCCTCAGTCTGGCATGAACGTCTTGAATAGTTTCTGTATCAAATGAAGGCCCGCCTTTTTAAATACGAAATGTGCTGTGATTGGTTTTCTGGGCCAGTGTGTGTTGCGATTGGCAGCACTCGGCGCCTGGTCGGGAAATGTCATGCCCCTTACCATAGCCAGCTGCGAGCTTCAGTGTAAATATTGCGTCAATATCAAATCAATTTGAGCGTGATTTAAACCCGGATGATTGTAAACACTCTAAGTTCGTCTGCCTTGGGAAAGTTAGCGTGTCTCTCTCTAGTGCAGCTCAACCAGGTCTCGTCTTATTCGTCGATATTTGTGATATCACACATCCCGGAAAATATGCATTGTAGTCCAAACGATTTGTTCGTTGTAGTTTTTGAAAAGTGTTTTTGGTGTTTTTGAAAAGTTTTTATTTTTGTTAAATAAAATATCTCCTTTTGAAGTGGACTTTGAACTTTGTAACTGTGAAGATCTTTTTTATGCTCAAACAGCAACATTACAGACTAACTAAAGTTGAAAAAGTGAAAAAGCATAATAGGACCCCTTTAAGGGGAGATTTTATACCTGTTGTACTCTGCCTATAATGTAAAAATACAAATACCACATACAAAGAAAAACTGCAAGGGGCATTATTTACTGGCAGTGAATCAGGCTCTTTGCTCTACAACTATACATTCTACAGCAACTATAGAGAGCAGTAAATATTTCCACATCAGGTGTTCTATTGACTACCGTTTTCTTACATCTGCTTAGGTTAACATTCGCTGTACAGATCATTTTCATTTAGGCATAATATGGCCTTTGAGTTGTGAATGTATAAAAAAATATATTTAATTGATATGCTTTTGATACATTTTATATTCGCCTCTCAGCCAAAAGGGCATTTTAGAGTGGGTGAGATGAAAGGCATCCACTTCTCGAAATAAAGCGCAGCCAACAACATTAAGAGGACACAGCTGAAGCTAACATCCCTGAACTTAAGACACTGAGCTAAGAGAAAGAGATAGAGGGAGAGAGAAAGCTAGAGACACAAGAGAGCAGATACTAAGCGGCTGGCAGCCAGAGGAGAGGGGAGGCTCAAAGCCTAAGGAGACGTCTTTTGCATAATGACATGTTACTTCTCATTTTGCGCTTCCCTGGCCCAGGCCTCATAAGTGCTGCATCTGTTTACAAGCACACCACTTTTCCAAGGAGCACCCATCTATTCGGCATTCATGAGAGATCTCTTAAGAGTCCCCAGCTGGAAAAATTCAGACAAGGGGGAAAAAAAAACCCAAAGCAAAAAAAAAACAAAAACCCTAATCCATCTTTGCCAATCTCTTTCACATTATGTTTTCAGATTTGATTGAGAGCCAAAAATGAAAAAAAAAATGAACATCAACTACAGCTTCCAGCGCTGACAGAAATAGAGCTGTATTCTGAACATGACATCTGCTTTTGGTTTTGTTGCTTGAGTGGTCCGATTTCTGTCACTTGAATGTTTAATTTTCTTTGCTTCTTGTTATATGTCCAGTGTCTGAAGGCTCAGCTGTTCTCCAGACCAATTCATGACAAGTGGCACAGGAGAGACGAGACAACCCGACACCTAAAAGAGAGACAGTGTGAGCAGCTGTGGGCTGTAGTCATCTGATCCATGAGTCAGATTTCAACAAGCAATGACCAGGGTAAGGTGTTCTTGCTTTGATGCACAGTGTATCTTAAATACAATATAAATATACAATGTATACTATACAAACTCTCTGTTCTGGACTCATACAGTGATGTTCATCTACATTATGAAGCAAAACCAATTAAACAACACTCATTTTACACTCGTTTATATCAACTCATAAAGATTCATTATTTCAGTCATTTATTGTACTTTAAAACAGGACTCTTCAACATTTTTGTGGGCAAGGACTTCTTAGCGGATAGAGAGATGGTCTAAAACCTCAAATCTGTCTTAAAATAACATGTTATTAGTATAGGCTACTGTATTTACATAGTTTTATATGATACTCAGGGTAAAAAGCCATTACAATAATGAATACTGATGTACAGAGACATATATTATCGTTCAAAAGATTTTTACAAATATTTTTTCAATTAGTCTGTTATGCTCACCAAGTCTGCATTTATTTCATCCAAAGTACAGCAAAAACAGTAAAATTGTAAAATATTATTACAATTAAAAAAAAAAAAAAAAAAAACGCATACTTGTTATCGATATATATATCTATTATATATATCAATATCTATATATGTCCTATATATATATCTCTTGTTCATTTAAATTTTATTAATACATTTTATGTGGATCCGTGAGAGGAACCCCTAAATATTTAAGTTTTGAACTCAAGTTCTTCTTAACTTTAGCATTGGCTGCACATAACATTGTTTTTATTTAACACATATTTAAATTTATTTGTGACAATAATTCGTTTGAGAACAATAATTGGCAGACCAGCAGTACCGCCATGGACCTCTTGTAGAAGACCTTTGCTTTAAGTCATACATTTAATTTCATTACTAAAATAATGTTGACAGGTATCCAAACATACATTTCAGGAATTTTTCCCCCAGCAAATCTGTATTTGCATGTAGAGGAGATAAAATAACTCTCGAAGCGGCACCCTGCGACTCACATTCATCAGTTCTCCATATTCCTAGAGATCAGATTACCATTTTATGAGTTTCTCTGACTACTCTGACAGTTATGAGTTTAGCGTGATCATTACGGCTTATAACACACACAACACACACAACACCACACACACACACACACAAACAAAACAAACTTGATGAGGTAGCCTGAATCCAACCCTGATGTAGCTGTTTTACCAAGGGAAAGATGGAGTGGTGCCCGAACGAGATGTTAGCTTTGAGGGCCAAGGCTTGAAAGACGAATGATTGTTTTTGCAGGTTGATGGAAGAGACAGGAAAAAACAAAGGAGGGTTAGAGGGGATAGCTAAGTGACTAATAGTATCAAATAGCTCATCGAAAACAAACCCACATATTTAGATGCACACGTTATGATTTTAATGAGGCAAAATGACACAGGCAGAGACCTAACAGACCACTTGATGGCAGCCAAGCACAACCTATGAGAAAGAAAAGTCTGGCAGGTGATGGATTGTGCCACATTTGTCATCTAAACTGACAGACTCAGTGGAGGAACAGCTTTACAGTGCATCCATAATGTATGTGATTGCTCATGCCATTACAGTCGCATTCCTTACAGATTATACCAGCAATGTAAGGCTGACCGTATAGACGAAGTTGAAAGGCACTGAGAGGCACTGTTGCAAAGGAAGTCAGGAAGATACAATAAGCTTGGAAAGATGTGTGACTTTGAAAATGTTATTAGGAGCTCATCAACCTTCAAAATGGTCATCAAATGACATGCAGAACATGATTTTCCATAATTCTGTCTTTGCAACATTTATATTTAGTCACTGGCAGTTGGCAATGAGACTCCATTTCTTCTTCTGTCCCTCCCAAAAGCAATATGATTTTTCACAATACTCTTTTTTTAATGTATTTTGCATAATGTATGATTAGGCTTTTTGATCTTCATATTTTATATAGCAGACACAAATACATCTCTCATGCTTTTTTCTCTTCCCCTCATTCTTTATGCAATTTCCCCCCTCTCTCTTTAGAAATACAGTAGCTTTGCACACGTTTCAGAGAAAAGAACAGCTTTTCTTACAATGGAGCTTAGAGGAAATGTGTCTGGAAAGATTTCTGCATATATCCCTCTTTCTTTTTCATCCCTGTATGAGCTGTTGGGTCAGGTTTGTCTTTTGCTCCATGTGTTACCTTTCTCATCCATTTAAAAAAAAAATTCTGACTATAACTAGTATATCTCTTTAAGTGTCACTCACCAAGAGTGATAACGTGGCCACTCATCTGAAATAAGTAAACCCATGTGGTAAACCCACATGTTAATACAATAAAATCAAATAAAATACTTTTCTCAATATTAAAAAGCAGATATTGGAAAATGACAAAAATACTAACACTTTTTTTTTTTGCAACAAAAAGGCTGACTGACAAATTCCTATCCTATTGTGAGAAAAAAACATGACTTAAAATAAAATAAACCATCTTTCTGAGACATACCCCCTTGTCTCCTCATTAGCCTGCTATGGAAGAACTCCACATCTATTCCTTGGAAACAATGCTTGGGCCTGTGGTCACCCCAGTGGTTGCCTTAATTTGCTGTGGCCGGGGATCGGATGGCCTCCGTGGTCCAGTTGAAAGACAGTGGATGAAAGGAGAGGACAGCAGTTTGGGTCTGGTTAGATTAAACTCTGTCCTTTTCTGCCTGCTTTTAATTTTCCTTATGATTTGCTTTGCTGCTATATGATGGTTGGTAAAATATGAAAAGACACATTCAGTTGTTCTGGAAGCTATGGATGACATGGCTCAACTGTGCACTTTTTATATTGCCCATAAAGGTAAAATTTATCATTGCTGTGTTTGTACAGTGCCACGAAAATAAAATAAAATATGGAAAATATACATTAAAATAATACATAAATACATAATGCATCATAAAAATATACTTACAAAATTATAAATGAGTATAGTAACTGTAAACAATTTCAAACTATAAGTAAATTTAAAGGGGCCATGAGAACTGAGAAATCAAAATTCCCTTGATCTTTTGACATATAAAATGTCATTGTACTATAAAAACATCCTGTGTAAGTTTCAGAATTCAAAACTTTCTCATAAGTCTAAAATCTGCTTATATTGAAGCCAATCTGCCAAAGCGACTTAATAGTGTGGCTAAACACCGCCTCTGCAGAAGATGATCAACGCCTGCTTCTACATCACTGTCTGTTTAGCACCGCCCACCAATTTGCGCATGTAGTGTAAATAATGAGAGAGGAAAACACAGGTCTACGCAGAAACCAAACGATAAAGATGCCTCCAAAGACAAGACGCTGTGTTGGTGCCACGTCAGTAAGAACTTGGTCCTTTGTTCATTATATTTTACCATGTATTTGTTTACAAACAAGGCACAATTCGAAGCAGGATTTTCAGGAAGATTGAAACTAAAAGACGATGCTGTGCCGACTATATTGGATTTGACTGTAATGTCGCAACACACAAGTGTAAGTAACTCTTTTTATTACGTGGTCACTATTGCGTTGTCTGTTAAACAGATTGTTTGATCTGTATTGAGTTATTTATGCGTTTTTTACCTAAATCACAGCAGCATCCATCTATGAAGGATTTAGGCTGTCAAACATACACAACTGTTAACCAATCATAGCAGTGGGCATTTACTTATAATCCGCCACACCTATTCAAACTGAGCGTTCTAATGAGGGGGTCAAAACAGGGCAGAAAATAGCTTATTACTTCTAAATTGTGATGTTTTTTATGTAAAAATCTTGATAACATAAGTGGATCTCAGAGAATAGTACAAAATAAAAAAACAAAGGCAGTACATGTCTACTTTAAATGCTGCAATAGAAAATATTTCCATTAATCATTTTCACAGGTGTGCGCTTTTTTGCCTCAAAAACCTGTTCAAGCACTCTTAAAGGCTACTCTTAATGACAGCTGAGTAGATCTGATTAAAACCTGTTATCGTCTGCACCTTTGAACCCATGAATAGTACTGGCAAAATGTGTGAGTTCGTGATTTTTCATTCTTTTTTTTCTGCATACAGATGGAACTAGCAAATAGAATCCAATGCAAGTCTGGTGATGAGCACTTTGGAAAAACATCACGTTCCATCATTCCTTATTAATCGAGGTGTAAGGATCTTTCAGTAGCCCCTTTGACTGATTCCTCCTCAGGCAACAGTGTGCTATCTGGAGCTGCATGTAGCTCTACCGTGCTAAATGTTCTGCGCTACCCTTTATCAAAAAGATGTGAGAACATCTCCACACCTCAGCAGTTATCTGTGGCTGGGATGAAAAAAGAGAGAGGTATTACAACAGTGGATTGACCCCGGTGAACCCTGGGTGGAAGTGAGTCAAAGCGAAAGAGAATGGAGTGTGACTGAAGTTGTTTTACTCTACTCCTGTGATTGCACTGAGCTCTCAATGTGAGTGACAAGGGCTGGCATCCTGCTGGAATGCCTGTGAATCGACATGCCACTCACATGTCGATAACACCCAATAACCCGTTCCATTGTTATCTACCCTTTAATTCCCAAGTCTCTGTCCGAAGCTATTCAGTGGCTCCCCGTAATCCTTGCGTCTTATTTTCTCTTCTCTGACAAGCCCGTGTCCGATTCCATTTGCTCCCTCTTCTGGCTCGCGACCGGGAGGTCAGTGGCTGGGGGATCAAAGCTTATTGAAATGTGGATGACCTCCAGATGAGCCTCTTTCGGCATCAGGTCTTCTTTTTCTTGAACTGCCTGTTGCAGTTTCTCATTAGTTACGCACTGAATCTGCACACACAGAAAGATCCAAGTTCTATACATATTAGACAGCTCTCTAGAAAACTAGATTCTGGTTGGTCAGTCATGGCGTTCTGAATATAGCAGCTGTATTCTTAAAACCTGGCAATTAAAAAAATGAAAACATGATATGCTATTTGATTTCATTCTTCAAATGCTGCTCAAACATATCAACCACTCCATATAAACACTCCCTCTCCTGAATATTAAGCCTCACCTACTGATTAACATATCATTTACTGTACATATTGACATAAAAAAGGCTAAATTAAAAGAGAAAATAACAAACAATAATAATAAAAAAGAAAAAAAATGATTTTGTCAGTATTACCGCATCCAGTGTTGGATTTTGTAACTATTATTGTTATAACAAGTAGCAAATTCTATCAATCAATCTATCTATCTATCTATTCCCTACCCCCTATCTATATTCTAACTATTACTATCTATCTATCTATCTATCATCTATCTATCTATCTATCTATCTATCTATCTGAAACCAATAAGAGTGCAGTACTCTCCACTCCTATATTTAGATCTATCCTGTAGAGATTTTCACAAAAAATCAGTGCAGAACTATGAAAAAAAGGTAATTCATCATAAGCTACAGCAGTGGTGGTCTCTGCATATGGGTTTGTGTATGCGTGTGAAAGAGAGAGTTTGTGAAATGCTGTCTTTATGAAAGATTACCTGCTCTGAGAAGTATGCATTGAAATTCCCGTGTTTAGTAGTGCATATGATTTATCTGCAATGTGTGAATATGTTTATCTTCTCACTCGTATTGTTTCTAAAGCCAGAAATAGCCTTGAAGCAAGAATGCAGGTACAGGGGAAAAAAATAAAACAAAACGTGAGACATATATTAGTGCCATTGTGCTGTAGCACACAAACTGCTGATTCATGTTTATAGGACCAGCGTGACTCTAGGTTCTGTTAGACACCTCACTGCTGGGACAGACAACTGGAGACAAAAGTTGGCCCACTTAGATCTGCCTTAAAGAAAGTTCTCGGACAGACAGAGCTATTGATGTGATGTGTTTTTCTTTTCTCTCTCCACCGCCATTCCCCAGGAGCACTGGAGAAACCCAAAGGGGTAGCGCACTCAATCTCTCATCTTTTTGCACTCTTCCCCTGTCACTCTTTCATTCAGTGTCAGTCCTTTTCTCACTCACGTGTGGACAGGGTGAGTCCAAACCTCTTGTTTTTCCTAGCGTTTCTTCTTAGTCTTATTTATTTATGGTTTCAGTGAGCTGCCAATCGCAGGTGGTTTGTATGGACCTCTGATGTCCCTTGGCACTATACGCTCAGTGTTTGCATAAAAAACACTGCCAAATCAAAGACAGTGAACCAAAAGAAGTTCTTCCTGTGCACTTGGGCCAGTTCCTGAAAAAAAAAAAGATTCTGATGGCCTCCATTGGTTTTGTAATTAAATTTGGCCTAGCTATGAGAAGAGAGAGAGTCCAGTATCAAAGGAAACATACTGTAGAAGCCAGAACTCATTAAATCCCTCAAGGACAACAGGCCATAGTATTGACTTCAAGCTGATCGTGACTCATAATTCAAATTCATTAAATCTGCACTAAAACGGCGACCAACACAGTGAACAGGAAAACATGCCTCCGGTGAAAGCGATACAAAATTAAGACAAATAGCAGCCAAATGAAAGATTCTGATTAACATTCGTTGACTCACACTAAACACAGTATAGGAGGATCTAAAACCTAAGTTCTTCAACTGGGGGCAGTAAACGTCAAGTCCTAATTCATTAATCCTATTTCAACAGCTGAAAAACATACATGAGAATTTATTCAGAAGATTGCTTGTTTGTATGAAAAGACTCAAACAACTTTACAAGGTCAAAGTTTTGAGCTTCTCAATGGCCTCAAGTGCATTTTATTTAAGTTTTTACCATATCAGCATCTTCATCATTGAGATAATACATTTCAGTGATCTATAGAATAGCTATTAAAAAATCAGGCAGGCTACCAGAGATTCAGCATTCAGCAAATTCATTAATATGCTGTTCAAGGATATTATAATCCAAGCTGGATGTTTTTTTTCTTCTCATGCTTGTTTTTTTCTTGTTTTTGAGAGGGCCAGATAATTATCAATTTTAAAAGTCTTTCATAGCTGTTACTGAGAAGAAAATAGGAATGTGATGAAAATTTTGAAGTTTTTGTATTGTAAATGCTCTTTAAATTAACAAGCATCTCTATGATTTGACATTGCGGTCTTCTGTTAGGGGACAGTAAAATGGAAAAGCATTTCTAAAAGGCAGATTTGAACTCACCTGATTTCTGAGGGACAGAGAGACGGGCTTATTGAGAGTAGAAAACATAGATATAAAAAAAAATCATGAAAATAAAGATAGGCGTTTCATATTAAAATTCTGTCATATGCTCCTTTGTTAGCAGTGATTGCTAAGGTTAGTGCATTATTAAAACGGAAAGATTAAGAGTTCAAGAAAAGACAGAAAATGTGGCTATTGTGCTGAAATGAACTCAAATGAGATTGCACAGTCAGACAGTGACAGCCAGCTGCAAGCGTATTATAACTTTCTGGCAATGCCAAGTTTTTCATAAATCTCTTAAATGTTCTTTTTAATCAGGGGTGAAAAGCTACGCACCTTTACCCTTTTCCAATGTAATGAAACAAAGTGTAAGCCATCTGGATATTCAGTCTGTGGAAAACAGTGGCATATTTGTCAGATTATTTCACATTGTGAAATATAATGTAATTTCTGACAGATAATATTCTCAAATACAATGCAAATGATACAAATGTGGTTCAAAAAGGTGGCAGTACATACTTTACGAAGGTATAATTTTAAATTAAACACAGACTTTGACAAAGTAGGTTGTCTAGTGACATCTCAGAGTATGCAAAGGCCCTGATAAAAACTTTACATGTATGAAAACACATGCAAACTTGATGGCATGTGCAAAAAAATACAGCTGATTCACTAACGTCTACTGAGGATCGCAGTTGCACTGCTGTTTTTACACATATCCCTTAATGAATATGTAATTTGGGGCGTGCTTTCATGTAGTGCAAATAGATTAAATTACACTCACAAAACTATTATCAACATTTTAAGTCATTTTAGAAATGATAGCTGCCTGTTTAAATTAATAAGACTGAAAAGCAGGTATTGATCTCTGTGGGCCAAAGGGGTTCTCTCAGGTTTTATCTAATGCACACTAGATTTCTTTTTGGTACAAATCTGTGGTGTAATGAGCTTAAATATGTAAATAATACTGCATCTGTGAATTCAGGTAAATGTTGTAGAAATGTTGAAAATGGGTATTCTGATCAATTATTGTTTCTGATCAATTATTTTGTAGAAATAAATAATATAAATTGAATTTAGCTGCATGGCATTACTAAGAACCATTTGTCGATCCAGTATCTCCAAGCATGAATGTCGTGCTTCTCATTAAACCGACCGTTGTAGAAGAGCAAACCATTACTTTCCAATGTGGCAAACCTACAAAACACATTTAATGCTCATCAAAGATCTGGAATGACTCAGTATAGGTCCATTTAGAGTTTTATAATGTGATGTCCGCAAAACTGAGAAGAGTACACTCAGCATAAAATGATCTCTAAAGTAATCCCACTCGATATCTAGACAACATAGGAAGTTTTCATGGCAGTGGTTCAGCAAACAATATCCATTAAAACTTTCAAAGTCAAAAAGTATGCACATTTATAGTAATATTGATGGGTTCTTATATGTTTACGTCACATTTCTGTTATTCATGTAAATCTTTCATTAAATTATGAACTTTCAACATATTTCAGCACTGAAGCACTCTCTTAGGATGCACATAAGATGAAAGTCAGAATAATAATTTTTCTTTTTGCTACATAAATTTATAGCTGGCAAGTCCTCTCTGGAGAGCAAACAGATTCACTTTAAACATCTTTTAGTTTGGTCAAGACAAAACACTGACAAAAGGCCTGAGCTGTGAGAGAGACGGCCCTTGTTTATGCTCTACTGAGCAAAGACTTTTAGATTTAAAAGAGTTTTTTATAGGACATGGTCAGTTAAATTGCACACTGTAGCACAATGGTTATCTTTTGGTGCAGAGAGGCAAGACTTTAACCGAGGATTTCATATTCTGGCGTGTCTAGGGAGATGAGAGAAGGTTGTGCCCTTTCTGGATGTGTTGATATTTGACCAAGTTAATAAATAAAATAGCTATGTTTTAGCCACTCTGGAGATTACAACAAACAACCATTATATTACCTCTGTGCCACAGCAGCCAAACCCTGACCAATCGCATCAAACACATGACCAGAAAATAGCACTCACAAGGGAAAGGAAAAAAACAGAACAGGATGAAAGAAGAGAAAGAGTGCTAAAGAGCTTTTCTTATGAGAG
>JADLZN010011893.1:0-237043 GCA_018155175.1 Sinocyclocheilus anophthalmus | reverse complement strand
TAGGCGACCTAATCGAAAGGGGGGTGGCCAGAAAACTCTACCTGGCCATCACATTGGAAATGAGGTGAGACTGGAGGCCCTGGTGAACACTGGAGCTGAACTCACTTTAATGTCAAGCCAACTTTTTTGACAGACTTCAAAGTGAAGCCAAGCGACAGAATCGAACTCTTAAGTACCGAGCAATGTGTGCCTGAATGTGCAATCTACGCCACAAATGAGTTCAACTTGAACTAGCGTCGCTCCCTCCTCCCCTATCTTGGACCCGGCTCAGGTGAAGTGGAGCTAGCTACCGAGTGTCAAGTGACCACCGCATTTTGGATCCCTGTAGGATTGACCATCAGAAGCGCACATTTATTGCCCCTACCTTAAGAGGTTACACGATTTGGTCTCTTGCTTCACTTGTGAAGTCTGTGCAAAAAGTTCTGGCTTGACAGTGTCACGTGAGGCATGCTCCACGTTGTTTTTTTCATAGCTCGTGCCTCCGCTCAAAACTCATTTTCTAATGTGATGGCCGGGTAGAGTTTTTTGGCCACCCCCCTTTCGATTATTATTTACGGTTCCCAGGGTCTCTTTGGCACTGGGGCTATTTGTTCCTGTGATGCTGGCAAGCACGTCAGAGAGTGGTTATTGTGTGGCTGCTTGTCAGGGAGGCAGACCCACATAAACCGCGCTTTCTGGGTACTTTGCGAAGTCCGGGCTGGAGGCTTCGCCCCCCATGTGTGCGGGATGTTGGGCTGGGGTTCTGGCGGTTCCACGCAGTGAGGTGGGTGTGAGTGATGTCACCACTTGGTGCTGGCTATCTGAGTTCTGTGGTTAATAAGCTCGGTGATTAGCTGTAGATGATCTGGTTGGGAACGTCTTTTTGCGGGCGACTCTGAGTGGGTGTTGCGGGTCGCAGAGATATATGCTCGCTCTATGGTTATGTGGGTCTGCACTCAGTACTCCCTTTGATTTTCCTTCATGTGCGCTTTCTTGGAGGGAGTTCCTTTTAAAAGTCTCATGATCCTGCGATATTCAGCATGTAGCTTTGCCTTCTGTCTGTGGATGGTTAATTTGGGTTATCAAGGGCCTGTGAGAGGGGTCTGCTGCGGGCAGTTGAGCTCGGTGCTGTGTCTGTGAAGCTATCGGTTCCTGGGGCAGTCTTGGCTCCCATTGGCTCCACCCCTTCGGTTGACCTTCGCGCCGCTCCGCCCTCTTTTGAGGTTTTTTAGTCGCGATCGCTCCTTAGGAGACTTCTGCTGATATGCCCTCCTTCATTATGGGCCTTAGGAGAGTTGTGCACTCACCATGGCCGTTATGGCTGTTTTACAATTGAATGCAGTTGGGAAGGACCTTGAAATTGTGTTGACAGTTGTATGTGTTGGTTGGCTCTTCGTGCGCTTCGGCCCAGCCCAAGGGTCAAGAACCCCTACTCTGAACTACGTGCACCGGATACCGACTCTGCCTGGGGCTCTTCCTGGTTTCACGTTAAACAGTCATCTTGTGTGTAACATAGGTCCTTGTGGGACAAATTCTCTTGCCAGCTGTTGGGTCGGACATAGGCTTTGTGGGCAAGCCGAACCCCCAGTGGTGGCTCCCTGTTGGTGTGCAACCCTTCTCACTCCGGTTCCCGCCCGAGAAACAGAGTGTTTGAAGTTGTGAAATCCCTGCTTCCATCCTGGGCTCGTTCGTGCTCCGAAAGTAAGGATGCTACATATACACAGGAGCCACCCTGTTGTAGTAAGCCTGTGTGGTTCCCTGTCTGCCCTGTTTAAGGTCCATGACAGTAATCAGTCCTTGCTCTGACTCTTGGTCAGAGAACTCTTTAATCAGAGCCTGCTGCAATTGCTGGTAATCCCCTTCGACCCCCTGTTGCTCCGCGATGCCCCCCACGGCTCTAGAAACACTCATCACCTCAAAGGACTGGCCGGTGATTCGCCCGCGAGCAGACTCTAGCGTCTGTCTCTTGCGACGGCCTCAACTTGGCAACCAGTTTGCAACGTGAAAGTCAATGTCTTCCTTTTAAGTAGGCGTGCACAGCTGGGGCCACATGCAGGGTTTGAGTGAATAGTGGGGGGAGGGTTCTAGCCAGCTTATCCAATTTTAGGTGACACGACTCGTGCCGGAAGGACAGCTGTTTGAAACAAAAAGGCTCACCGCCTATTATGCTGCTGGGGGTTTTCAGGGATGCTGGGCAGGTTAGTCTTGAGCAGTGGGCCTTCCCCACCTTTCGAACTGGAAACCTTGAACTAGCTGGGATCAATATGCTGAGTTTAGGGGAAATTCTGTGGTTGGCATTTCCTTTTCAGAGTCACTTTGCAGCTAATGAATAGTTAAGCCTCTGGTGAACCGTCATAGTTAGTCTTTTAAATAGTCTCTTTGTGTGACAAAGGGCAATGAACTTCAGCCCGTGAAACTTTGCAGGTGGACTTCGCCGGCCTTGGCGCCACCGTCCCCCAGTCTCTCTATTGAGTTCAGTCTTGCTTCATCAGGAGAGCCGCGGCTCGCTGAAGTTTTTCACTTAGTTCCTCTCTGGTGTCCTTTTTCCACTGCTCTCGGCGTGCTGTGTCTACACGGAGGTCAGTTAAGGCTTTCTGGAGTCTCTCTACTTCCTCCTGCAGCTCTGGGTCCTTTTCATCCACCATCCTGTGCTGGTGCTGAGTCTCCGACGTTAGCTGGTCCAGTTGACTTTGAGCAAGCACAAGGTTTCTCTGAGCCTCCTCAGCCTGGAGCTTCAGCGCTGCTGCTGCTTCCTGCTAGAACACCTTTAGTCCGCCCAGCGGGAGGTGCTCTGTTTCTAACAGCTTTGACTAGAGCGTAGTCGCCGGCTTGTGGGACGAGGGCCGGGAGCCCCCCCGAGCCGATCGGTGAGATATGTGTGGCGTAGTACTGTGCTCGGATCGTGTGACTGCATCAGGGCCGCTCGGTTGTTCGTCGAGCTGTTAACGCGCCCTCAGGTGCTGCAGGGCCGCCCGGACCCGACCTTGCTTAAGCACTGGTGGCCTGCTACCTCAAGCGGTATTGCACTCAGCCAGGACTCTAGTCGATCGCAGTGGGCATCAGGGCTGGATGATCGGGACATGCTGGCTCACTGGTGAAGAGAGAGAGGGAGAGAGAGAGAGAGCGAGAGGGAGAGAGAGGACGCACGTAAAAGGGCCAATGCACGTATCTTACGTCGCGTTAAACAGGCTTTTCCTCCCCCCTCGCGCTTATCTATGTAATTTATGTTATATGCACGGTCTGCTTGAGGACAACAAACAGTTTTAGACCAGTGTGAGCGTAGACCAGACACCTGTTATCTCGGTTGCAAATGGCGAGGTGTGTCTAATTGTTGTGGGGGGCGGCCCCGGAATGGATCTAACTCAGATTGTTGACAGCGTTATCGTCTAAAGACTTTGGCAGCTTGGTTCGTCAATCTATTACTCAGCTTTCTTTTATGATTTCTCAAAGGTTCGGTCTCTAGGCAAAAAAAACAGAACAAAATTAAAAACAAACAACCAACAAATCTAAAACCCGGGAGAGATAGAAGGAGAGAGCAGATTTAAGCTTTACTGCTGTTACGGGGGGTTAGAACCTGGATGGGTTATTTTCTATAGCTAGGCTAAGTGGTGTGTGGAGGTGATTGAGTTTGGGATCGTGGCACACCCCAGTGACGCAGTGGAGGGCACCTGTCACTTCACCCCACAAGCATAGAGGGCGTGTACCTGTCGGTGCCAAAACTGGCTACGAATCCGAAATACTTTCAAATTGAATTCAAACAACCACTGTTTAAATAACTTTAAATAAGTGAGTGGTAAAAGCTGGAGAGCGGAGGAGAGAGAACCCTGATTACAAAACAAACCAACAACACCTTATATAGATATATATATATATAGATATATATATTTTTTTTTTCAAATAAATAAAAAAAAAAAAATCAAAAAAAATTCGCCACCACAACAAAATAAAATTTAGTTAGTATATAATAAGACTTTAATACTAACACACGAACGGCACCCCAAGATCTGTTAACCAAACTACAACACACAATTATAAAAGTATCAAAGAGTACTAAAAGTAAAACACAATTCAGTATAGGATCTCCCTTGTAAGACACTCAATCCAACACGAAATTTACCCACAAAAAAAAATGTTTTGTGAAATAAAGAAAAACACACAGTTCTAAAAAAAATGACAAGGAAGGTAAAACAATGACCAATGGAAACTATAACAAACAAATTAGAGTAACCACGCCCCTCGCCTAGACAGAGAATTTTTTAGTGACCACAGGGGACCTTTCTTTAGTCAGTGCGCCACCTTGGAAAACAGAACCGGCAGAAGAGTTCACGAACTGTCTAAATGATACTTAAACAGCCTCTGCCCCTATAGCGTTAGTTTAACGGTACTGTTGCCTTAATTCGAACCGTCTTGCACACTGAAAACGTTTTAGACCGACATATTTCCTTTTCAACGGAGTTGTACCTGCCGAGCTATCAACAAAGAAACAACCCAGCTCACAAATCACAAAGGAATTATCATCTGTGCAACTTAACTGCATAATGTGTGTGTAGCAGGATTTCTTCGCTGCCAGGTACACAAATAAAAATATGAACAACAGGGTTTCTTCGCTGTTGTTATACAAATTTCACTTGATCAATGTTTTAAAAACTCCCATTTACATTTCAATCAGTCTACTGGCTCGCAGTGTTTTTATGATCAAATCTGCATTAGGTGACACATTAGGTAGCTACTCTAACGGCTAAACCTAAGGGAGTTAGATCGTCTAGTTAAATTAAATTGGAACTTCGCAATGACTTTAATCTAGCGATACTATCAAAATAAGGCCTTTAAAAGATGATAAGAGGAGCATCGCTCAAATCTATCTTTATCACAAAGCAGGAAGATTTCTTCGTTCCAACCAGCGATTTTGATAATATTAAAAATGTACTGCAAAGAGATTTCTTCGTCTTTAGAGAACAATTTTAATATTATAAACTGCAGTTTACTTTAATATTTCACAGTGACTAAATGTTAGACAGATAGAGGCTGTTAAAATACAGTGCTGGAGTTGGCTTTTAACCATCCAACCAAAAGAGTGAGTTCGCGCTGCGTCTCACTCTGCGCGCATAATATACAAACACAAATAAATTGATACTGTTTTGCTCACAAACCAAGTTTGAATATCCCCAGCATCTCCACCAAAACATGTAACGTTTATTATTATTTATTAGCTCTAAAAAGGGGAATATTTATGACGAATCACAACTGGTTATGATTCATAATAAATATTTAGATTATATCTTCGAATTAACTGTAGCAGAATCAATATTACAATTATTTGATCTGTCCGTCCACCGAGCAGACAATATAATCATTTATCAATTCAAAATTATTTTTCTGGCCAAGGAAGAATAAACTGTCCTTCTTTGTACAGTGATAGCAGTAATTCTTAGCCAAATGTAGCAAGGGTTTTTCAACAGTCCATGGATTCCCGAAATCACCGTGAGCAGTAAACAGAACACTCGGTGTGCCAACCTAAAGGGATTTAATACCCTGAAACCCACACCTATATCTAACATATAACTAACTTAAACATATATACACAGAATGAAACAAAGTAAGGAAAAGATAGAGAATAGAAGAGAATGGCAGTATTTCACATCACTTATCCACAACCTCTGAAAAATCATCAAAGTATCCAATAATCGCCTTAAAAGGGACTGAGATTTAAACACGCATCTTAATAATTTCAAGCGGTTACTTGCATTGATTTCGATCGCTGAAGAAGAATCCTGATGCGGTAGACACCGGAGATCTTTTGATGAGTTCGTGAGGAGTCAACTGGAAGTTTTTACTTCTGGTTCTTCAGAAGGAAAAGTCCACAGCGACTAACATTACTAGAAGATAAAAACTGCCGGAAAATAAAAAACTCAAAAGGAAGATCTTGAGAGTCCTGAAAGGTGTTGTCTCAAACAAAGAAGAAGTTTTCTGAGCAAAGTTTATTTTGGGCTAATCGTTTTTGAGATTTCCTATTCTGTGTGTTCTGACCAATTAGAGACATGGATTTTGAGCGGGAGAAACTTTATTTGTCTCTTGTTTATGGCTCAATTGCATGTTTTATGGCAGGTCTGGAACTTCTGTAGTTTTAACCCAAAATATCGTGCGAGTCATATGATGCGTTTCACAATCACATACTGTACGTCATTGTCCGAGGAATGAAGAACAGGTGACATTGATACCAAGAAACAACCATTTTGAATAGATTAAACCAAAGATACATACGTACACCTGAATATAAGTGTTTTATGGCTGTAACTAATACAAATAACGTGTGGTAACTCATCTAGTCTACCAAGGGAATGTACACAACACATGCATCATACCAGTAAAATTATAAATGAATTAATTAAGTCTAAATAAAGAAATGTCTTTTGTGTGGTTTGTGTGTTAGTTTGTTGGTGTGTGTGTGTTGTTGGCCATTCACAGCTGTCTAAGTGGAATGTTTTTGAATCAGAGTACAGGAGTCTCGTGGAGGGCTGGTTCAATACTTCTTTGACGCCGCGACCCCCAAGAACAAATTTGGCATTTCACCCTATAAAGTAAACATCCTCTGACAACGTAATTTATATGCAAATGTCAAAAGGCTAAAAGGGGTCTTTTAAGCCATAAACAGTCCAACTATCATGCATGATCCTACGCAGACGCTACACCTATTATCTCCTGAATGTGTTTTCTGACTCATGAGTATGGGGTGGCAGATAAAAGCGGTAAGCCAATAATTAATGCTTCTGTGAACAGCAGGCTGAGGGTGAAACCCAGATGAAATACAAGAGCTAGAAAATAGAGGTAAAAGTAAGCTTATAGGAAACATGGATTTGTCCCCTCAGTACATACAGTATGTGCTTTTCTATCTGTGTGCAAATATTGTGTACACCTTTTCGGTCAGATATGCAGAAGTATGCAGAGGTGTGTATGTGTGTTTGTTTGTGGGAAGGATGTGGCTTCGACCGCTCAAGGTCAGCCCGGCGTTAAAGGCTCATTAACACATTCCTGCTGATCGTTGATTGAGTATTGAGTGACATGTGTCCTCTCTGACCTCTTCGATTTGAACAGCACATGCTTGACCTGGACCTGTGGTGAGTGGCTATCTATATTGAGAATAAGACAAGTAAGCAATATTTGCTCATTGCAAATTTCCATGACCCCTGTTACTGAGTGCTTAATTTTAATCCTGACTTAAAATAACATGCATGTAGTGCAATAACTATGATTATTTTTTTTACATTCAAATAATCACAGTACATTACATTACATTTTGACTTCATTGTGTACTTTTTTGCTGTACTTTAGCTTTTTTCAGGCTTTCATATGTCTCAGAGAATTAATCGCAATCTTACCTTCTCTCTTAGTTACTCACCCCTCCCTCACTCCTTTTTGGCATGTAAGACATTAGATATTCTACACCTCACATGTTCTCAACTTCTCGCTCGTTGTCTCGGCTCAATAGCAGTGGCAGACATTAATTATGAGTTCGCAGTTTGAAAATAAAGTGATGCCTATAGGCAAAAAAAGGCATGTGTGTTTTGTAAGCAGATCACAGGTGAGAGCATGTACGAATATTTACATTACAGAAATGTATGTAGCTGCTGACACCAGTAGTGATTGCTTGTGTCTTTGTTCTTGTGTGTGAATTGCATGCTGGGGCATTCATCATGAGTGGACATTCACCTCATTGTAATTTTGGGATTGTTGTTCTAGACAGGCTTTGCTAAATTATTCCTATGCATCTGTGGATAATTATGCAGAAATCTACACTGAATTTACACAATAAAAGTTCCACTCAGGTTCAGTCTCACTGGTGCATTAAGTATGAAGGTATTTTTGGTGCAAAACAACTGAGTGACCGTGACAGCGGAATTTGTAGTTGTAGAGAATAGCCACACATGTGTATCAGTAAATCTGAAGTCACAGACAAAAGTTGCAAACTTGTAGATATTTTTTTCTCTCCCACAAACACAACACAACAGTTACACGTTCTTGAATCCTTCACTGCAGGTGCACAAATCCTAGTCTACGAATCACAAATCAAGAAACTCGTACGCTCACAAGTTTTGCTACTATTGCTGCAGTGAATATGGTGCAAAACACATTCACACACCTGCATCAAAAATGTGAAGTCACAGACGAGTTTTGTGCATCCGCAAATCAGTTTGTGAATTCTTGCAATTAGATTTGCACGCTTGTAGAATGTTTTCTTACATATATATTTTTTTTTCTTGGATGCTTTTTCTAGCACAAACACAAGTGCACAACTACAACGGCGTGAATCTGCTGCTACGAGTCTCAAACACTGTTTTTCGCTTGCAAATGACAAGTTTCACGCTCTCTCCCTTATGCACCGCCTATCTGTGTGACAAATGGTGCAAAAGTGATTTGTGCATCTGTAGAGGCAACGGCGCGCACTGTTCAGAGAGCAGAGAATTTCAGCCAATCAGAATAGCTCATTTGGGCGCCTGAAACACGCCCCCTAGTTTTAGCCACAACCCCGAAAAATCGCGAGCTGCGAGCATCTTGACAGCGACAAGTATCAAAAAAGTTACGTGGCTATTTTTTCTTTCTTTGAAATCATTTGTTTATAGCTTAAATACAGCTACGTTGGTAAACAGTGTTTCTTAGTTAAGTTAGCAAATCTTATTTCACGAAAGGTAAGCTAACGTTAGCCTACCTGCACTGTTAAGTGTGCTATTCAATCGTCTCGTATTAAATTACACTGTCTAATATAACGATTTATTCCTTGTATTCTGTTATGCTTACCTTATAGAAAAATGACAGATCAGGGTGCATCTTCGCAGGTGAGTAAGTTAAAACCAAGAGTACCATGTTTTTTTTCTTTGGTGAATAGCAATTTTTATTGGGATAGCCTACTATATTAAACTAAAGGTAATTTACAGCAGGCAATCTATAGTAGGTAATTTGCCTAGTAATTACTACGCTCAGTGTTGGGTAGGATTACTAATTACTTTAGTATCTCAGTTTTCTTCTTTGAGAACCCTGTTTTACCTACTATAGATTGCCTGTTGTAAATTACCTTTAGTTTACCTTTAGTTTTCTATAGGGTAAAGCATAACAGAATACAAGGAAAAAATCGTTATATTAGACAGTGTAATTTAATACGAGACGACTGAATAGCACACTTAACAGTGCAGGTAGGCTAACGTTAGCTTACCTTTCGTGAAATAAGATTTGCTAACCTAACTAAGAAACACTGTTTACCAACGTAGCTGTATTTAAGCTATAAACAAATGATTTCAGAAAGAAAAAATAGACACGACCTTTCTGGACTTGTCCCCGCTGTCAAGAGGCTCGCAGCTCGCGATTTTTCGGGGTTGTGACTAAAACCAGGGGGCGTGTTTCAGGCGCCCAAATGAGCTCTTCTGATTGGCTGAAATTCTCTGCTCTCTGAACAGTGCGCGCCGTTGCCTCTACAGATGCACAAATCACTTTTGCACCATTTATCACACATATAGGCGGTGCATAAGGGAGAGAGCGTGAAACTTGTCATTTGCAAGCGAAAAACGGTGTTTGAGACTCGTAGCAGCAGATTCACGCCGTTGTAGTTATGCACTTGTGTTTGTGCTAGAAAAAGCATCCAAGAAAAAAATATATATGTAAGAAAACATTCTACAAGCGTGCAAATCTCATTGCAAGAATTCACAAACTGATTTGCGGATGTACAAAATTCGTCTGTGACTTCACATTTTTGATGCAGGTGTGTGAATGTGTTTTGCACCATATTCACTGCAGCAATAGTAGCAAAACTTGTGAGCGTACGAGTTTCTTGATCTGTGATTCGTAGACTAGGATTTGTGCACCTGCAGTGAAGGATTCAAGAACGTGTAACTGTTGTGTTGTGTTTGTGGGAGAGAGAAAAATATCTACAAGTTTGCAACTTTTGTCTGTGACTTCAGATTTACTGATACACATGTGTGGCTATTCTCTACAACTACAAATTCCGCTGTCACGGTCACTCAGTTGTTTTGCACCAAAAATACCTTCATAATTAAACCACAACAAGAGAACGAGTCTAAGCAGAATAGTAGATAAGATAAAAAAGCATAAGGATAGATTAATCTGATATATGGTGCTGCCACTGACACAGTGCCCTGTCCTGTTTGTTACAAATGAAATTGTCATAGGGGAATAATTATTATTATTATTACTATTACTATTATTATTAGTCGTAGTAGTTAGTATTAGTATGTGTCAGGGTTATGGACCTGTCTGTGTGTGTTTTTGCTCCCTGTGACCCAGTTTCTGTCTCCCGTTGATTGTGTTAATTTGATTCCAGGTGTGTCTAGTTCTTCCCCCAATTATCCTGTGTTTAAAAGCCCTAGTCCTTTCAGTCAGTGTTTGCTGGTTCTGAATGTCATTCTATGTGTTCCTGTGTCTCCTACGGTCCCCTTGTGATTGGGTTATTAAAAGACTGAGCTATTGAAGAGCTCCTTGTTTCCTCGTTCCTTGCTCCCCGAGTGTGTTGTGACAATAGTATTAGTATTACTATTATCATAAAATTGCAAAATACAGTTAAATGTCTGGAGATAAATGGGTCATTGTATGTAAATGTCCATTTTTCTGTCCCTAGCTTTTAAAGAAATATTACACTCGAAAAACAGTTTTTTTATATATATATTTTAATGAAACAATGTTATTTGAACAATTACACCTTCTTGAGCCATCAATGTGGCAATATTTGTTTTTAATTAATTATATAGAATTCCAAGCACCACAAAACTGCTAGTCCCCACAGCCATGCACAGAGGGAAAGTGCTTTATTTTAAGGTCAAAAACAGGTTTTTCTACCATTTAAAATACAGTAATGTAGTCATAACTACCAAATATATGATGTAAACGACATTAAAAAATGCCAAATAAATATTATAAAATATATAATGAAAGTGTCACTGGTGTTATCATTTAACAAAAATAATTTATTTTGAAATACAAACCACATTGATAACATCACTTGACTTCCTTCCTCCTGTTTCCTGAAGATCTATGAAGAAAGGCCCATGTTAAGTCCACTGTCTCTTTCATTTATCAGAAATGTTCTCATTTATCTCATGATTTCATATGAAGCTTTTAGTTGAAGTCACTGGTATCCAGAGGCGGACAGTAACTAAGTACGTTTACTTGAGTATTGTACTTAAGTACACTTTTTGAGTATCTGTACTTTACTTGAGTATTAATTTTTCTGGGAACTTATGACTTTAACTTCACTACATTTGAAAGACAAATATTGTACATTCACTCCACTACATTTCTATCAGGGTCCTCGAAGTAGAAAGTCGTTACTATGTAGCAGTTTTGAAAGTCAGTGGGTGATTTTTTTCTTCTCTAAAACGGGAATTTCTTTCTTCTCTTTTTTTCAGACGGTTTATCAGTAATCACTCTTGTGGGGCTACATGAAGAGATTTCCCAGCATTTTTTGAACACTGACCAGTTGCAAATGTGATATTTATTTACAACAATTCAATAATAAGAAGTTAATATTGTGGTATATATTAGACACAATATTGTCTGAATTTGCTAAATTGTGTAAGTGAAAATATTACCTATAAAGCCACAGAAGAACTGTATACTCCTAATAAAACACAATAGGTGTTTAACTTGAAGCAGCACTGCACAGACCATCCTGTGTGTGACATCAAAGTACCACAAGAGCGATTAGACAGCGTTTTTTACATTTTTGTTTTGATGTTAAATAAGTCTTGCTGTTAAAGCAGTGCTGCTGTTGTAAAGTTGTAAAGCTACAATTGTATTGCTGGGTTTTAAAGCAGGTTTGATTTTGTTTCTTCTTTATCAGTCTGTATTTACAGGATTTCACTGTCCACTCTGTTCAAATGTGGATGAATGGCTACACATAGATGTGTGCACACTGTCAGAGCTGTGTGAGATCACTACCATCATGCTTTTGTGGGGGTGGGTATAGGGTGTTGCATTTTTTCCCCATAGGTTTTAAACGTTCTAAAAAGCTCTTATTCCAAAGATACTACAAGCTAGTCAGTTTATTCAGCAGGTGTAATGCATTCTAAGTAGCTTCCGAAGTATTGTAAGTACTACTACGTACAACAATAAAACAAATGTGCATTGACATAAAAAAGGAAATTTACTTTTGGTACCTAAGGACTTTTAAAAGCAAGTACTTCTGTACTTTTACTTAAGTAGAAATCTGTCTTTACAACTTTTACTTGTAATGGAGTAATATTTGACCAGCAGTATCTGTACTTTCACTCAAGTAATGGAGTTGTGTACTTTGTCCGCCTCTGCTGGTATCATGGTATGACCTACTTTATTGTAAGGGAATTGTAAAAAAAAATTGAATACAAATGGATTAAACTACTTAATTTAGTGAGTATACGAGTATGGTTTGATACCTTGCAGCAGACATTTTGTAAAATGCATTTTTCATGAAAATTGTCACTGGTGTTACCTTCCTTATGGGTAACACCAGTGAAGATCAGTTTATGTTTATGTCTTTTACTAACTGCTTTCACGAAACGCCAAATGTATGCCAAATGTAACAATTTAGTCTCATCTAATATTTATAGTTGAAGAATAAGGATCTTTGGTCTAATGTATGTCACTGGTGGATTCATTGTGTCACTGGTGTTACCATGTTTTTTTTCTGTCACATTAAATAAAATGTGTCACATATGGCATGATAATAATCTTACATCCATTGAATTTTGCTACACTCGAGAGTTAAGATTTAAAGGATTGCATCATTACTTGTTTGTAACTGTTTTTTCCCCCAAATATTTTCATTGTTATAAGAAATACATGGTTGCGCAAATGAACTAACATCATTCAATCACACTTTTAACAAACCTGATTAAAATAAATAAAACATAATCTCATATTTGTTGCATTATCATTATTTTTCTCTAACTCTGACTACATGTGCTAAAAAAAATCAAGAAATAATATTTCATAAAAAACTCTAAAATTGCCAAAGAAGTAAGGTAACACCAGTGACAAAAAAATGGTCTTTAAATAAATGCACAAAAAATCATTAAGCTGTCATTTATGTGTATTCATAAAGTCAAAAAGTAATCTAATAATGTTGTCTAAGATTAAATGTTAAAAAAAGAAATACGTTTAAAGACATCTTGCCATACCAAAAGTGGACATTTCTGTAGAATGACCCAAATATTTATGACTAAAAAATTATCCTGCCGTTGGCAAAACATTAATTGTGGACCTGTGTGTGAGGAAAGAAAGGCAAACTACAAAAAATGCTTTTAAATGAATGAAGATGTGTTTATTCAAGCTTTCAGTAGAAAAGTATTGCTTAAAAGTATTATAACAAAATTCAGCAAAATATTTGTAACTCCTTTTCTACATTATCTGTGCAGCTTTATTCATGACCACCTCCTGCTTGTCCTCTCACAGTTATTTATTTGATTTTGTTTCTCATTAAAAAGAAAGCAAAAGTAAGAATCACTATTAAAGTGGAATGCCTTACGGCCATTGAAATTAAAGGTATCTCTGAACTCAGACTTGCTTTGGAGATTCACACGCTCAGAGACCACAAAAAGATAGAGAAGGAAGGATTCACTAAAAATAAATTGCACCCACTGATAGTTCCATTTAGTTTGTATGCACTATTTACAATGCATTTAGCATCTATTTCACTAAAGGAATTATAAATTAATTAATCAGGTAGCAAATAACAGTGCATGCATGCACAAAAATTGTGCTAAATGCAATTTGCATCAGTCTTGTAGACTGGTTCTGATCTAGAGATGTCATTGACCGCTGTAATATGGCATACTTGAGACTAATTATCACTGAATGAATTACTGCTGTCATAGTCAACAGTGTTCACAAACATATATAAATAGTTTAATTTACAATATTACTAACTTTTGAATAATCTGTAATAAGTGCAACGTTTATCCTGAAAAGAATGCCAATTTCATGGCACTATTTGCTCCGAGTAAACAGTCATTATTTGAACTATATACGAAAATATCGAAATAAGACAATAATAGACACATAGATAATAAGAAAAATGCAGTTGCAACTTTTAGAGAATTTAGTGTCATTTTAGTATGGATTGCATATGATTAGTGGAAACGTTTTTGAGCTGAAATGCATGCAGTGGCAAAAATTATTTAGTGAATTCACTCACATTCTTCTGGACAAAAAACAGCTGAATATTTTCTGGTCACTGTTTAAAAAAAGATGTTTCCAAAATTGCATTTCCTTTCATCCAGAGTTGTTCTCAAATTTCTTTTTGTGGGTATAATCAGTATATTTTCATCCCATCCACATCCCACATTTTTGGTAGGCACGGATAATGAGAGAAAAAGCTATAAACAGAAACAGGCTGAAAAATAATACTTTCATTATAGTTTAATGTGCTGGGGCTATGGGGCTGTACTCAACCTGCTGGGGCTATGGGGCTGTATTCAACCTCCAGAAGAAAACTAAGGATTATTATCTGGGTACTCCACAAGATTATATAAGATTATTGTGGTGTTCTGCTTCGCTACGGTTTGGACTCTTGCCCTGCTTAAATTTACAGTTGGTTGCTTAAATTCATGTGTTGAAATGCTGATAAGATATTCACTTTGTCTGGAGATATATAATTGTAAATATGCATAAAAATTGTTTTTGGGCTGCTGTACATGTTTATGTATGTGTCAGTCTCCATAGAATGTTATGAGATTCATCCTGATTCTGTGTGAGTATCTACAGCATTTGTGAGTTTGATAATATTTGTATGGGTCAATATTCCCCAGTTCACACTTTGACCTATTCTAGTTTGTCATGCATGCTTTTTGATCCACACTTCCCAAAATACACAAGCACACCGACACTAGACCTTTGAATATATATCAGTAGTTTTTATACTAATATAGTGATATTTACTATGCCCTACCTCTCTCTCTCTCTCTCTCTCTCACTCACTTGCTCTCACACATACATTTGTTTTCTTCTTTTCCTTTCACATTCTCTGACAGTAATGTACATTGCTAATGTACTGTACTTCCTTAGTTCCTTTGTTCAATAGCAGGTCATGTCCATATGTGTGTGTGTGTATGTGTTATATTCACGCTTAGATTTTCTTTCAATTAACTAGGCCATTATCTAGTTGCATTACAGTCCACTAGTTTTGTGTTTACCTCGACCATTAGCAAACATTAATTCCTCAGTTGACCCGGGACCAGACTGCAACCACTGTGGAATAAGAACAGCTCTGCGCAAAAGAAAAGATCTCTATTAATACACATAGTAAATCAGTCATCAACATTCATTTGTAGATTAAGCAAAAAATGCAAATAGACAAAGAAGAAAATGCATTCAAACGTAAGACTTTAAATAGTTCAACCTCACATTCAGACGGAATTTCCATATCTATATCTATGTCTATGTATATGCCAATTCCATTTGAATGCGAGCAAACTATTTAAAGTCTTTGAAAACAGGTTTGAAAACAGTTTCATTCTAATTGTATTTGTTTCTAGAATGTAGCTTATATACATAGAGAGAGAGAGCTACATTTCTATCTGTCTGTCTATCTATCTATATATCTACATATATATATGGATATATATAGATAGACAGATAGAAAAATCTCTGAATAGCTTATGTGCTTCTGCTGACATTACCCTATGCTACTGTTGACAAGTAGAAGATCTATACAGGTGTTGTATGTTAAATGCTTGACAGCATGCAGTTTTGCGCTTATTTTTGATATTTTCATGCCAGATCATTAGCACACCTCCTGTCTTTCAAAGAAATGTCAAAGCAGCTTCTTAACCACCATACGCTTTACATCCAACTAAGAACATAAAATACATTTTTAAGTCTTTCCCCTCTCTCTCTAAATAAAATTTGATGTGGTTTATCAACTTTGTTAAACAGCTTAGCTATACAATTAGCACAGTTCCTGTCAGCTAAAATAGCAGATCGCTTTAGTCCTTGAAGTGATTTGCTAGATCCTTTTTTTGAGAGCAAGGTATTTGTGATTAATGCTTTTCGAATAGCCATTTTAATTCATTTAATGTAATTCTACATGATTTTTTTTTCAAACTCTGAATCAAGTCTGAAAGACTTTAATCAGGTGAATTAAGGAAGGATTGATTTGGATTATTAGAAACTGTGTCTCATTGACAATCAATATGTCTACATCATAATGGATTAAAATGAATCAAAGCAGATTGCTTGATATTGGTGTGAGTGCTAAGTGGGCAACCTTCTTTCATGGATAAACATTTCAAAACGAAGAAGATCAGCTAATTAATTATGCAGCTGTGATTGTCAGATAAAAGTGAGATTGCTGTTTTAAGTTGTGTAATGAATTCTACTCCACTTCAGGGTGTATTCATCAGTTAGTGCTGATAACGGCTCTTTCTCTCTCTTTTTCTCCTTCTATTAGTGTGGATTTGGTTCACGCACAGCTGCGTGTGTGTGAGGGCCGCAGTCTTCCTGAGCTGGGTCTCGAGCAGGACAAGATCCAGATCAATGGCTGTGCCATTCAGTGCCGGGTCACTACAGAAGACCCCTCCCGTGGTTTTCAACCAGACACAGGTCGCATAGAGGTATGCCTGCTAAATGACATGCAGTTATGCAAATTACAGTAGCATACCCCTATTAATAATACAGGACTTGACAGATTGTGAAGTAACAGGAAACAAATGTGAAGCAACAAGAAACTAGAAACAAATCTCCGTTATTAGTCTATTCAATAACATCTTAATTCATAATAAGATAAAGGTATTTTCTTTCCCTATAATTTTACTCGTTTTATAACCACTTTTATGTTTTTGGGAGCTTTTTTATAACTGTTTTTGTCCAGAAACCAAGAATTGAATCTAAAGCTACAATCCTGTTGTTTTACGATCTGGCCATTACAGTGGCTACACTCATTTATCTGGATTTCTCTCTGCACTCTGCATTCATACACACTAAAACACACACAAAAACTCTCACACATTTTCAAAGAGGTGTTATTTTGATGAGTCATCGAGGAGTGAGCATTGGCTGAAAGCGATTTTCAGGGAGTGCTCTTATTGAGTTGAAAGAGGAAACTAGCCCCTTTTTAAATGCGTAGTTGTGCAAAGTGTGATTGCATCATGACTTCAAAATGTGATGCCCAAAGATTCCCAACCCAAGATAAAAGTTGTAAAAATTGCTTTGACATTAGGTGATATAGCCACACATTTCATATTTCATCTTCATATTTCAGCTCTGAATTGGATACTATTTGACATATCAAAATAGCATTAGTAAAAGTTTAGGAAGTGAGACAGGGCCTGTGGAAACATGGAAACCCTCTGTCTCGCTCTCTCTGACTCATCTGTTTCTCATTATTTCTTACATCTCTCCTACCTGAAATCTTCACTTCATCTTTTGTTTCTGTCTTTAGCCTGGTGTAATAACAGATACCTGAGTCTCATGGGGTGCTTGAGTTTGCCTGTCTCTCAACCAAAAAAACTGAGATATTTTTTTCTACTTTTTTCTTTAGTTCCAATAGCTGCACACGTTTTTTGAAAAAATGTTGCAATTTAAAATTTCAGGTTTGCTGTGCTTGTTTGTAGGACTGCAGAATTTGGCCAACATTTTGTGATTAATCAATATATTAATCAATATAGATATAAAATAATAACAATAATAATCATTTTATGTTATATAATAATTAAAATTGCAATACTTATATTAATGGCTGCCTTAATTTCAAATTTTAAAATCTTTTATTTTAACAGAAAACCACAAGGAACTCCTAAAGCTTCTCTTTTGTTGATAAGTCCTTCTCATTAAAATTTGGGAAGATGGCTGTGACCCCACATACTCTAGCCTGTCTACCAACCCCCTCCATTTCACGTTACAGCGATCACCAACTCAATGAGTGAGGCAAAGCGCTCTTGTTCTGTGTGTGGAACAGCACTTAGACAGGATCTATTCCCGCGCTCTGATTAGAAGATGCTGCGAACACTGGCAGATAATGAGCTGCTCATGTGTGAAAGAACACTGTGCCGCACTTTGCTCTGAAACACGCAGCACATATATTTATTTAATTCAATTGCGGCTTTTGCAATTTGATAATCGCTCTAAGCCATATCGTCATTTTGGTTTTATTTTGATTAATTGTGCATCCCTATGTTCCTGAATAATGAATGTGCATGAATGACAAAAAAACCTAACCACTAAGTATCTAACCAGCATTAAGTGATGTTTGTCAGTGAGTTAGATGTGTGAAATGCATCTGTTTATCCTAATTTTAAAAATAATTATGATAAACAATACTATATGCAATACGTGTATGGCTTTTTTTTATCACTGTCCTCCTTTCTTAGATGCAAACATAGATGTAGTTCAGCCGTGAAATGCGTGTACCTAAAAAAATACACTGTTAAAAATGCATGGCCAAACATAATAAATCCTGGGTTGAATAAATAAGTCATGGCTTGAGTGCTCCAGAGAGGTGGAAGAGATGCACAGAGGGAGGAAAGCGAGAGAAAGCTCAGCGAGAAAGGGCTTAAAATGTCTGGCCCAGCAAGAGATCATAGCATTTTAGTTGAGCGAAAGAAAGAAAGAGAGATAAAGAGGTGAAGAAAATGAAAGAATGACTCCCTGAGCACAGAAATGCACACAGTCCTTCTGAGAAACAGTGGGATACAGAAAGACATGGGGACAGTTAAATTAAAATGCCGTTGACAGTAGATTTCTCTTTGCTAGGCTTTTGGAGACTGTCTACTCACACTTTATATTCTTAGGAGTTGAATTTACTTACTAATTTGAGAAACTTGTTTCATGACATTACTGAAAACTTGTCTCGTTAAGTTCACCTAATGTGGTCTTCTAAAAGAGTCGACTTAACCATTTAATTAAAGCTGTTTAATTGTAGGTAGATTCAGTTAATTGTTTCTGCTTAATAATTTCAGTTGATTCACTCTCATTAACTAAATGATTGTCATCATATTAATTATATTGTCATTTGACTGACTCTGGCTCAGTCAAACATGATAGAGTTACCCAATATTTATGTGTGCCTAAAGCAAATTTTTGAGGAGCAAAATGACTTCAAACACTTTCCAACTTTGTTAAAAGGGAACTCTAATCACCCTAATGGTAACTCTGTATGTCTAGGTAAAAAAGTAGGTATTGTAAAGAGCAAAAACTTCTATTAATTCTTAAAAACAACTATGTTTCCCTAAATTCCTACCCTTTTTCAAGCATACAGAATTAAATTGTTCAAGCGCACAGGCTTATGTGTATTCCCTCCAGCTACAGTGCTCAGTTGCAGACGCAACAATACCAAGTTCATTGCCGAGCCCTAGCGTTATTAAGGATTTATCATTCAGTCTAATTAGCTGAACCAAAAAACAAACAAACAAACAAAAAACACATGAATTTAACAAGTTTCTACCAGCCAGAGCAATATTTCTTTCATATAAAGAAATACTGCAGGGAGGGCATGTTGTTGTTATTGTGTTTTCAGAACACATTACATGCAAGTTAGTACGGCCAGTCAGATCAAAGAGAGTGTTATTTTGCAATTTATCACATTTTATGAACACTTTTTAATTTTATGATTTATGTATCCAAATACTTTTAGGAAGAATATCCCCCGCCCTGCCCCGCCCCGTTCTTTCTTTTAATTTATTTTTATTTTTGGCAAATCTTCTTTTTCCCCTACCTCCTCTTGTAGTGCTTGTATCAGATTATTTATTCATTTAAGAATTTTTAAAGGTAACAAGACAAAAATTATAGCTCCCAAATTTCCAGTCACAGTAGTCACTTTTGAATATGCCAGATTATATGCTTGTTTGTTATGAGTTTTGTTTTGTAAAAACAAAAAAAAAGAGGAATAATACATTTTCCATGACCTACCAAGAGAAGAGTCAAAAGATGAAAGGAATATAGTCTGTAAAGAGGAAAGAGTGTGACATAAGGATGATTGAGTGAATAGGGTATTGTTCTGTACAATATATGGAAAGAGACAGAGAGAGCAGGGTAGAGGGAGGTATGTAAATCTATGGATGTGCAGGGTGGAGGAGAGAGGCAAATGCAGACAGTGATGTATTAGGGACATGTTGATGGAAAGATCAATGGATAAGAGATATGGACTCCGTTCACACAGTCAGTGTTTTGGATTGCAACAGTCAGCTAGTTCCTAGCTCCTACAGCACATATCATCCAAACATGCTCTGTAAATATAGAACCAAACTCTTTTTTTCAAAACTGTACTGTTTATGAACAGTTCTAGCTGTCTGATCATGAATGGCAATGGTTTTCTGTTGCAACGTGAACAGACACTGTGAATCGTGCCCCGCCTGCGTGAGACCATCACATGCACATTCACATACTCACACGCACATCCGCTTCCTCATGCAATCAGAATAGATTGAATTCCTCTCTCAATCACATATCTTTCTGTCTCTCCCTCACTATACTCCTCCTCATCCCATCAGCCTTTTTCTCTCAGCGGGGATGAAACGCTACCTTACAGAGCATATGAAATGCAAAAATACATCGGTTTACACAGACACGCTCTCAGGCTCGATATTAAAACAATGTGTGGGCGACCATACTTGTGTGGGCGACCGTCCCAGCTATACCATACAGCTTATGTTTTATTATGCATATACAGAGGGATCCAAAAGTATGACATCATATAGAAAATATGAGGGTATTTCCCATTTAAACCTTGAAATGAACAAAGTTGTAGTATTTAAAATGAAGACGCATTACAAAATAAAAATAAAGAATATATGATTTTGCACTGTTTCTAGGTCACTAATCAAGTATAAGTAAAGTTGCAACATTGCTCTTGTGACTCTTTGTACAGACAGCCAGATGTTCTTGCAATAAAGCTCCAGATGCACTTTATATAACCTCAAATCATGAGATCATTTTGCACAAATTTATAGACTTAAAGTTAAATACTAAGACATTGTGTTAATGTTTCAACTTTTCACTCAGATTTCCATGATGACAGTATATTTTGTAAATGTTCAGAAGCATATTCAATAGATCATACTGTACTGTACCCAACTGTATGCACATTATATGCACATGCTCAGCTCATAATTCAGCCCACTGCAATTATTATGTAGAGCTAGTACACACAGAATAATATATTAACAGATACAAGCATCATGCATGTGCTTCGAAGGCTTTGGTTTTGTTGTTAACCATTATGCAGGAAGATAAAATAAATGTTGTTTTCCAAAACATTAGGAGTCAGGTAATGAAGGAAAACATTTTTTTAATTTTCCTTCAAAATACCACTTTTATTTCAATTTGTACAGCTCGCATCTCCCATCAAAATAAAATGCAGCAGATTCCTTTGAAGGGTTAAAGTGAAAACACAAAGATGCCCATATTAGCATTCACGCAGCAGTTATACATCAAAGAGGCCTTACCGAGATAGAGGCCGAAAAACATAGTGTGAGAGCATGTTTGATCATGTGATAAACATTTAGCTTCCTACTGAGAGCCTTCCTGGGAAGAAGTATTGTCATAAATGACAGCATTATAATTATTCTCCTTATCAATGCAGTATTAGCTCTTGATTAAGTCATAGTCTTCATCATCAACATCATTATTGTTATCATCAGCTCCATCATGTGGTCTTAGTTGTTTAATAATTCAGATACACATACGCATGCATGCAGACATAGAGAAGTGGCACAGGGCTGAGGTTTGGGGTCGGGATGAAATCGTTTATCACGGTGGTTGGTCAAAGAGGACAGTGGAATCACTTAGACCACACAGAAATGAATAATGCACACAAACACACACATCTCTCTAATGCAGTTCTTTCATCAATGCTAAAAAAGCTCAGTATAGGATCTGCAGTGGTCCCAAAAAGTATTTGGACACTTAAGACACACATTAGAATGTAATGTAACAAAATATCATACATTTATTTTTAATATAGCACAAACAGACTTTCAAACAAAGCATTTTACAAAAGCTGAAAAGTTTAAGGTTGGTGAGATTTTTTAAATACTTTTATTTAGCTAGGATCCATTCGATTTATCAAATTTGACAGCATTTGGCAGCAACTGATTTCTACATTGATGATAATAAAAATAAATATTACTTGATTACCAAAGTTAGCATATTAGACTGCCCCACCCCCCGCTGAGGGCCACGGATATGTGATACCAACGACTGCAGAAATGGCTGCTGAATATTCAGCTTTGCCACCCAGGAAAAATTGATTATTATGTTATGTATTGTGATATAATAGGAAAATAGACAACCTTAGGGCATATCGGGCGTTTACCTATATTTGAGCTGTTTGTCATGTTTTATTCTGTTTCAATATTCAAATATACAGAGTGGTTCTTATGACTGTTTTGGGTTTTGTGCGTCAGTCTCGAGTTTCTTTTATTCATATTTTTGATTATAAGTAGCCGTCCCTCTACTAGGGACTCACCATCTTCTCACATTCGACATGACCCAGTCTACTATTTACTACGAGGGATGATCTCTCTGCTTTTCAGTCCATCCGCAGTAAAAACATCAAGGAAAGATGATTAATTTTTATGAGGGAGAGACTGGTACTAACAGGGCTGAGGGGAGTGGATTGAGATATAGAGATGTACAGAGAGAAGACGTGTGTTGATGTCTTCACTGCTTAATGTATTCCATTCTTTCTGTATACAGCGTCTTTCCTGCAGAACCAAGGAGGTCTCGTTTGCTCACACACACTCACTCACAGACCTCCCACACTAAACTGCAGCGCCACCGTAATTAATTCAGTAGAGATCTGATAACAGAGTAAGTACATGTGTAGCAAGGCACACAACACACACACCACCCCAACACCAAACACCAATACCACATTCACCACTCTCTTTTATCGCCTACTGGTGTATAGGGAATTAAGAAATCCCTCCGTTTATTTTTTTAAGGAATCTAAAATACATAAATAAATTGTTTAATTAATTATTAAAACTAAGAAATAAAGTTAAATACATTGTAATGCATCTCTTTCAATAGAATATTATGTTATATATGCTATATTATATGTTATATTATGTTATACATTTTCACTTTTTTTTTTTACCTGTTTGGGACATTTCTCACTTTTAGTGGCATTAATATGCCTTGTTTTATTTCTGAACTAATACTGTGTCTTGTTTCTATTTTCCATTCAAAATATCGAAATGTTAAAACTAAATAAATATTCACTATAAAAAGAGGTAACTTGCTACTGTTACATTACGGATCTATTTCTACCTTATCTAACTTCCTTTATTTGGATAGCATTGGTGATATTGTTATAGAAAAAGTGTTACACCAAATATTAGGAAATTATCCATCATACTTTTCATTCATTTTTATTAGTGACCCAGTTGTAGTAGTATTCTGTCTTTTTCCTATATAATATTTTTTCCACTTGTTTTGAGCATGCACCTCAATAAATTTTAAGTGAAAAAGGGAAGAAAAAAAAATCTATGGAACAAGATATTGACTGAAAAAAAATCTGAATAGCTGTCGTGCCTTATGGGTAAATTGATCATGTTTTAAGGATGTTTTTCCAAGGAAAACAAGAATGATTATGAAAATGATTTTGCAGTGCATTCAGTCGATAACGTAAACTGTTTGGCACAGCAGCAGAATATCTAACTTTGTATTTACATTATGATTTTGGCCTTCTTGAGCAAGCAGATTTATATCTGCAGAGAGCAGTAACCTGTATATTTGTGTTTGCATCTACCAGTTATCCCAAAGGGTGTATGTGAACACAGTGATATGACATTTATCAGTCTCATCAGTGATGGCTGTGTGCAAATATCACAAACTTCCCTTAGGAATGAATTTCCTGTCAAAGATGAAGAGGCCTGACATGAACTGTGGTGAAGAAGGGCTAGAGAAAAGCAAACCTGATGTAACAGCAACATGTTGACCTGACATGCTCTGCTGAATGATGCACTCTTGATAATATGTCTTTTAACTCTGAAATAATAATGCAAAGCACATGCTGACCTGCTCATTTTAGATTATTTCAGCTCTGAGGCCCGACTCACATGGGCTCATCTTCAGCCTGGTTCTTGTCTTGTGCTACAACTTAATTTAATGCATCATGACTGAAACCGCAAAAACAATGTCTTTGGGAAAACAATAACAGAGTACGAGAGAGAGAGAGAGAGAGATGGAGCTGTCTGATACGGTTTGTCTAGAGTGTTATATAAAAGGTCAGATTGGTGTTTCCATAGCGATGGGTGATTGACAGGTGTTTTAGTGGAAGCATAGCAATGATAACATAACCTATAACCCTGTAAAGGTCTATTTTATTATGAATGGTAGCTTTGTGTGTGTGTGTGTGTTTCTATTTTCTCTCATTTAGTCTCTGTTTATGAAGGTTATTCTCTCTCATTCTGTTTTAATTATTGAGTAAAAGAGTTATTTGTGTACTCATGTGGAGAAATACACTGAGTGGCACGCTGTATGAATGTCTTAACTGTCTGTAGTTTTCAATTGTGGACTGAGGAAACATTCAATTAAACAGTGAACTCAAATACATTAAGTTGCCGTCACATAAAACATAAAATGCAATATAATTAGCAGCGTGCTAATGTAATGTCGTTTGTGAAGCTGGCATTTGCACAGTTATTATACAGCATCAACCAATATACTTTATATATATGGTAGCCCTTGAACCGTCAACATAATAGAAACTGATCTAAATCCCAACATATAAGAACATTAAACACTAACAAGACACTTACTTTCTTTTCTTGCTCAAAGTCTCATACAATAACATTAATTCCATGCAAAGCAGTAGTCGTAATAGATTGCATGCACCGAAAGTAAGTTGGTGGAACACTGAAGAATTGTGTTGCATGTGGGTCATTAACTAAATTGAGCAAGCAGTAAAAATCATTTTTAAAGTGCATGTACCCACTTCTTAATCTATGTCTGGTTTAAGAAAATGCATTGCTAAATCATAAGACCACAAGTGAAAATTCTGCTATTTTGAATTTGTCAAGTATATCCCTAGAAATATTTCAGATTCTATTAATTTTGTTCACAATAATAGTATTGTTCAAAAGTGTATTATTTGGCCAGCTTATTCTTTCAGTTGTTTGCAATGGAAGCACTGGAAATGTAAAAAAAAAAAAAAAAGCAGCAACATGAGGAGGCGCTGTGTGTCTATTGCAAATTGATGTCTGTGCTCATTTTTTTCTGGCCACCGAGAGTTGAAAAAATATTCAACTTTGAGTAAAATGCATCATTCATCCCTGTCACTTTTTTTACCAAACCATCCAAATCGCAATGGAGGGGTGGGACAAACACCAGTCCAACCAACCATCATATACTATTTATAAAAGTATATATGTCTGTACCATGGCATCCCCTACCAAAATTGATATAAAACAATAATGCTCAGACACATTTAGTTCACTATGGGTCTACCATATTACATCTGCAGATATTCTGTATTTTTTCTAAGTACTGCGACTGTACTGTGCCTCAGTCTGTCTCTCAAGCATTAATTGATTAAAATTGACAGTAAAGAATTTTACGCTGAAGTAGAATTTTTGTATAACCAGTTTATTGTTAACAGACACCAAACCTTGAAGGGTAGTGTATATGTTTGCTTTTTTAAAGAATATCAATCTTACATGCAAGTAATAAATTATTGCGAAGTGCTTGTTTTAAATGTCCTTTTTTACAAACTTTTCTCTTAGCATTACTACATCACTCCTACATCTCTTTTTTTATCTTTTTGCCTCATTTATTCTTTCCAATTATTTTACACCTCTCTTTAATCTTTATCTTTGTAATATTCATCTACTTTGTCTATCTCTCATTTTCACACACACACACACACACACACACACACACACACACGCAAACACACATTGTCCCAGTTGCTGATGTGTTTTCAATTTAGATTTTTTATTTCATTTCTTTCTCCTAGTATGTTTTTTCCTGCCACAGTGTAGTTTGTCACTGTTCATTTCTCTCTCCTCTCATCCTGTCTCTATAGACTCCATCACTACATCTCTCCTCACCACCTCTCTTTGCTCCTCTGTTCCATATATTTGCCTGAATCTGTTTCGCTGTATAGGCTCTGTCTAAACATATTTGTTACGTCTCATGAGGGATATTGTTTTCCTTCCATCCCTTTCTAATAACCCGTTTTTCCCCTAGATTATCCTTCCTCTCTATTTCTCTCTCACTAGTATTCCATATCCCTTGTCCTCCTATTATGCTCTACTCGTCCTTCTTTCGCCTACTCACTGTAATTCCTTTTTTTTTCTGGTAGCACTGGTGTTTTCCAGCAATGCAGTCTAATTCAGGCTAACACATTTAGAAAGGCCTTTTCTCCCTGACTTAGCACTGTTTCAAAGTCACAGAGTTGAGAATATGTATGTGAGTGTTTATATGCTCAAGGGTTGTCTTTTTTTCTTAATCTCTCTTTAATATGTAATATTACACTCAATCTCAGATAGATGTCCTCCCATTTTTTCAGTGCAAAATACATATTTTTTGTTACTACTACACGCCTCTCTAATTCTTTTTTTTGTAACATAAATAAGTCTCGAGTACAGCTCTCGACCCTCCATTTCCAGTGTAAAAAATGAACCAGAGATCAGTTCAGGATTTTTACATATTTTAGATTAGATAATATATAGTAAGAACTGCCTTTCAAAATAAGGCATTCCAAAAAAAAGGTATCTTGGCTCAATTTGCCCCTAGTTAGGAGCCACATGGAGTTCAACTCTGCCATTGATTATGCTGAGGTAAAATGGAACATTTTCACCTCATGCTATATCAAAAGGTAAAGATAAATTCAATAAAAAATGACTTCTTAAAATCTATATGTGAGCCTTGTGATGGACTGGCCATCCATCCAGGGAGTTTCCCTGCCTGTGGCTCAAGATGCTGAGTTAGGTTCCAGCTCCCCGCGACCTTAATCAGCACAATATTGTTTGGAGAATGGATGAATGACTTCTTAAAAGTTTTTTATATATAGATACAGTTCACAACTTTGGAGGCATTTTTAAAATGATTTAAAAATGTCAAAACGAAATAGTTCAAATTGAAGAATTAAAACAAATAAAGAAGACCTTACAGAACTGGGCTAATCCCACTTATAAATGTTGCAGGGAAATAAAATTTAATTTCAATGCCCAGTTTTCATAAACAATGCAAACAAATTTTGCAATTTTCAGAACAAAATCAAGTTCAAAACAAAGAACAAAATCATACATGTTTGGTCTTAAATGAATGAAATACAATGTAGAATTACAGTAAAATAATACTTCATAATCATAAGAAGGGGTGAGCAACCGGCTCAACTTGCCCCAGGACTTTTGGCTCAAATTACCCCATTTCCACTATTTTAACAATCTTGTATCATCCAGCAGTTTAGGGATAAGATCATGCTAACAGTATAGCCTCATATTATAACTTCCTAAAGCACAAACAAATGTGTGATATTTCTTTCAGATTTGTCTGTTGTTAAAGGTTGTTCAGAAATGAGAGGTGGCTCAACATTCCCACAGGCTCAAATCCCCTATATATATCAATCTATACACACACAGTTTTTTTTCTGGCTGCTAAGAACTGCAGCATTTTTACACAAAACAATATTTAAAATGTGAAATTACAATGTTTTATTTATCTAGGTACGACTTGTGTAAAAACAGTGACAAAAGTAATAACACAGCAGTGTAGCATAGCATATTTGAAATGTTATTAAATGTTATTAAAAACTGCATAATACAGCAGGTTGATTGATTTGATTTTGTGAACAAATAAATTTGGGTTTCAGACATGACTTTAAAGTCACTATAATGTAGTTACTAACGACCTAGAACAGTGGTTTTCATTCTCAACCACATTCCTTGAGTCCCCCAACTAAACTGTGTTTTTCTTCAATTTATGAAGTTTCTGCCAATTAATGTCAATATAATTGTATAATATTTCTTTATATTATATTAATTGTATAATATAATGTGGTTGCAAACCACAATTTCCATTGATCTTTAGTGATGATGGCCCAAATATTTAGTGAGTACACAGCTTATTACTCAGTATAAATTTAGTGAAAAGGGGCATGTCATTATTAGAGCCCGACCGATATATCGTTTTGCCGATTTTATATTTGCCGATATGAGCCTGTCTCAGATATATCGTATCGGCGAATATGCTGCCGATATGCCACCGATATGAATTTTTTTTACAGAACATATAATGCAGATAAAATGCTTGAAATGGTGTAATTACTTAGTTTGTCCAGCAGAGCGCGCTCCATTGTTTGCTACTGGCAACTTGGATGAAACGCTTTAAAGCTTAAGTGTATGGAATACCATTGAAACTTTGAACGGCCATATCTCCGTAACGGCGCAGCTAATCCGCACCAAATTCAGGGGATCCCTTCAGCTCGAGGAACCCTCTCGAACGCGAATCGGGTGTACGTCTCGAGGCCCTCTTTCGAATGAGACCTCCCCCGCGTCGATAGCCCCCGAGGTTCGGGATTTACGGGCGGTTAAATTAGCGGTCGGTCGCTGACCGATCTGGCGATCCCGGGGGCTACCGACGCATGGAGGGTGGCGTTCGAGAGGGCTCCTCGAGCTGAAGGGATCCCCCGAATTTGGTGGAGATCCGCCGGCGCGTTCGCGAGATAGTGACACCAGCCAACACTTTCACTTCAGTAAGGAGGTCTCTTGTTCAGGCAGCAGCATTCAAGCATTGTCTTATTTGCCTGTAAGTGCCCTGCGAAGTGGACATAACCAGATATTCCGCCATGATTCCAGTTGTCCAGGAAACGTACACGTTACATTCAAAGGGCATTAAAGTGCGCGAGACATGAATTTAAATTTTATTTATTTACAGAGGTATATTATGTCACACTTCACACTTCTCTAGTAAGTTCCGTCTGTATGTGAAGACAGTAGTGTAAATCCGTGAATGAATGTTCCGAAATGAAATAAACTTCAACGGAATACAGTTGAATGGAATTTAATTGAAATAAAGTTGAATAAACTTCAACTTTACAGTTCAGTGCACTGATGTCAGACTCATTTTGGATAAAGTTTATTGTTAAATTGTTAAATGCCCTTCCTCCATCATTACGTATCTGTCACGTCATTATAAGTATCTGCTATAAGATATATCGATATCGGCCTTTTTACTCTCTAATATCAGTATCGGCCCCACAAAAAACCCATATCGGTCGGGTTCTATTACATATGTGCCGCCTTTATTGACCTGGTGAAGGCATTTTCATAGACAAGACACTTTTCAAGATTTTCAACCTTTTTATATACACACATGGACTAATTGGAAAATAAGGCACAGGCCAGGATAATCAGGTCAACAAAGTGAAATCACACTGACAACAGAAAACCACAAGATACTATCCAATTAAAGCTCACAAACAAAGATAAACTGCAGACACTCTCATTCCTTTTATGCCTCTCATTAATTTACGTGTATGTGCATATGTTAAATTCTTACATTTTTGTAATTGTTAACTTTTAAAAGGGCACAAACCATTTTTAAAATCGCTTCTTCTCTTCTTTTTCTTCAGTTGGCCTACTAATTGCCATTTTTTCCCCAGAAGCTTGGTACCAGGCTCTTGCCCTTTTAGTGACAGAGTACAGCTGAAGTGGCACCATCCTAAACAGGAGAGGGATGGAGGGAGGGGAGACTGTGGTTATCTGCACCAACAGATGGGTAGTCCCTGCATTCATTGTAAGGAGACAGAGACACCTTTCAGAAACAGGAGACAGAGGCAGTCACAAGGGAGGTGATGGGGCCAAGAAAAGAAGGAAAGAGAGTTATGAGCACTTCAGTCTCATATCAGTATGCCGGTGCATGGGTGTGTTGCACTGTGAAAGTGAGAATGCGTAATCCTTTTTTGTTAAGAATACATTATAATGTATTTGTACAGTATGTGTTTGTAGGTATGTGGCCTTATTCGTTCTCATTCCACATTTATAGACTTGTGTGTGTCTGAATATGATGAGTTTAATATTTTGCGTGCGCGTGTGTGTGTCTGTGTGTGTGTGTTGGCTTCTACATAGTCCCGTGTATCCAGGCAGCTGTCAGTAGGCATAAAGTCAGGTCCACATTGCATCTAAATCTGGCCAAGAACCGCCCACTCAGACAGGAAGAAACCAACCACAGTTTGTTTTGTTTTACATACTGCTTAGGGTTTATTTGAAATAGATTATACTGTCCCACAATGAAAGATCAACGATGTGATGTTATCCATATTTATGTTTGGTTTTTCTTCCAACCTGAGAAATATGATTTTTATTTTGTTTTACAGTACATGTGAGGGTGGTTCAAGTTTTCCGTCTTTTTTGTGCTTAGCTAATTATGTGCCTGAATAACCATCTTGTTAATTTACCTCAAACAAAACTCTATTTTTTAAAACTTTCAAAGATTTAAGGCCACTAACTTTCCAAACCTAATTAGTTAACTTAAATACTTAAATAATAAACTTAAATAATTAATGCATTAACTATCATGAATTAACAACGAACAATGTTTTTTTTTACTCTGAACAAATACAGCATTTATTCATCTAGGTTATTGTTAATTTATACATATACTAAAACATGATTAATATTTCAGTTGTGTTAGCTAACATTATTGTGAACAAACATGAATGAACAATGAATAATAATTTATTTAAAATTAGCATTCACCCAGTTTAAGTTTGGCAGTCTAGTATAGTCAAATATTCGAATACAAGAATGAGCGGTTATTTGCCTCATTGGGTTAGTGGTTCTATTTCATTGTCACAAAATTCATAATCTGTAGTAACTCTGAATATCTCTCTGGGTTAGCCTCCGTTAGTGTTCGGATATGGGTGTTTTATGTAAAAGTATTTATCATTGTTGGTTTATCATACTAATGCAACTAAAGTGTTATCTAGTAGCATACACAGTTTCATTTCCAGGCGAACTGATAGAACAACCTGATTGCTATTTACATTTTGCAGACTCATCCAGTCAGATAGATCTAAAGTGCGTTCCAGTTTCATGTGCTATATACATCGTGTCGTGAGAATAAACTTCGAGGTCAAGTGTGATATTAAAGCTAATTTATAATGCATTTGTGAAGCTGCCCAATGGGCTTTTTCTCAACAAGGACAAGGTGCTTCCCATATGTATGTCGGTCATGTGCACATCAAGTCTCCCATGTCTAGTAACCTAGCAACAACTTGACACTTGTCTCTGAGCAAAAACAAGTGACAGTCAAAAAAACCGCACGTGACGGGTATGAACATCTCCATGCAGAGCCTTTCTTGGCAAAGCTGCCTCTGCGGAGTACAATGCGGACAGCTGGGACATCTGCTTCTCTCTTATCTCATCAGAGTGAATGGAACGGACCGTGAGAATGCAGAGAGCGATAGCATCATGGACTGGATTTACTGTGTGCTCCTGGATTCTGTATGCAATTGAAAGAAATGAAGACAACAAACAGACAATGCAGGTAGAGAAGGCAGAGAGATGAGATAGAGAGACAGACAGGAGAGGTGGCCCAAAGGACATTTTGTGAATGCATAGAGAGGGAGCAAGAGGCTGACAGATGAAAAACAGCTCTCCATCATCCTGCTCTCTGTTATTAATCATTGTGTTTGCTCAGAAATGGCACGCCAGTCTTGATACACCACTTGCTGTTTGTTTAATGCTTGCTGCCATAGCGTCTGGTTAATCACACTTAGCAGCACAGCACAATATTGTTAATCGCCAGTGAACAGGCATGCATGTGTGCGGGTCACTGCTCAGGCCACTCTCATCTCTGAAACTGAGAGAAGGCTCTTTCTAATGTCCTGCTTTCAACCCAGGCTCATTGTAAATATGGGGCTGTGATGACATTTCTGTAAAATGAAATTATGCTGCTTCTTGCCACACTTCAAAGTGAAATTTCCAGTCAGTAATACTAAAAGCGTGTTCAGTTTTATCTGAAATGAATGCACGTGAATTTGGCAATGTTTTTATGACGTTGGTTGATGTATGTGTCTTGGCAGTTCAGAAATGAAATGTCTTGTAAGTGCCGCTGAAAGGTTCATAATCTATTGTGTTTGAAAATATGTACCACCTAAACTAAACAACAATAAACCATAGTGTTAACAGAAGCAGATGTCAGGTAAAATTCAGTTGCTGAAGCAACCATTTCATTTGAGCTTGCTATTATAAGTATTTTTTTATCATAACTTGTGTTTCATGGGACTCCACATCACAAGTGCAGTGCTATAACAGGTGAGCTACTGAGCAAGTTTGCTAATGTATGCCATCAAAATGTATTTGTAGTTTACAAATCATGCATGGTAAAAGAGCATTGAGGCGAAAATAGCTAATAACCATGCAAATAAAAGTTATTGGCATTTTGTTACCAGATTTCAGTGTTAATTTTAGCTGGAAACTGCATTGAATTGTATGTGTAGGTGCATTTTTGGTGTTTTGCAAAAAAATAGGTATAGAGGCATGTATTTCCAATGAACCTATTTGTTTTATTTTTGTTTAATATGTGGTTATTTCTGTATACTGTAGATTTTTATTGTCTGGCTGATGTATGCCATCAAAATTTATTTGTAGTTTACAAATTATGCACGGTAAAAGAGCTTTGAGGTGAAAATAGCTAATAACCATGGAAATAAAAGTTATTGGCGTTTTGTGGCCAAATTTCAGTGTTAACTTTACCTGGAAACTGCATTGAATTGTATTTGTAGGTACATTTTTGTTTTTGTTTAATTATATGTGGTTATTTCTGTATACTGTAGATTTTTATTGTCTGGCTGCTAATGCATCCCAGTCTCCCACATGGGATTGATAATTCAGTCAGTGTGTCAGTCTGTCTGACTTGCTGTCCATTTGTCTGTCTAGCCGTCTAGCTAAAAACATTCCCGTAGTTCAAACAGCATGACACTCACAACAGAAAGGTCATGGGTTTGATACCCAGCAAATACATAAACTGATAAAATGTATACATTAAATGCAATGTAAGTTGCTGAAATGCTATCTATCTAATGTGTTTGGAAGAAGAGCAAGAAGGAGTATGAGAGTAGGAATTTCTTTTTAATCAAAAATATATTGGAACTGCAATTTGTACCCAATGACTTGAATGCACTTCTATGAAAATCTTCTATGATGAATTGACCTTGTTTGACTTGGCAAAAATTTTCATTTATGCATTAAAATTTAAGATATGTGTAAAGGGAATACTTAACTTCTTATATTAAAACCAAGAATAAATCCTGAAACAAGCTCGGTAAACACTATTCACAGACACAGAGATTGCTCACTAAAAAGACTGATTTACGAACATGGAACATGCAGTGGGATTCATTGCTTGAACCAATTATATCCAATCATAACCAATCACAGCATGATGAAGGGATTGCCTCCTCTTAGTGACTTTCCTTCATTCATTTTCAATTACCCCCTAACAACCCCACTGCATGCTTTAGAGGTCTGTTAAATCTCAATGGGCTCAGAGGAGGCAAGAGAGACGTGGCCTCCCGCTGTAACTTTTCCTGCTGGTCTTGCTGTTGGACAGTGCTACCTTAGAAAAATATGATTAATATACTTTTTAATGTCATATTGTGTAATATTTGCATTGTTTTATTTTGAGCTATGAATTATATTCTCTTCAAATTTGTTGCCTCCACGGAGGAAACGTCTCTGATCTTCACTCTTAAAAATAAAGGTGCGTCACGATGCCATAGAAGAACCTTTTTGTCTAAATGGTTGCATAAAGAACCTTTAACATCTGAAGAACCTTTCCATTTCACAAAAAAATTATTTGTGGCGAAAGAAGGTTCTTCAGATTATAAAAAGCTAAGAAAGAGATGGTTCTTTAGAGAACCTTTGACTGAATGGTTCTTTGTGGAACCAAAAAGGGTTCTACTATGGCATTGCTGTGAGGAACCTAAACACCTTTATTTTTAAGAGTGTTGGTGGTACCAGGGCCATAACCACAACAGATAATAATCAGATACAATATGACCCAATTTTTCCCGAATGTGACTCTGTTGTTGTTGAACCCCTGACTTCTAATTTTCTAATTTCAACTTCTTCTGTAAGTACTATAAGCCTGTTTTTTTTCTCTTCCTTTTCTAACTGAGAAATGTGTAGACAATATTTCCTTTGTGAAACCACAGTATAGCAAAGATTCTGTCTATTGAGCTTAACTTATATTGAACATTCCCCCACAGCTCCAGTACACAGATGCTTTTCTAAAGAAAACCAGGATGAACATTTGGGACGCTATAGGTTCTCTAATGACATCAGTCTGCAAAACCTTTTTACTTCTCATTGTAGCCTTGGGTGAGAGAAGGACATATGCACAAGTTGTGCTGCATTCTGTCTCTGATGCCTCTGCATTGTTCATGTTGATGTTTGAAAAATGCAGAGACATTTTTAAGGCTGCATGTCTTCCATAAAGGAAGAATGATCAGAGATGATAAGGTATGGACAATGAGAGTGTGTGTGGGTAAAGGATGATGAAAAAGAAAATTGTGAATCTCAGTGAAAGAACACACTGTATGAGTGGTTGCAAAGACAATAACAAGTACAGACAGCAGGTGAGGAGAAGAGACAAGCCAAATGCCCAGCGTAAAACCTTCTGAAATGAAAGAGAGAAAGCTTGGAACAACAACACAGAAAGTTAAAGTCATTCAGTCAGCTTTAAAATTTCACCATACTCTGAGGGGAGACAGACAATTGACAGTGAAGAGAGGTGGGGGGGGGGTTGTACATGCTCTTGACTTGAAGTCTTAAAAACTGGAAAATTATAAGTCTTATTTTGGGCTATATAGATGAGGCTTTAGCATATCCATACATCTATTTTTGAATCAACCAATATAAAGCAGCATGAATGCATTCTTAAATTTCATTTTAAATAATACATTTTAAAAGCATACAATTTAACCACAGCATGTTCAGATAAGTACATTTATGCCAATTCTGTCAGTTTGTATATGTCCTGGGACTCCAACTGTAAAGCTACAGGGAAACTGCAGTAGGTATACATCAAAAATACTAATATTGGAAAACTTACCCAAAATTAAAAATGTTTCATTATCTACTCACCCTTAGGCTGCTCCTTTCTGTGTAACTCGTTCTCTGATTTGTCTTTTGAAGTCTAACAATTGCTTTGTGTAAGGAGAATACTTTATTAGTTTTTATTAACCTTTTGTGTCACCACTAGTGGTTATTTCATACGAAAACTGCAGGAATGTGTACGTGCTGCAGCAAAATTGTGTAAAAACGTGTAAAAACATGCTTTTACCATGAGATCAGGCGGCAAAATCTTGAATGAATAAAAAGGACAAGGTCGGTGGCAAAGATGAACAACAAAAAAGTGCAGATTGGAAGTTTAGAACCACAGCAGTATCCTGATAAGCACAATGAAATGAAAGAAAAAGGGTGACATACTGTAACTGAAAAAGCTGAGAAGAGTGAGATAGCAGCACAGTAGTGAAAGCTTTTATATGTGACTTGCATTGATGTTGTTCAGTAGAGTAAAGTGTCAGTGTTACAGTTCTAGTTGCCGTTAAGCATTATGTGTAGCTCAAAGTTAACCACTAACAGTCAGTGATTTCTATATCATTGGTATGCTATGTCATGCCAGTGATCTTTGGTTTTCCAGTGAGAGGTCCAAATTTACACCTTTTTTACACCAAGATTGTGATTTTTAAACAAACTTACCTTGCTAACAATGGCATTTTACTGTCAATTTTGATCAATTTAATGAATAAAACTGACTCCAGTGTATTTATTTTTATTTTATGCATTTGGCAGATATATACCTCATCCAAAGTTTCTTACATTGGATTTGAGGTATACATTTTGAGTTGGAAAATGAACCCGTGATCTTGGCATTGGAAAGCCCCACGATGTATTCAAATACATTTTTTATGTTATTTTTCTTTGTGCTATATGTACTTATTAATTTCAAATGGCCCTTCCATGACACTGTCTGTGTTATTTTCCATGTGTAAGTCCAATCTGTGCAGTACTTTGAAGCCGTGCATTAATCCATTTAAAAAAATGCCTTATGGAAGAAATTGCTGAGTTGTGGTGTTGAACATAAGTAGAGCAAAAGGAGCAGGACAAGAATGAGTGATGAAGGAGTGCATGAGGAAACGAGACAAGAAAGACAGAAAGAAAAGCAATGATGAGGTCATGCAGGGTATGCGGTGCATCCCGCTCAGCGAGTGATCAGTCCATGAGGTTGGATCAAAGGTTTCTCTTCTCGTTAAAAAAGCCTCGGCTGAAAAAGGCATGTTAATTATTCATTGGAATCAAAAGCGGCGTCCATGAATGCCACTGATTTGCTTGCTGTGTTAAAATGCAGAGTCCAATTTATTATAGTTATGACGCACATATTAGAAAAAAACCAACACAGACTCGTGCAATTAAGTAGGCCTGTACACTGTACACAGTAGAGCACTTGAGTGTAGTTATAGGCCAAAGGGCCTAGTGTGAGTTACAGCTTAATCTTCTCTACATGGGGTGATTAACTGTGTTTGGTGGCTTGGGAAATGTAGGGGATAAGGGTGGACGAGAGAAAAGAGAGAGAGGACGGCCAGACTGGAGAGCTTGTGTAACTACATACAGTGTTTTTTAATCACTGTGATTGTATTGATAGTCGTAGTGGCCCTTCCTGGATGCTCTAACATTGGTGGGCTGTGTATCTGTAGCTTTTGAAAAGCTGATCACAAACAAACACATATCAGATTTACATTCTGTATATGTACAGTGGTGTGAAAAAGTTTTTGCCCTCTTCCTGTTTTTTTAATTGTTTGCATATTTGTCACACTTAAAAGATTCAGATCATCAAACAAATTTTAATATTACACAAAGATAACACAAGTAAATACAAAATGCAGTTTTTAAATTATGATTTCATTTATTAAGGGAAAAAAGCTGTCCAAACTTGCCTGGCACTACGTGAAAAAGTAATTGCCCCCTAAATCTAATAACTGGTTGTGCCACCCTTTGCAGCAACAACTGCAATCAAGTGTTTGCGATAACTGGCAATGAGTCTTTCACAAGAATTTTGGCCCACTCTTCTTTGCAGAATTGTTTTCATTCAGCAACATTGGAGGGTTTTTGAGCATGAATGGACTGTTTAAGGTCATGCCACAGCATCCCAATCAAATTTAAGTCCGAGCTTTGACTTGGCCACTCCAAAACCCTAATTTTGTTTTTCTTGCGCCATTCAGAGGTGGACTTGCTGGTGTGTTTTGGATCATTGTCCTGCTGCATAACCCAAGTGCGCTTGAGCTTGAGGTCACAAACTGATGGCCGGACATTCTCCTTCAGGATTTTCTGATAGAGAGCAGAATTAATGGTTCCATCAATTATGACAAGTCGTCCAGGTCCAAACCATAACACTACCACCACCACCATGTTTGACTGTTGGTATGATGTTCTTTTTATGAAATGCTGTGTTGGTTTTACGCCAGATGTAATGGGACACACATCTTCCAAAGAGTTCAACTTTTGTCTCATCAGTCCACAGAATATTTGCCCAAAAGTCTTGGGGATAAACAAGATATATTTTTTGGCAAATGTGAGACAAGCCTTTGTGTTCTTTTTGGTCAGCAATGGCTTTTGCCTTGGATCTCTCCCATGGATGCCGTTTTTGCCCAGTCTCTTTCTTATTGTTGAATCATGAACACTGAGCTTAATTGAGGCAAGTGAGGCCTGCAGTTCTTTAGATGTTGTTCTGGGTTCTTTTATGACCTCCTGGATGAGTCGTTGTTGCGCTCTTGGAATAATTTTGGTTGGCCGGCAACTCCTGGGAAGGTTCACCACTGTTCCAAGCTTTCTCCATTTGTGGATAATGGCTCTGACCGTGGTTCGCTGGAGTCCCAAAGCCTTAGAAATGGCTTTATAACCCTTTCCAGACTGATACATGTCAACTATTTTGTTTCTCATCTGTTTTTAAATTTCTTTAGATCGCGGCATGATGTGTAGCTTTTTAAGCATGCTTCACTTTGTCAGACAGGTTCTATTTAAGTGATTTCTTGATTCAACAGGTCTGGCAGTAATCAGGCCTGGGTGTTGCTAGTGAAATTTAACTCAGCTTTCTAAAATAATGTGGTTAATCACCGTTCTTTCATTATTTAAGAGGAGGGGCAAATAATTTTTCACGTAGGGCCAGGTAGGTTTGGACAGCTTTTTTCCCTTAATAAATTAAATCATAATTAAAAAAAAACGCATTTTATATTTACTTGCATTATCTTTGCGTAATATTAAAATTGGTTTGATGATCTGAATCTTTTAAGTGAGACAAATATGCAAAAAAATTAAAAAAACCGGAAGGGGGCAAAAACCTTTTCACGGCCCTGTATCTGCCTATAAACTGGAGAAGAATACCAAACCTTTTTGATTTTTCATTCCTTATTTTTCGTAATATGGGGAGAGAGGGGATGGTTGTAACACTGTTTGTTTTAACATCTGTGAGTATTTAATGCTATTAATATCTAACTTTGATAGAATTTTCCTGATGTCTGTTACAAATGAACATGATTTAAAGTCTGCAGCTTATTCCTAAACTGTGTAAATGATGTCTTCTGTTTCAAGAATTTAATTCAAAAGGTAAACGAATAAGGCAAATAATAAGCATTATGTTATGTAACATGCATTAACCTGAATGACAAGTGAATTATAATCCAAAATGTTATTTGAATTTCCAAATCTTGAATTTTACACAAAAACATACAACTTATACTGTCACAACCATCGCTGTTGTCCCCTATCCCTGTATGGCAACGTCTACATAGCAGCAGTATTTGAGAACTTTATATGGTTGTGTTCACACACGATTTGGTTAATTACTTAAGTGAGAACCCAACTCTAATGGAATTTTGTAATTTCAAATGTGATATGACTTTACATATTTATTTACTTGAAGGGCACCTATTATGCCCCTTTTTACAAGATGTAATATAAATCTCAGGTGTCCCCAGAATATGTCTGTGAAATTTCAGCTCAAAATACCCCACAGATCATGTATTATATAATTTAGACAGCCCGTTTGGTGTGGAAGCAGAAATACACTGTTTTCTGAGCGAACTGCTTGTTCTGAGACACTTCTTATGATTTATGGGGATTAAAAAAAGGTGCATGCGGATTTTTATCATTTTAGGGTGGTTGTGTACACACACAGCCAACACAGATTTAGGTTCAAACAACATGTATAAGTTAATTTTGCATAATAGGTGCCCTTTAAGTGAGAACCAAATTCTATAAATGAACACAACTCAAACGGAATTTTATCGTTTCAAATGTGATATGACTTTACGGTTTTTTTTTACATTGTCATCTTTAGTATACTTTAGTCAGTGTTGCTATGGTTACAGGTGATAGTCACTTAAGACACCATTGTAAGCGTACCGTTTGTGAACAGGATATTTTGAAACTCATACCTGTAAGTAAATGCAGTTGTCAAACCCAAACGCTGACAGGGTGAACGTAGCCTATGAGGGCAGAGATAAATCCTATAATGAAATCAATCACTCTTCCCTGCACTTGACTCACGGGAGCTCCTCTATCTTCACTCCCATTGGCTGTGTCCACAAATTCTCAAGCATCTCATCACTGAGCGCGGCCACATTGCGGTCACTGTCACTCATGTTTGCTGGAAATTACCAACTCTCATGGAAAATGAAAGAATTCCGGTCGCTTTGTCGCGGCAAATCCCTGTCTGTGTGGATGTCCCTTAATAGAGTCTTTTGAAAGTAGGTAGGAAGGTGGAAGAGGAGAGGGAGAGAAGGGAAATGATTGCAAAGATGAGGTGAAAAGGATAATACGAAGGATTTAGGAGGATAAAAATGTACCTGAAGAAGCGGGGGAGAAAAGGTTGAAAGTTGAAAATGGAGCAGGAGGGCAAGAGTGAGCTATCAGTAGTAGAGAGATGTAATGAATGTCTAAAAATAAGAGAGAGGCCCTTGACTTCATCCCTCTCTTCCTCTCTCGCTCTGTCATGTATTTTTTACTGCTTGCGGGCATTTGTAGCAGTGGTTCAACTTGTCAAGCCTGTAAAGTACTTAAACTTTGACTGCATAGAATGGAAGAGACAGAGGAGGAACAGGAGAAAAGAGAGAAGCAATGAGATGGAGAGAAGAGGAGGTTATGGTAATAGAGATGCTCACATGGAGTGAGAGATAAAGGAAGGCTGGGGTGGGAGAGGAGGGATGGAGGGAGTAGCGGAGGTGTAGTGACCTAGTTTAGAAACAGAGGGATGGTGTGTTTAATGGGAAAAAGACGGAGAGACGCAGGGAGGGGTGCTTTGGCAGGCTGCCATGTTGGATTGTCTGGTTTCCGTGGAGACGGTGCATGAGAAGAGCACACTCGTCTGAAGAGACGCGCGCATGCTCGTCCTCGGCTTACTCATATGCTCACACCTTGACTTACCATCCCGTTCTCTCGCTCGCTCTGAATCCAATGTGTTCAGGAATGCCTAATCAGCATGAACCTTAAAATCACATGATTACAGATACCACAGTCATTTAGTGCTTAGCAGTCACGTTTAGTGAAAAAAAGCAGGCTTTGGTTGTTTCTCATTTACATAATAATCTAGGGAGATAAATAAACAAGATAAGTGAACAGTGCTTTTTTGTGTTCTTTTGTTGCTGTTGGCAAAAAGCTATGGATCTTGCTCGAAATAAATGATTCTTTCACAGTTCTGCATTTTTAACAGCTGCAAAATTTCAGAATGCAAATGTGTTGCCTTAAAACAGCAGCATGGCCATCCATGTATTGAATGTAATCATATGTACAGGGATGCATTTCAATTTGCTCATTTTGAATTTCCGATAAACATCTCCTTTTTTTTCAAAATGCCACATTTGTGCTAAGACCTTGGCTATGCAGTGGATTGTACTTGTGTTGTAGGCCTGTATACATTCAAGTATGAACAGTTATTGGTGGGTGATCTAGCAAGTGTTCAGTTTTTACCACCAATTGTGAATATGGACAATTTAAATCTTTTATTCAAGATCTTGGAGACACCACCATGTAGTGAATCACTTTTGGAAACGTAGTCAATCTTTAAGTGTAACAGATTATTGAAAAATAATTAAAAAAAAAATGTAAGGCAGGGGTTGGTTGGAGGCGGATCTGAATGAGAGCTTGCAGTAGGTTGTAAGAAAGGAGGGAAGTTTTAGCAAACTATACATTTCTGGGGTTCTCAGAAGTGGAAGTCATCATAGTTGGATAAACTTCTGTAGTGAACAATATCATTTTTGCACTACTATTTGCTCCTATATCAAAATAAAATCCATGATAGTTTCACTGACTTCCCAAAAGAGGGGAAAAAATATTGAGAGATTGAATCCAGGAGGTCAAATTTGTTTTCACTACCTCAGCTGTTGTAATAGAAACACTCAAACAGCATCTTTAACTAGTTTTCTGTCATTTAAAGGTTATATAACACAAAGTATAGTGTTATAAATGTACATTAAATATGCATTTAGTGTTATAAATTGTCAACACGTTTTTAAATTAAAACATAAAATACTTTGCTAGATTTTCCATTAACTGTGAAAATGCATAATCAGATCTGTGAACAGGGTCCATTGGATAAGTCTGGCACTCCAGAGACACCAAAGAGAGCTAAGAGGGTAAATGAATGATATTTAAATAAATGGCCCTACTTTATATTAAGTGGCCTTAACTACTATGCACACACAATTTAAGAACATTGGTACAATGCACTTATTGCCTACATCCATGTTTTTACATTGTACTTATATTTAAAAAAACATACCGCCGTAAGACATTGGAAATTACATCTGTAATTATTTTATAATTACACTGTTGACCCATCCATTACACCTTAACCCACCCTTAAAGGAACACGCCACTATTTTTGAAAAGATGCTCATTTTCCAACTCCCCTAGAGTTTAAACAGTTGAGTTTTACCGTTTTCGAATCCATTCATCGATCTCCGGGTCTGGCGGTAGCACTTTTAGCAGCAGCTTAGCATAGATCATTGAATCTGATTAGACCATTAGCATCTCGCTCAAAAATGACCAAAGAGTTTCGATATTTTTTCCATTTAAAACTTGACACTTTTGTAGTTACATCGTGTACTAAGACCGACAGAAAATGAAAACCTGCAATTTTCTAGGCCGATATGGCTAGGAACTATACTCTGCATTTATTTTTTCGTTAGTACATATTAGTTCAGCCCTAATATAAAGTGGGACCAAATAAATAAATAGATAAATAAATAAAGGTGTATAAATCATTCACAATAAGATCAATAACATGTAGAAAATAGATAGGGTGGTGTACTTCCATTTCATGCCAAATTCAATACATTTAGATAACTTTTCATGTTATTTGTCTCTAAACACATTTATTCACCTCCATTTAGTTGAATTTGCATTCTAAAAACATGTTTTCATATAACAGCATTCAATACCAAAGCGACAAATTCTAAAATTTTATTTAGTGCACTAGTACACAGTTGTTATTCAGCTGTAGTATTTAGGATCTGCTGAAGCTTGAGCGAGTTCACACACATTGTCTCATGCCCATGCTCGCAGATATATCACACATATGATTGCAGAATTAGTTCCCACAGGCTGAGAGGCTTCAGACATGCATGATTAGATCCCTGAGGTGCCCATCTGCATGACCATGTAAATTACACCCCCTATATTCCAATTGCTTCCAAAGTGTGCATGTGCAGGTTTGCATCCTAATTTTGTCATATCTCTTCTGTATTCAACTTTTTCACCTGTCTGTGCAAGCTAGAGAGCAACTTCAATGTAATGTATCTATTTAACAGTATTCGTTTCCATCTTGAATGCAATTGAACGCCTGAAAGAGATTATTGTATTGATGATGCAATTGAAGATCAAGGCAATTTTCCCCTCTGTTCAAGAACCACTTGCAAGTAGCATTTTCTGGCAAACACAGCATGTATTACATGGTATTTGAACCCATACAACAAACAGAGCAGTAATGCCTCTCTAATTATTCTTGTTCACTTTTTCTTTCCTTCTCAGTTTCTTATTGTTATATTGGAATAATTTGTGATGGCGGTCTTTCACAGTCCCCTGTGGTGCACAGTATATTCTGAAGGAAAGAGAGAACAGGAGTGCTTAAGTGAATCATTAGCCAGCACCATTAGAGTCAGTTAAGAGCCTCTTTTTTATGCATGTGACCCTAATTGAAGGAGCAAAAGGGAGTATACTGTATGTAATATTTTTTCAAAGATCCTGCCTCCCTCCATTAGCACCATTTTTGACTATTAGCTTGTCAACACACAAGCAGTTAAATGCCAGATGTAATTGTGATCCATACATTTTTGTTGTTGTTTTTTTGTTTTTATTTTTTGTATGTTTTTATCTTCTCAAAGTTTTATCCTTTTTAGAGGTTCATGCAGTGGTGCTGTTGGACCCCTGATGTGTTTGTTCTGATGTTCGCCATTATTTTTCTGCTTTAAAACAGTTTGAGCCTCAGAGACCAGAAGTCTAAGCCTCCAAACTTGACCATCGCTGCTCACACATCCTTCCAATTTTAGATGATGCTATTTAAAGCAAATGTATTTGCTCAGCTCAGGAATTGCGCTACAAAAAAATGTCCCTTTCCAGCAAAGTCGGTTCACTCAGCGGCTGTATTTGCAATGTCTCAGCTTTTTCCTCTACTTAAATGAGTAACTACCTAGGTCTCAAAAACCACTTGCCAAGCTCGCATTTAAATAACATATTTTAAATCAGTAATAAAATCGTCTCGGTTACGTATGTAACCCTCGTTCCCTGAAGGAGGGAACGGAGACGTCACGTCGGAGGACCGACGAAATTGGGATCTCGCTTAGAGGGACCAATCTACTTCGAGTGTAAACTAAACGAGCCAATGAGTAAGACTGGATAACACTGGGAAAACGTACCCGTTCTACTTGGAACAGGGGCGTTACGGAAGCTCGAACCTTCCCGAAGGAGGTTTCGGAAGCAATACACATATGGACATCCCTTAGGTGCATATGGAAGAATGGAGGTGATTGAACCCTCTTGGAAAGGCAGAAGTCTGCCGGGTGAACCAACGGGCTCAAGGCTATATACCGTGGACTTTACACATATGGGATCCACTTGGGTCTTACATATGGAAACCAGCCTTCTACCGGTTCTCGAGGATTCAGAGAGGGAAGGCCTGGCGCCGGACGCTCCGCCACGTCTGGCTGCCGAGGGGACGGAGGAACTCAACAGGGTCTACTGTATGGACTCTCTGGAGTGGTTTTGCAAGCCGACCCGAAGCCGGGGCCTCTCAGTGTTTCTACCCGTATGAGGTGAGAACACAGGAGGATACCGACTCCACACGAAGACTATAGAATCTAGCTAACGTGTTGGGGGTCGCCCAGCCCACAGCCCTACAAATATCTGTCAGCGAGGCGCCACGAGCCAACACCCAGGAGGATGCAACACTTCTAGTTGAGTGAGCTTGCAACCTGAGTGGGCAGGGCACACTCTGTGCCTGATAAGCCAGGGTGATGGTGTCCACTATCCAGTGGGCCATCCTTTGCTTTGAGACGGCATTCCCCTTCTGACGGCCTCCGTGACAGACAAAGAGCTGTCTGAGGCGTGAAGCTTTGAGTCCGGTCTACGTAGCACCTTAAGGCGCGGACGGGACAGAGCAAAGTGGGCTGGGGCTGCAGCATCGAGGGCAGCGCTGGAGGTTCAACTGATCCTGAAGGGAGAGAGGGAAAACCTTGGGGCACATGCCGGGCGGGCCTCAGGGTTACCGGGGAATAAGACGCCGAAACTCTAGGCACGAATCGTTGACACGAAATGCGGTGCCGGTTTCACCCTACCCTCTGATAGAGCGCCACAGCAGCTAGGAGCAAAGCTCATTGAGAGGAACTAGCTACAGCCTGTCAAAGGTCAAACGGAGGCCTGCTGTAAGTGCCGTGAGTCACCAGAACTACAGGTCCCAAGAGGGTATAGAGGGGGCCCGTGGAGGATTTAACCTTCTCGCCCCCCTAAGAAGCGAATCAGAAAGCGATTGCAGCGACATAAACCTTAAGGGTGGAGGGAGACAGCCTTCACTCAAACCCTTGCTGCAAGAAGGACAGCACAACACCGATCGGGCATCTCCGGGGGTCTTCTCAGCGAGAAAGAACACCACTCAATGAACAGGTTCCACTTCAAAGTGTAGGCGTGTCTCGTAGACGGTGCTCCCGCTGAAGTGATGGTGTCAACTACCCCTGGGGGTAGGCCACCTAGAACTAGCGTTCCGTCAGGGACCAGAACTGAAGTTTCCAGAGGTTGACGCTGGGGTGCAAAGGTGCCGTCTCGAGTCAGTAATCCTTTAAGAGGAATCGGCCAGGGCGGGGCTGGCGCGAGGGCATTAGTCAGGAAACAGGTCGGGTAGGCCAATAGGGGACACCAGCAGGACCTGCGCTCGCCTCCCGCTTGCACAGGAACGGTGAAAGGAAGGCTCACGGGGGAAGCATACTTGCGAAGGCCCCGCGGCAACGCTGTGTGCCAGTGCACCAGTGCCGAGTGTTCCCTCGGTCAGGAAGAAGAACAACTGGCAGTGAGAGGTTTCTGGAGAGGCAAAACAGGTCTACCTGAGCGGCTCCGAAACGTCCCCAAACCAGATGGACCGTCTGGGGATGGAGTCTCCACTCTACGGGGAGCACAGCTCGTGACAGCTCGTCGGCTGCCCGGTTGAGAAGCCCAGGAATGTGAACAGCACGATGCGACCTCAGATGCTTCTGACTCCAGAGGAGTAGGTGGCGGGCGAGTTGTGATAAGCGGTGGGAGCGCAGACCACCTTGTCGGTTGTTGTACGCAACGGCCGCTGTATTGTCCATGCGGACCAGTACATGCTTGCCGGTAAGGGGCCGGGCCCCCTTTGAGATGGCCAGGGCAAGCGTGCATGACAAGCAATCGAGGAAGTTGATGTGCCAGTGCCGCGGGGAGGCCCCAACCACCCCACACACCCACCGGTTCAAACCCCTGCACTCAAGCCAGTGTACGTGGCCCCCCACCCGGTGGTGAAGCATCTGTGCTAACCCAAGGCATGACTGGAGAACTGCCCAGGGGCACTCCGCACGGAGGAAGGAGCAAGCAGGTCGAATACGGGGTGAAGGTTGGGGCAGGCCGGTGTCACCTGGGACCGGAAGGTGCCCGCGTTGCCCGCCCCAACTCGGGATCGCGCAATGGAGACAGTGCTGAGCGGTTCCATATGGGTAGCCAGTGGCGTGACTGCCGCCGTGGGACCGCCATTATGCCCCAGGAGCATTCTGAAACAATTGCAGTGGGAACCCAATCCTGTCTGAATGTATTCAAGCCGTCAAACACCGACTAAGCAAGTTAATGCGTGAGGCGTGCTGTTTGTTCGACCGAGTCTAACTCCATACCGAGAAAATAGATTTTCTGCATGGGGTGAGAGTTTGCTCTTTTCCCAGTTGACTTGAAGGCCCAACAGGCTGAGGTGTGAAGCACCAAGTCCCTGTGCTCGCACAACTGATCTGAGACTGGGCGAGTATGAGCCAATCATCAAGGTAGTTGAGAATGCGAATGCCCTGCTCTCTCACGGGAACAAGGGCTGCCTCCGCAACTTAAGTGAAGACACGGGGCGACAGGGACAGCCCGAAGGGCAGGACCTTGTAATGGTATGCCCGCCCCTCGAATGCAAACCGCAGGAATGGCCTGTGGCGGAAGGATCGAAACATGAAAGTACGTGTCCTTCAGGTCAATAGCTGCAAACCAATCTTGGGGACGGATACACCCGAAGATGCATTTCTGCGTCAACATCTTAAACGGTAACCGGCGAAGGGCCCGGTTCAAGACACGCAGATCCAAGATAGGTCTCAACCCACCGCCTTTCTTGTGTACAATAAAGTAAGGGCTGTAAAAAACCCCGACATCATATGGTGGAGGGGAACGGCTTATGCATCCTTCGCCAGTAGGACTGCCGATCTCTGCACGCAAGCCCGGGGGGCATCTGTGAGTAACTGACGTAAAGTGGCGCCCCGGAATGGGAGGGCCGGGCGAATATGAACGCATAGCCGAGACTGTAGGTTCGACGGAAGCATCGACGACGGGAGGGTTAGTATAGCCAGGCCTCCAGGACGCCCGCGCGCAGTGGAATCAACGGAATACAGGCGTACCCGCAGCGGCGGCCGCACCATGGAAGAGTGGAAGAACGCAGGGACCTGGCCCGGGCGTCTCGTAGCCTGTCCGAGGCGGGGTCTGGTGTGTTTAACACTGACCTGCGTTCGAGTAGAGGGTGTGTGGGTAGTCCGTTGGTTTGTCTTCCCGATCCGCCCACTGCTGCTCATTGGTGAGAGAGGAGGGTGAGTGTGATACGAACTGGATCGTCCACAAACCCCCGTCCCCTCTGGGGACCCAAAACATAGAGGAATTGCTCTTTGTCGAGAATTTGGGTACCACCGACCGAGGTCATTGGTGGAAACAGATTCTCCGCCCGGCCCTCCTCCGGGGGCGGGAGGCAGGGGAGTGGTGTGCTTACAATCTCATGAAGAGCCAAAGTCCCTCCACCTATGGGTCAACCGTATCCGGCCCTTTGCTATGAAGCTCGTTGCCCAGGTTGGCAGGCAGGGCATCTGGCACGGGCGGTGGGGCAGGCCCTGCGACGGCTCCAGGACAGCTGTGATGGAGGCGCAGGAGTCCTGCTTTGTTTGGCGCGGTGGCAGGGGGATGCGGGCCGACCTCGGCGAGGCAGCAGCTGCACACCGGCAGGATTGTAATGGGCTCAGTCTGCTTGGTCAGAGGAGAAAAACCGATGGGAACGTTCTCCACCGTTGTCGCCGCAGGACGGCCTGGGGACACGGGGGTTCAAGAATCGTGTTCTTGTCCGTCTCACGCCATGTCAAGCCAGTCCAGCCAGAATTGGCGCTACTGGCACAAAAACCCAACCATAGTGGAAATGGCACGACCCACGAGACCGCGCGTAAATTCGTCGCTCGTAAATTTCTCCGCGGTGCGGAGTTCTATATGAATTCAGGTCTGTGACAACCCTGTGAAAGTCCCTCAGGCTTGGCATGGTTGCACTTGCAATAACGTCGTAGCAGTAAGGCGGAGGCAAGCTTCTCCACCGGTCGTATAGGCATAGCTGGCCAGCCGAGTACCTACAGACCCAGGAGAGGAGGCACGGTTCTCCCTGCCAGTTGAAGGCGGTATTAGAACACAACTGCATCACAACCGACCGCTCCACCAAGGGACCCTTGTATACCCACTAGCTGCACCACTGTCGAGGGTGGTGAGGGAGGAGGAACCAGCAAATCAGTTTCCGGCAGTAAAAAGGTGCCGTCCACGACCCGTTGAGCTCCTCATGCACCTCCGGGAAGAAAAGCACCGAGGCGGGGCGCTGAGAACCAGCCCGGACCACCCCGAGAACCAATCGTGCAAACCTTGAGGGCTCAGGACATGGTGAAAGTCTTCACTCGAGCCCAACCCCTACGGCGGCCCGGGAAAGCATAACCATTATATCTGGATCCGATCCAGGCATTGCTACAGTCCCAGAGGAGAGCAGCACAGCCGAATCTTCCTCTCCAGAAAGCACTGGCTCACCCTCCGATGCTGCAACCAACATCCGATCGTCGGGGGAAGCCTCGGAAGAAACAGGTGGTACCCCCAGGGAGGGTCCAGCCTGCTCTTTTTGAAAGCTCCACTGGTTTCGAAGTGCCGGCAGGCTTGGGCATCCCCAGAGGGGAATTCCTCACCATGACCATAAGACCAGTCCGCCCACAGCTAGAAAAAGGACACCCCTGGCTGCCGCCAGAGGGAACCCCAGATCTAGGCGGTGTGGCACGGGCACTCTGCCCCTTTCGCAGGTACGGAGTTACCGGTCGCAACTAGAGATGCATACCCCCCGCCATGGGAGCATGAGCCCGCCACGAAAGCACCCAGCGTGCTTCTGCCAGGCACGAGCAGGCAGGATCGTGACCATCACCCAGCGCCAGGTAACGGCCGCATCCAAAAACACCCGGGTGATACGTTGTCTATAGCAAGAACCACATCGTCTTTATAAAGACGTAACGTCAAGTTTGCCAAGCAACGTAGTCTTTAGAAAGACGCACCCGAAATTGCGCTTTTAGGGGAAAAAGCTCTTTTAGCGCGCTGAGGCGCACAGGGGAGATGATCACCTGCAGCACAAACCGGGGGTAGTGCAGCCTGATGTGTGCAACCCAATCGACACAGGAAACCACCACCGCTGAAGCACCGTAACGCCAACACCAAGAGCTCCTAAGAGTGCGCTGAACTCGCTCAATCTTCGTCTCTCAGTAGAGTAGTCAGGAGCAGAAAGATGTCATCGCTCGGCTCCGAAACGAAAAGCTGAATATGCGCTGCACCTGCTGCCTACTTATACTCACGCTGTGATCAGCAGCAGCTGGATGCAATAATCGCATGCCAATGTGCATTGGCTCGTTTAGTTTACACTCGAAGTAGATTGGTCCCTCTAAGCGAGATCCCAATTTCGTCGGTCCTCCGACGTGACGTCGAGAGTGACCGACTGAAAGGGAACTGACATCTGACAAATCTAACTGTTTCTTATTACCAAATAGCATTTAAAAAGTATATATTTCCAGGGATAGAGAACACTATAGTTAAAAAAAATCTACAAAACTTTACAACTGTGATCAAGGAAATTGGCATTTAACCCCACAGCACCTGTATTCACAACACCCACAGTATCTATTTTTTCACAATGGTTATTGTGGTAATATTGTCCCCTTTTCCGTTCTGCATGGGTCCCAGTGATTACTGCTTACGGCTACATTTTTTTAATTGGAGTTGCTTGAACAGTCTTTTCAATTATTGTGTATGTATGTAGGCAAAACTGTGTCAGTATCGTTCTCTTGTGAACTTGCAGGTAGTGCAAAGGGAGAGAGTTTCTCTGCCAACACATTGAAAGAGAAATCACAGCTAATTAGACATTTAACGTTTCAACCAAGTGTATCTACTGGGGTTAGAAAGAAAATCAAGACTGATATTCAGTAACCAGATTTTTATATTTGAGTGGTGCGTGTCCATGCGAAACGTATATTATGGCGTTCCAGCGTCTTACTATACATTGGCTATGCAATGTTCCTGAGGGTTACTAGGTATTTACTTACTACCCAAAAGTAGTGAAAGAGCCTTTGACTCTAAATATGAGCAGTACTAATATGTGCCTTAGCAACCACAACTAAATATATAGTGCAAGTCCCATTTCAAACCTTTGCTGAATAGTCTTGTAGTCAATGTCAAAGATCTTTCAGCTTTGTGAAGATGTAATTGGCATTAAACCAGTAGAAGACAGTTAGAAATTAGATTTGGCATCCTCTGAGGAAAAAGAGAGGAGAAAAGTTTCAACAGAAAATGAATGACAGAAAATTTTAATGATGTGGAGGATTGTGCAGGTAGAGGGGTGGAAGGAAAGCAAAGAAAGAGAGAGGTGAAACCTGCTGGGTCGCTGTAATGTAATAATGAATGCAACAAGCTCCATACAACTCATATGAAAGTACGATTCTCTATAATGGTCAGTTTCCCTGCTCTCGCTGAGCTGCTTTTGATTATGAAGGAAGCAGCTCTTGAGAAGTGGCTCCTGTGGATTTTAGACATCACTAATTGGCTTAAGGGCATCTGGGTACCTGGATCTTGGCTGATCAATACAGTCTAATCATTAAGCTTTGATGATATCCTGATTAATGTGTGATTGGAGATAGACCCCCGCTTGTCTGCTTTCATTTATTGATTTTAATTTTTGCTTTCGTTTTCTACACACTGAACAAAGACATTTTTTTAGTGTTAGGGTATGAATGTGCATCTGTGCTAAGAGTAGACTAAGGCTGTCAGTCGATTATAATAAGTAATCATAATTATTTTATTTCATATCCTTTATAGTTATCATATCAGTGCATGCATCCTTTTTAATAGCTGGGTTTGGCAGTTTGTTTGGAAAACACTTAAAGTGGAATATTTGTGCATTATACATAAAAACAAGACAGGTATTGAAAGGTATCAACTTTGTTTTGTCTATGTACCCAACTCGCTGTCTTTTTAGCATATCATGCAATGACAAAACAGAGTTTTACTTTAAATGATGTATGTTTACATACACTATTTTTTTTGTCAATCCGAATAAATCCATTCTGGATTCAGATTCTGAAAGTTCTGTTTATATGAACCTTAAACTTTGCAATCCAATTCACCTTTTCATTTGCATGTGAATGTATGTATTTTCAACAAAGCCATATTTATACGTTTGTGAGAAGTAAAACGTATCTAAAAAGACATCTTATTATAAAAGTGCTCTGGTAAAAAATATGCATCACAGCACTGCACATGCACACAAGGTATTTTTTAATCTGATTAGAAAGGTCGTTGCATTCAAGTGTTTACGTGTTTATTATTTTTCTCATTGATCATATTACTTCAGGTATACACCACCCATTCCAATCTAATCAAAATTTCATGCAATATAAGTGAAATATAAGTTTGCCTGGACTTGGATTTTTTTTAAAAAGCAGAGAGTGATAAGGGATAACAAATCAATTAAAATTTAATTTAAAAAAATCTTTAAAGCTATTTTGTTCTCATATTCAGTGTTGGCATAGTTGGCTTTGTAGAGCTGTGCTGTTTTCTGACAGTTTTCACATCAAGGCGAGGTGTCTCCTGGAGGGCTACCTTCCTGCAGAGTTTAGTGCCAACCCTAATTAAACACACCTGAACCAGCTAATCAAGACCTTCAGCATCTCATGACAGCACAGTGGCCCTCTAGGAACAGGATTGGACACGCCTGCATTAACGTTTCCAAGAATAATGCTGTTTTATGCTTGTTGATTTTTGTTGATAAGGATGTTCTGTTAAATTGCTGTTAAATGTCCCATATTAATTTGATTAAATTTGCTTAAATTGAAACTACAAAATCTCTAAAACCTCCTAGGTATGTCCTCATTTAAAAGAAAATAAGCAGTATAACAATTGATTTTTGTAAAGATTCTTGTATTTAAAAAAAATTATAATAATCTGTTAGGGGTTGGTTGTAGTGCAATGTCCCCATTTAGACAGCTTAGTAAATAAGTGTTTGTTGAATAATGACACTTGCGCTCATACTTTTCCAGAGGTTCTTACCAGTGTTACCAAAATTACACAGAACAGAGAGAAATAGTTCTAATGTCACATTAGATAAATGTGTTAACTGTGTTAAAATGAATTAACACTGTTAATTAACAGTTTCTTAATCATTGGTGTTAATGTATTGTGTTCATTTTGACTGACCTAGATCAGACAAAATTGACTCCTTAGATAAATTATAACTTATTCTAAAAACTATTTAAAATCAACATAATTTCTGATTACTTTTCAGCTATAGGTTCCAGTGGCAATATACTGAAACAAACAGCAAACAAAAAATACAATTCAGACATGTCTGAGCACCAGTCAGCATTACATTAAAGTAAAAGCAGTGTTTTAATAACCATTCCTGCACCCTGTGACATATCTTTTTTTCTTCTTCTTCTTCTTTTTTTTATTCACAAATGTTTGTCTGATAAGAGTACTTTATATGAGGAGAGAATGACCTCAGCAAGAACTGGCATAGTTGGTTATGTAATGCGATTATTTTGTACTAATATGTGCCACAGCAGGCTGATTGCAGCATAAATAATGCAGGCATGCCGAGACTCACAACACTCTACAGCACACGGCACTGCACTGAAGAACATACCCATGAAATGAAAAATGAAAACATTAAAGCTTTATTAATGTGATGCTTTAATTGTAGCTGAAGCGGTTTATGTCTGTGTGTGAGGTTAGGCTTTAGAGCTAGTGTGATCAGTAGGGTCCTGAGAGAGCGATTTGGCTGGCTCAGTCTTTGCAGTTTCTTCAGAATGGCTGCACAAGCTCTGATAACAACACAGCTATTTCATGATTCATGACTCAATGACGACAACGATGACGTGCGTTCCATGTTTATTCTGACACTTTCACTTCCCCTAATGCTCACAAATTTGTGATTTTATAACAGTAAAACCCTTTGTCATGTAATATTGATGTTGTATTGTATCATGTTTATGGACATACAATGATAAATAAATAGATCCCTTTTTATTGGTATTTAAATAATATACTATTATATTAAACACTCGATTAAGAAGCACATAACCTATTTGCTGAAAAGCCTTTCTGGTTATTACATGTAGAACACATCTATTTATTTGACAAATATTAAATCTAATCTACTTTCAATAAAGAAAGCAAACACTGTATGAGCGTCACATACGGAAAGCATAAAGTGTCCGACAAGACTTCTATTTGAAATAAATGCTGTTCTTTTAAATGTTCTACTCAATCAAAGAATCCTGAATTCCACAAAATTATTAAGAAGCAAAACTGTTTTCAGCTTTAATTATAAGAAATGTTTATTTAGAACCAAAACAGCATATCAAAATTATTTCTGAAGGATCATGTGACACTGAGGACTGGAGTAATGGCTGCTGAAAATTCAGCTTTGCCATCACAGGAATTAATTCCATTTTAAAATTTCTTAATTAGAAAACAGTTTTTTAATTGTATGATATTTCACAGTATTGCTGTTTTTACAGCCTTGCAGCCTTGGTGCACAAAGAGACATTCAAAAACACTTAAAAACCTACCGACATCAAACTTTTGAACGGTAGCATATGACGCATTGCAAATAATTGTATCTATTAAATAGATTGAATCTGATCATCATGATGTTGATCATCAAAATATTACATAATCTAAAATAATGTTTTTTATCGATTAATATACCACTAGAATACAAAACACAGCACCTCGTGAAACCTAAAATATTCCCTGTACCCTGTGTGTCAGCACTGTATCTGTATTGTTATACTTACACTCATCCTCATTCTAGCAGTATTTCTCCTGAAATTAAACCTTTAAACCTTTATCTCTATTTCCCTCCCATCATTCAACAGGTGTTTCGCAGTGGAGAGGGTATGGGCATTCGTCTGGATAGTGCGTCTGCGTTTCAGGGGGCCATCATCTCCCCTCACTATGACTCACTGCTGGTTAAAGTCATAGCCAGTGGCAAAGACCACCCCACCGCTGCAACCAAAATGCACAGAGCGCTCACCGAGTTCAGAGTTCGTGGTGTTAAGGTAGGTGTAAAACCGATCCTTTAGGAATTGGCTGCTTTAATGGTGCCCCAGAACGTCACATGCAAGGTTGGTTGGTTATCACCTGTTTAAATACTGTAAAAACTTCCATTCAAAGTTAATTGTGTCTGAATGACAATGCTGACGTATAGCTTTCTCCAGGAGCTGTAGACCTCCTTGGTCATATTTAAGGCCATACATTGAAATGTTAAAAATGCTAATGTTTTATCTTATGTATTTTGTGTTGAATTTAGTGATATATGTTTAACTGTGTCAACTGAGAACACGTTTAGGCTTTGAGGCTCCCTGACTTCTAAAAATGTCTACTTCTTTTGTATCAGATGAGCCCTTTGACAGTGTCGCTGTTTCAAAAATCCACAGAAGCTCAAGGGATCAGAGGTTCCTAAGATAAAAGGCACCTTTTTATAGAGATCTGAGACTGTCGCAACCAACAGTAGTCAAGCACATACAGATATTACAGAGAGAAGGGTCTTCTTTGAAAGACTGTTGACTAATAATCAGGCCTGAAGGACAAAAAATAAGGTACATGACAATAGGCTTGCATGTCCAAGCCAAAAGCAAAAATACTGCTTAAGGTTACACAACCGTAGTCAGTCCAAGCATATTTGATGTGTAGTATGCAACCATGTGGAACAAGATTTGGGCGTGTTTAAGTTGCTGTCAGTATGTTGATATTATTTAAAGTAAAACAAGGGCTTGGTGACTCAGATCATTTATTAGTCACTGTTGTTGTTGTTATTGCAGTCATGCCAGTTTCTCACATGCCCCAAAGCATTTTGCGTAATAGCCTAATCTCTCAGTCGGCTGTCATATTTCAGGGTTATGAATCTCTTGAAATGATCAAGATTAGCCCGCTAATGACTACTGTCATTCAGGCTTTTTTGGATGTTTGTACAATTGTACTCAATCAGTTTGTATTTGTGTTTGTATTTTTTTATGTGGCTGACTCAGTGGTTTTTGGTGGCCAAAATGGCCATATTTCAGATCTCCATAAGTCTCTTGTGTCATAAAAAAAATTGTACACTAGTCATACCATACTGGCAGAGCAGAGATAGTTTCATCAGCCGATCAGACACCGTCCAATTAGCCAGAATGAATTCTTCTGCCTGCAATATTTCACCAGTGGAATCTCTCCTAACACTCGTTATCTTTATAGACGAGATGTCTGAACACCAGATCATACTGACCTGAAAACTGTTGGAGCAAATGTAGTGTGTGTGCATGAAGTGGGGAGTAAATGGACATAAGGAGGAGAAGAGAAATGGGTGGGGGTGCACGAGGTGGCTGAACAGGCAAAAGGGCAACCGTGGGAGAGATGGTAACTTTAAATGACGTGTGAGTTGGTAGTGCCCATAGCAACTGTCACCAACAAGCATGTCTTTCTAAGAAGAGGCACTGGTTGCAGTATTTTTCACATTTGGGAGAGAAAGAGAAAGACCTGTCGATGCCAAAGCTGAAAACCACCTCCGCGCAATGCAGCGAGCCCAGAGCTTTGACGGTCACTGCACACTGCTCAAAACAAAAATGATTTGTTTTTATGTTGCAGAGTGTTGAAATATATACAGTGGGTACGGAAAGTATTCAGACCCCCTTAAATTTTTCAACAATTTTGCAGCCATTTGCTAAAATCATTCAAGTTGTTTTTTTCCTCATTAATGTACACACAGCACCCCATATTGACAGAAAAACACAGAATTGTTGACATTTTTGCAGATTTATTAAAAAAGAAAAACTGAAATATCACATGGTCCTAAGTATTCAGACCCTTTGCTCAGTATTTAGTAGAAGCACCCTTTTGATCTAATACAGCCATGAGTCTTTTTGGGAGTCTCCTTGAGTCTCCTTGCAGATCCTCTCCAGTTCTGTCAGGTTGGATGGTAAACGTTGGTGGACAGCCATTTTTAGGTCTCTCCAGAAATGCTCAATTGGGTTTAAGTCAGGGCTATGGCTAGGCCAGTCAAGAACAGTCAAGGAGTTGTTGTGAAGCCACTCCTTCGTATTTTAGCTGTGTGCTTAGGGTCATTGTCTTTTTGTAAGGTAAACCTTCGGCCCAGTCTGAGAACCTGAGCACTCTGGAGAAGGTTTTCGTCCAGGATATCCCTGTATTGGCCGCATTCATCTTTCCCTCGATTGAAACCATTCGTCCTGTCCCTGCAGCTGAAAAACACCCCCACAGCATGATGCTGCCACCACCATGCTTCACTGTTGGGACTGTATTGGACAGGTGATGAGCATGCCTGGTTTTCTCCACACATACCGCTTAGAATTAAGGCCAAAAAGTTATATCTTGGTCTCATCAGACCAGAGAATCTTCAGGTGTTTTTTAGCAAACTCCATGCGGTTTTTCATGTGTCTTGCACTGAGGAGAGGTTCCGTCGGGCCACTCTGCCATAAAGCCCGACTGGTGGAGGGCTGAAGTGATGGTTGACTTTCTACAACTTTCTCCATCTCCCGACTGCATCTCTGGAGCACAGCCACAGTGATCTTTGGATTCTTCTTTACCTCTCTCACCAAAGCTCTTCTCCCCCGATAACTCGACGGGCCAGCTCTAGGAAGGGTTCTGGTCGTCCCAAACGTCTTTCATTTAAGGATTATGGAAGCCACTGTGCTCTTAAGAACCTTAAGTACAGCAGAATTTTTTTTTTAACCTTGGCCAGATCTGTGCCTTGCAACAATACTGTCTCTGAGCTCTTCAGGCAGTTCACAGGCAGACTTCATGATTCTCATTTGCTCTGACATGAACTGTGAGCTGTAAGGTCTTATATAGACAGGTGTGTGGCTTTCCTAATCAAGTCCAATCAGTATAATCAAACACAGCTGGACTCAAATGAAGGTGTAGAACCATCTCAAAGATGATCAGAAGAAATGGACAGCACCTTGACAGTTAAATATGAGTGTCACAGCAAAGCGTCTGAATACTTAGGACCATGTGATAATTCAGTTTTTCTTTTTTAATAAATCTGCAAAAATGTCAACAATTCTGTGTTTTTCTGTCGATATGGGGTGCTGTGTGTACATTAATGAGGAAAAAAAATTTACTTAAATGATTTTAGCAAATGGCTGCAATATAACAAAGAGTGAAAAATGTAAGGGGTCTGAATACTTTCCGTACCCACTGTACATACTGTAGGTTATCCCATTAGTCATTAAGCATTCTGAATGAGTGACAATAGCATGCAAATGTATTCACATTTATTTGATGTTACTTTGTGATATCTGAGGAACTCTTCTGAAGTTCCTCTGAGGAACAGAATACTCTTTTGAATATTCATAGAACATATAGTATAATGCTTTGATAAAAATGGATTCATCCTTTTATATACTTTTACATACAATTTTGCATTACAAATAAAATGGGTAACAATTCATAAGTATGCAATAATAAAGCACTTATGAATACTTTGAAAAGTATTAGTTTATAGTTTATAGTCATAGTCTGTAAATTGTATTTTTTTTTACCTACAATTTTGAGCACAGAGACCAGTTTGATTTTTGTTTAAAGAAATTATTATTTATAAAGTCAATTGATACACATTTATGCTTAATGTATTTGGAAACATTTTAGGAACACTCACTGTTAATGCAATTCATGTTTAATAAAAGTTGATTAAAAGAACCTAACTAATGGCAATTTAGTATTTTCTATTACTTCATCTTAAGTGAGGACTATAGTAAGTCATAGTTAACAGGTTGTTAATTATTGGATAAAAACATTATTTACTGTAACTCATTACATATAAGCTAATTAAACAATAGTAATTTATTAATTGTAGTGACAATGAATGAAGAACTCACTGTTAGTGCATTGCCTATTAATGTAATAACAATGTAAAGATTACAATTGTATACAAATTACTAGTTTGCACATTATAAGTGCTTTGTTACTGTAAAATCATTGATGTTACTGAAAAAAAAAATTTATCAGTGGTGTGTGTGTGTGAATTATGTCACTAACTGTGGAAGCATGTTTCCAACAAAGAGTAAAAAAGGTAACTGTTTAAAATAAGAAATTAAGTATGAAATATGAAGTGACAGTTGCAAGATGTGAAGTTACAATTACAAGAAATAAAGTTGCAATTAAGAGATATCAAGTCACAAATTCAAGAATTAAACGGATAGTTAATAAAAAATATGAAAACCTTTCATTATTTACTCACACTCATATTGTTAAAAATTGTATATTTTTTTTTAAGAAAGGAATTTTGAAATAAGATAATATAAAGAATGTTGGTAAATACTTTTGATCATCATTGACTAAACAAAAAAGCCCTGAGACAATTCTCAAAATAGATTTTATATTCCACAGATAAAAAAAATAAAAAAAGTATTGAGTAAACGATACATTTTTTATTTATGGATGAACTGTCAATCTAACCCTTTAAGCTCAAGTGATCCTACTGATCTATTTCATGTGCATGTTATTCTCCAGTTAATTTTCTCAGCACAGATAAGCACTTCAAGCACAGATAAGGCTGTCTAACTTTCCATGAGCCTGTGTTATTGTTATACACTGCAGTCTGATCTTACTCTATCTCCAAAGTTCACTGATTTCTGTTGCCTGTTCATAAAGTGTCTCCAGATACCAGTGAAAGGCAGATAATGGTAGAAAGAGATGATTAGATGCAAAGATGGAAAACATGCTAGGAAGAATAGAAGAAGCAAGAAAAAGTAAAGACAGACTGTTGGTGTGAGGCACATCAGAAGACCATCTGGCTTTGATTTAATGATTCCTGAATGGCCTTTCTTCAAAGCTCCACTTCATCAAAAGCTTCCCCTCTCTTTCCCTTATCATGTTATTCCTCTTTCTCTCCTGCACTCATCTCGTTGTCCTTGCAATCATTTTTCAACCATAGCATCATCTCTGAAAATACGCCTGCAAACAAACAAGTCACATCAAAACCAAGTAAGAAATGGCTCAAAGCAAGAAATGCCACAGACAGACAAGCTCTCAGCAGAGAAACCTTTTCAAGTATATTAGACTGCAACTTCAGCACATCCCTCTCTTTTCCTCAGTCTTTCACATGCTGCCGTCTTCATATCTCCTCTCCCAGAGAAGAGACACATCTATTTCAAATTTGCACTTTTGTGGGTACATCTAAAGAAGACTTCAGCAACTTTCATTTGTACAGAAAACCCTAAAGGCACAGTTGATCAGATCACATTAGATGTGGCACATTCGCAAAGTGAATTTCGGCACAAAATGTGATGATTTATCATGTAATATTTTCATACTTTCAAGGTGAAGTGTTTCGGTTTTTAGTGTTAAAACACTTTCTCCTATATCCCAGTGTAATTCGCAGAGACAACTATAAAGAAGCCATTCATAGGCTGACTTCTGAAAAGAGTGAACACCGTGAATGTTGGATTAAGGAGTGATGAGCTTTTTTTTTGCATTTCCATATGATGCTGCCAATTATGGAAGATTGTGTGTTAATTTCTAGTAATTTATACTTTATTTTTTATTATATCTTTATTTCTCGCAACTGCTTCATTAGTTTCCCCAGAAATGAAAATTCTGTCATTATTTCCCAGAAGTTCCCCCTCACGCTTAAAGTGCTCTGTAAGCACTCCGTTCCAGCTCCACTCATCACTCATATTTTATGCTCGTGATGGAGCAGCATCGGAGCGATCTTGGAGCGAATGAATACACCAACATGCCGAATCTGCTACAGGCTAAATCGTGCCCACTCTGGAGCGCTCACATGTTCTGTCATTTACTCACCCTCATGTTGTTCCAGACCATTGTTGTCACACTGTGACTCCATGGAGAAAGTTTGAAGAATGTTCGTGCTGCGCTTTTCAAATACAATGAAAGCATTAAGTGGCCAGGGGCACTCAAGCTCCTAAAAATTACAGTGCTATTATGCAATGAATAACTGCGTCAAAGAAATAGGTTTTTAAAATGTCAGATTTTGTTGTGAATTCTGACTTTATGGGTGGGCTAAGCACATGCTAATTTATTAAGCGCTCACGTGTGATGTGCTCTATGAAGGACAGTAAGTAGAACATATTGCTAGATGCGAGTTTGGAAAAGCAGCACAGTGCAATGCCTTGACTTGTTAGCGTTTTTCTTATATTGTTTTGTTAACATATATAATAAATATATGTTTAAGCCAGTTTGTACAGTATGTGCCTTCATATTTTAAGAATCTTTTTTTTGCAAAGATATTTAACAATTGAATCTGTTTCACACTGACACCATGTTGACAACTTCTTTTGTGCTACACTTTCTTTAATGGTTAATAACGAAAATATTACTTGAATCATGTTGTGGTTACATTTTTAAGTTGACTACTTAAATGTAAAATGAAAAAGAAATCTTGAAACGGTCAAATCGTTCACTCATTCACTGGTGAAAAACATATTCTGTCATAAAAACATAAGGTAGTCTTAAATTAAACAATCATTACTTAGAAATTTTTATTTGCCTCTCATCTTCATTTCCATCAGTCTTTGTAGGATTTGACTTGATCTTCAGCTGATGCTTCATGCATTTAATTGGCTTATGTGCTGCATTCATTTAATTGGCTCTTAAGTAAAGTTGGTGCATGTTCAGTTGTTTGTGTGTACTTTGAGTATTGTGGTTTGTTGTGTATAGAAGACTTTGAGATTAATCATTAATGAGAATTGTTGCAGTGACGGAAAGATCAGACAGAAAGATTGTTAAGGAATACATGTATCATTCATATCAAAAGAGCTGAGATCTCAGCAGAGAAAGAGAGCAGGGAGAAAAGTGGGAGAAAGAAGGAAATTGAGAGATGAGAGTAGGAGGAACAGGCCCAATAAGATGGGGAATAGAGAGGGAGAGTTTTGTTTTAGGGAAGATACAGTAACATTGAGAGTATGAGTAATGGTCTTACACTCCGAACAGCTGTTTCCTAAAGAATCACATTAGAAGTATACAGCCTGGATCTCACACATAATGCACGCTCACACGGATCAGAGTAAGAGCTGAAGTGTGTCATTTTTCTTCTATTCCATCTTAATATGCAGAGACAACTGTAAGTAAGCCATTTATAGGCTGATTCCTCTGGAATAAAGTGTAAACACTGTGTCTCTGTGACTCTGTTAAACCAATGGCACAGTACTTGTTTGGTGACAGTAGTTGTGCAGAAATGACAGACAAGCATCCACCTCAAAGGGTTTTTTCACCCCAAAATTAAAAATGTGTCATTATTTACCCACCCTTATGCCCTTCTGAACTTGTTTAACTTTCTTCTGCTGAACTCACACTCAAAGATATTTTGAAGAATTTTGGTAAGTTTTAGTGACCTTTGACGTCCATTGTAAGCCATTGTGAGATATTTTGCACTCAAAAAAAAGTACCACAGAAAAACGAAAGTCATGCATTCATTTTTGAATGAACTATCCCTTTAAGACAACATCATTTCTAGGAAATTGAGTTGAAATGAAATCTTAATTTTTATTAATTAATCAGTAATTTAAAAATTGCTAACGGTAACGTTCATATTTTAGAAGTATGTGTGTTTGTTTACCTAGTTACATGCTTATGAGCTGAACACCTTCCAGTAAAGCGCTCTGTCACATATATGCACATGTTGAAGAGGGAGGAGTAAACGGAGCTTTGAAGCTTAATGGGGATTTTGCGGTTGGGAATTGCTGTGACCGCCTTTGAAAGCAGCAACAAAAAGTCAAGATTGAGAGAGAGAGAGGACTGAGTGGGTAGATGGATCAGCATGAGTGGAAATCCAAAAAAAGGGATAAAAAAAATGTTTTTTTTTGTAGGTTTGAGCTTTTATGCTGTGATCTGAGGGGTTTCGCTGTACTGGGCTGGATGAGTGTATCAGGGGGAATCTGGACAGCGGTGGCATTTCAAGCATCCAACATCAAAGAGTGTCGGCATCTATTCCTGCGATACTTGACACACAAACTCATACTCAAGCCAAAGTGCTAAGCATATGGATAGGGCCTTGAATCATTGGCTCACTGCATGTTATTTTGTGTATTGCATGACTACCTACCAAAAAAGAATATATATATAAATAAACATGAAATATTTAAGGGGTCCACTGAAGTGATGGTGGTGGAAAATATTGTATTTATTTATATTTTCGTATAACTATTCACATTTTTCTTCTCTGAAAGTGTCTCGGATACACCAGACTTGGATAGGATGTTCTCATAGCTAATCAAAATTCTCTTTTTCATCTGAATCCTTGAGTTCTTCTGAATCTGTTGGCTATGTGGTTTGTAAACATCCTGCTAGGTCTTTTGTCCAATTTATGCAAATATCATCTCATGACAAAAAGTTAGCAAAATAATTTTGATTTTGTCTTCTTACAGTATATGATTGAAATAGGTTTCAAATCCTGTGATCGTGTACATTCATGTATGCTGCATTCATATAGTACTTAGAATATACAGTACTACTTTATTGGTGACTGTATGTTTTAATTCAATGGAAACAGCACATTCTTCCAGATTTATGTCTAGTAGACACTCTGGATATATATGTCAAATATAAAAAATTGAATCGGTTTAGAAGTTAACTTTGCTCTTAATCCTGAGTGTGTCTGAATCTAGAGGTCTTGTCCATGTTTGAAATTTAATGTTTGCCTGCTTTATGTTTCATGAGAAGCACTTGCCCCCTGATGCTTTCATGTACAGGTGTCAAACTCAAAGGCACACGTTTAGACTCGGTCCAGTGGCTTATTTGATATGTCTTTCTTTTTTTTTTAAATAAAGCCAAAATGTTCTTAGGACACACATTGTGGTGCTGCCAAAAACATGCAGGTACCAGGTTTTCTTTTTGAAACCCTGAACCAAATGCAGGTTTGTTTTTCATCCTTTCATCACATGCGTTTGAGCCAGAAAGACATTAGTGAAGTACTAACTTTTCAGTGTGTGTTGTGGTGTTTTAATTTTTACTGAGGCTTAAGATTTTATAACTGGGAGGTTAAAGGGTAGCCTGAAGTCATAAATAATTTTGGCAGTGTTCCACAGCCAAATGAAAGAGCTGTTTTCAGCCAAAGGTCTCAGGACAGTAGGCAGAAAGAATGTAGGCAGAAAGAAAAACAATGGAGATAGATCCAAAGGTGAGGTCGAGAAAGAGAGATAGAAGTTTTAATGATCTTCCTTTTATATCTACACCTCAATTATACTCTACTGCAACCGGAGACACAGACAAGGTGTAGGAGATCATTACACTGCTCGGCCTTAAAGGTCGACCTCTCACAAAAACACACACAAAACCACTTGTAATCTCCTCTCATCCTCCAAGGCTTCTGCTTCCTGTGGCTTTAGAAAGAAGAAGAAGGAGCCCACATAGAATTCATAATGAATATATTAGTAAAAAAAACAAAAAAAAAAAAAACATCATGGCCTTACACAAAAACATGTAGACAAAAGGTGGCTAGCTAAATTATAAATGTGGACATGCACATTACTCCATGCCCAGTAATTACAGAAAATGAATACTAAATTCTAGAATGGATAGATACTCATCAGCTGCATTACAGCCAGGATAGAAAGGCCCTCCAGTATAAACTATCTGAGCTGTTTTTTTCCAAAACAAGACTTCCTGCGAAACTCACATTTGAGAGTGGCAGAACTCCCTTGACTGTGTGCACAGGCGTAGCAACACACTTCTGTAGAAATGGAGCATAATTGATCATTTCATATTCAGCACCCCAAGCATCACCTCATAAAAGAGAGATATGGTGAAGCTAGCCACACATCTACAGATGTGAAGAATGAATGAAGCATGGTTCTTACTGCCGCTGCAGACACAGACAAGATTTAGTGGGTGAATGGTCATACTCTGTATGCACTCCCTTTTCTGCCCTTGAGGAAAATTCTCTCAGTACATTTAAAACAGACTGAAATCACTCTCAAGTAATGTGACTTTAGTTATGTATTTATACAGAAGTCTTTCTATAAATATTGAAATGTTAGTATTTCAGTTTTGCCACATTCCATCATTTACAGTATTTCATATGGAAAATACAAAATTATGGGTTGTTGTTTTTTATTAAAAGAAAACACTTTTCTCCCCAAGGCTCCATTTATTTGACCAAAAATATATTAAAAACAGTAATATTGTGAAATATTATTACAATATTAAATAACATTTTTTTATAATGTAATGTATTCCTGTGATAGCAAAGCTTTTCAGCATTTGTATTTATTATTGTTATTATTATTATTATCATTATTATTAATTGAAAGTTTAACAGAAACAACAGATCTGAAATAGAATTGTTTGTAACTGTTCTTGATCGAAAATAAATCGAATCAACTCAACTCAAAGTAAATAGCTTGTATTGCTTTCTTTATTTTCAGTGTACATCTTCTAGCCAGAGACAGATGATAGAAAATAGCATACAGATGATGACGAAGTCGTTCTGTCACAACATCTGTAATGTACGTTTGTAACTAATTAATTCTGTGCCTTCCCAGATGCATGGGAAGGACTTTGGAAAAGCAATGAGTAATTTTGTTTTGCATGCACACTTACATTTGCACATGATTCCAGATTCACAGGCAGCCCACACATCTATCTTGTGTTGTGCTGTTCAGTGGGCTTGAATATGTAGGAGAGGTTACTCTAAGGTTACGCTGAAAACTGAAGATGTTAATTGAGAAAAAAAAACGTCTAAATGTGTATCTTCAATGATTGTTGGTGCTTCTGTTTTGCTATGACTGATTAAATTGATTGTGTTTGATGTCACACGTGTTAACTGTCATGGCAACAATTCTTGGTTGAAATGGAAATGGGACATTGTTTTGTTTTGTCCATCCTTCACATCCTTCTTTAACATTTGTATCCAATAATTTACATAGTTCCATTTATTCCCAATTATTTGTCTTTCTACTCATTCTCTAACTGCTTTCTCTGCTTTCCCTGCCTCATCTAAGTCTTTGTGATTAGCAGTCTTTTTTGTATCCGGTCACTGCTGTCGTCTCTAAATGATGTGTTTTTGCTGGACGCATGTCCTTGTTTTATACATTTCCATTTATTTATTTATTTATTTAGTTTGATGTGGCTGCTAAGTGCCTCTCTGTCAAACCCTATGTTATTTGCTGTTAACAAACTACGCCAAGCCACCCAGAATACTGAAAGCCAGCATAAACTAACCCCCCCAAACCCCCCACACACACACACACACTACTATGGCCAAAAGCTTAAGGCAAAAGGGCTGCTGGCATTGGAGCCTATAACAAAGAAAAAAAATCAATATAAACAAGGAAGGATATTTCCTTACAAAGTGCATAAAAGCTCTTAATCTGGACATAAATAAATAAAGTTAGCAGTTGTTAAGATTTAGAACATTGCTGACAAATTTTCAGAGACGGCTTGAGAGAGAATTGGAGAAATACACCTTTGATTTTTGTATTTTTTTTTTTACATTGTTTTATCATAGCGCTGGAAGACATCTTGCTAGGCTCAAGAGAACCCGAGGAGAACATTACACATACACGTACTGGAAACGCTAACATCTTTGCCTCTAGTTAGCACTTGGCATTCACAGCTGGTCTGTGGTGTGTATTTCTTGTCTTAGCACTGGCTGTTATCTCCAGTGTGGGCTTTGCTCTGCAGGGGAGATGACAAGTGCAGGCCATGCACCGCTGAAAGAGATCAAGACAAAGAGAGAAGCTGGGTGTGAGCGAAAAGAATAGAAAGTAGGTAGCTGAAGCTCTCAGCAGGGTTGGTCAGTGGTTCAGGGAAATAGAACGATAAAGTTGTATAAGAGTGAACGTCCTCTGTTCCTTTGCTGGTGAAATGTAAAGAAAAACAAATGCAGGAACTGAAACGACGTGATTAATTTCTGCGCATATGCCAAGCTGGGTCCAGAAAATAATAACCCAGGCTCACTGGAAAAAAGTGCCTGTGGCAACATTTCTACAAAATGATGTTTGTTGCTTCTTGCACATTTCGTTACTCTTTCAAAGTGAAAAGTCCAGTGAGTGGCGCTAAAAACGCATTCAGTATTGTCCAAAACAGGTGAAAGTGATTCTAGCAATGTTGTATTAAATTGATTGTTGTGTGTGTCATGGCCATTTGGAAATTAAATGTCTGATGAATGGCGTGCAAGGATCGATAATCGATAAACTGCCCCTGTAATCATAATTTGTGTGAAAAGGAATAAAAGATGTTGGTGTATATATAGGTACGCTTTTTCAAGCACTTTTTCTTAAAGCTTAAATTATTACTTTGTTTGCCATGTAATAAAAAATATGAAGATATTAAAGGGATAGTTCACACAAAAATTTAAATTCTGTCATTAATTACTCACCCTCATGTCATTTCAAACCCATAAGACCTTTGTTCATCTTCAGAACACAACTTTTTAATGAAATCTGAGAGCTTTCTAACCCTGCATAGACAGCAATGCAACTACCACATTCAAGGCCCAGAAAGGTAGTGAGGACATCATTAAAATAGTCCATGTGACATCAGTGGCTTAACCCTTTCTGGGCATTGAACGTGGTAGTTGTTTACGGATGGTCAGAAAGCTCTCAGATTGTTTTCCAAAGATGAAAGAAGGTCTTACGGGTTTGGAACGACATGAGGGTGAGTAACTAATGACTAAATTTTGAATTTTTGGGTGAACTATCCCTTTAAGTATAAATGTCATTGGACAGTATCATAATGTACTTACACTTAAGTCATTTCAAACCTCTTTGACTTTCTTTCCTCTGTGGAACACAAAAGGGGATATTTTGAAAAAATTCCAAAATGTACGTTTCCACTGAAGAAAAACTTTTATACAGGTTTGGAACAACATGAGGTGAGTAAATGGGTGAGATAATTTTTATTTTGGGGCTGAACTATTCTATTTAATAGGCCAACAAAACCAAAATCCTTTTTGTTGAGCAGAGTAAATAAAATGTTCTGGAGGAATAGAAACAATTCGCTCTACTCTTCTGGGGTTATCTGGGCTTTTTGATAGGGTTAACCTTCATCATGCACAAATTCATGTTCTACCTTTTAATGTTGCCATCAGAATGATCTACGGATTTGTTTTCTTATCGAGCTGTGGCAAGTCCTTATAAATCACTGCAAACAAATCTCTTTGTCATTCTGACAGTCAACAGCTCCAATTGGCTGCCAAAGCCAGGTGGCATTACTTGTTACCATGCCAACAAGTTGTTCTGGACTAATTCATTAGCTTGTGCGACTGGTAAATTCCCAGATAAGGTCTGCTAGTATATTTGAAGTTAACAAGTACGCATACAACTGATATTAGCGAATATTGCAGAACATTATGCATACCAATTAGGTAATTAAAGTTAACTGCATTTAGCCCTAAAGTCTAGTCATTTCAGAGGTTTTAATTGGCCTAGAATCCATTTAACAATATCATGAATGTTGTACTGCAAATGGCCAAATTGTATTATGCCTCTAGCAAATCCAGTGCTTTGTTGAAGACAAGAGATGTTCACGTAATGAGATGAAGTTGTAAATACTGTTTGAATGTTTGAGTGGTCATCCTCTTCCTCACAAATTAAGTACAGTGTTTCGTGCCACAATAATTGTGAATTACACTAAATATGGAGGAAAATGGTGGGTGGGTGAAATCTTTGAAATTCTTCAAACAGAAGAAAATCCTTCCAACATCATACAACCAACATATATCCATATGCCCCAATAGGTTTCTCTTGTGCCATCATCAGTTGAATTATCGTTAATATATATCATGTCCACTGATTTCTTCACCCACAAATTAAGTTGGCATCTTTTACTTACCGTTATGACATTTCAAACCCATAATTTCTATCGTCTGTGAAACATAAAAGGATATCTATAGCTGCTTTTTTCCATATAGTCAAATAAAAATGGTCACGTAGACTGCTTTTATAGTACTTCATGCTGTTTTTGTCCTTCTTGATTAAATAATATCTGCCTATTTTGTCCTAGGTAATGTAATTCATAAAGTGTTGCAACCTAGAATATCTGCACATTGGCAAAAGGTGCCCTACTAAGTGCTTGACAGACTGACAACCCTGGCTGGTTTGGTTAGGGTTAGGAATAAGGATAAGGTTTGGCTTCTGTGTTTTGATTCACTCAAACATGTGATATTATTTCCTGCATTGTTCATAGACCTGATAATAAAAGGTTGCAGAGGTCTAAAGGAGGTGAGAATGTCACCAGAGTGACGTTTTGGTGGTGCAAGGTTATAAATCGCTACAGTTATGTTTCCCTTATGAGACTCCCCTGGATGACAAGTTCATTCTTGGCCATTCTGTAGCCAGCCTATTAGAGATGAACCAGTTTATGTGTTTGATTTGGCTGAGTGCAGAAACATTGTAGGGAGAGAAAGGAAGGAAAACGGGACGGAGGGAAAAAAAAAAGAAAGAAGGGACCAAAAAAGGAGAAAAAAGAATAAACTGTGTATGTGTGTAAACATCAATCAAACTGGTTTTAATTAGTCAAATTGGGCCAGAATTTGCTGCAGGCATGTAAAGTAGAGCTGGATGTCCTTTATTTTAGACTACATCTCACACACGTACACACTCTGGGACTGGGTGAGAAATAGCACATTTTCTCATCTCTTTTTGGCCCATCTCTTTCAGACACATACACGGTCGTGGTCACAATAAGCACTGAGCCAACTTTAATCTTCTCAAATGATATAGACCACTGGGATCCGATTATGTAACACAGATCACTGAGGTTACGGCCATTCACGCTATAAAAGTCTGTTGTTGTTGTTTTTTGTTTTTCTATGTAAATTAGGTAAAAAAAAAAGAATGGTATTTAAATGGGATAGTTCAGCATAAATTTAAAAAAAAAAAAAAAAAAAAAAAAAAAAAAAATTAAAAAAAAAAAAAAAAAACAAACAAATAAAAAAAAAAAATTGAAGCATCATTTTCTCAACCTCATATCACTACAAACATGTATGACTTTTAGTCCATACAGTGAAAGTCCATGAAATCCAAAATAAAACTGTACCATTTTGACTTTCATTGTTTGAGCATAATAAACACCTTTTTTTAAGAAAGTAAGTCATACAGCAACAGGTTCTGTCAGGACCACTATCGTCAAAGATGATTGACAATTAGCATACAGTTTGGATTGGCGGTATGGTTCTGTTCTGGGCAAGAACTCCCTGCGCATCCATGCAGCCTAGCATGGATGAGAGCAGGGAGAGCAGCAATAACCCCCCAGGGTAAACACAACAGAACCAACATAAATGTATTGCAGATATTGTTCAAGTTCAATAATTGAATGTGCACATTTTAGAATTAGTCTGATTCAAAGGAGAATCAGAAGGCTGAATCCTAACTGACAGAGGAGGAGTTGGGGATGGAGGATGGTAATTAGCTATTGAGCAATGCGAAAACTGCTGATAGTGCTGAGGGACCTTATATATGAATGCTTAGATAGGTGTCGTATTCCCATAGGTAGATGGGGATCAGCTGAGAGTCAGCTGATGCGAGCTTGACTAACGTGACCTGCCAGAACTAACGCTACACTTGATGTCAGTGAATGATTTTTGGGTCAGCTAACCCTTTAAGACTTTTAACCCTAACCCTAACCCTAACAACTTAATGTCTGCATGTTTTAGCATTTTCCAAAAAGATATTTTGTCAGAATTAGACATTAATGATACAGATTCCTCTCCATTATTCAGAAGTCCTGGGTTGGTTTGGCCAAATATAACTGCCTATTGTGTCTGTGTTCCCAGAACCTGCTGTAAGCCTGTCTGTTGCTGTGGGTAAATACAGAAGGCAGAGACACACACGCGCGCATGCGGCTCAAGTCATCTTCTCCCCCTCATTTCAGCTAAGCCATTCTTAAATGGGCTTTATTGGCAATGAGATAAATTCTGGCAAAGTACTTACATGACAAAAATACCGCTAACGCGCACATTACAGACACAATGTCCTCTCTCTTTTTCTCCAGCTTTATCCATTGTGCTCGCTCACTTTAGCTCTTCCTCTCTCTGTGTCCCGCATCAGCACTCTTGCAGACAGTGCAGTCCGTCCTATCTCTTTCCCTCAATCCGTCTCCTTCTCTATCTTTATCTCAGCCTCACACACTGCCCTTCCTCAGCAACTATCTCAAACTGCAGATAGACAGGACATGACAATGGAAAAGAAGGAGAATAATTTAGCAATCAAGTCTCCTGCCCTCTTTTTATGGCAACAAAAGAAGGACTTATGTAACTTTAAAAGTAACTATTTTCATCTTACCTTTACTTAAAGTGCTGTACACTGTCACTATTTTATTTTTTAATGAAGCTTCTGGGTTCAATACAAGGTACGCTCAATCGACAGCATTCGTGGCATAATTTTAATTACCATATAATGCAATTTTGAGATTTATGGTGATAAAGGTGCAAAATTTGATAAATATTACTGTTCAAAAGATTGGAGATGGTAAGATTTTTATTCTTGAAAGAAGTCTGTTGTGCTCACCAAGGCTGCATTTATTTGATTAGAATTTTGTGTTTTAATATCCTGTAATGACAAATCCTTCTAATATGCTGAATTGGAGCTTAGGAAACATTTTGTTGCTGATGAACAGATGAAAACAGCATATGTTTGAAACAGAATTTTTTTGTTAAAAAAACGTATTTACTGTCACTTTTGATCAAATTAATGCACCCTTGCTGGGAAAAAAAAATGACCTAAAACATTTGAATGGTGGTGTAACTTTTTCACACTGAAATCATGTTTACACGCATATTGTTTACTGTAGATACTGTTGCAACAGTGAGTAATGTAGCATTTACAATTTGCACCGTTCACTGCCATTGTAAATACCTCAAAGATTTGTTTTTGATTAACTGAAATTGAGTTTAAATACATTTTTGTGGTAATCAACATAATGCCATGAATGTGGACAGTTAAGCTTGTAATGACCCCGGAATATTCCTTTTAAGGATATGAAGTCAAGGTAACAATGGTTGCTTTGGCAAAATAAGATACAGTAATAAACAGATATTAAAATGGTTATTAATATCAGTGGTTCCCTTATTTTAATCTTCATTTCTATATTCAGTAAAAAAAAAATCATTTTAACACGTAATGACATTGACATTGAGTTTACTCCAACAAAAAACTTTTTTTTTGTTTTTCACTGCTAGTATATTTCATGAAAAACAAAAATAAACATTTCTGGCAAAACAGCTCATTATTGTCCTTTTCATCCATTTCTCCAAACAAAACATATTTTAAAACAGAATTTATTCATTGATTCTGTGGTTTTGGAATGGCATTTTTTTTTCTATAATAGTCCAGCACCGCAATTGTCACAGAGCACATTCCTGTACTGGATAGTGGTGGTCAAATGATAGAGTAGATCTAGTAATGTCATAAAATTACTTTTGATTATTTTTGTGTCCATTAATCCACCCACTCACCTACACACTTACAAACACATACACACATACATACAGGCTCACGCATAAAATATCAATTGTCAGTCAATACCCATTTATGCTTTAAACGTGTTCCAAATCATGCCACCATTTTTCAATTTGTACACTTTCACTTTCCTTGCAGTTTGCATCCTCTACATTCCACATTTGCTGTAATACCATTGTTGCAGTTATTAATTGATCTCCTCCGATCGATTGTGCATGAGTCGGCATGTCCACTTGCTGGCCTCGTTCCTGTAATGCACGTGGCCACAGGAAAATTACCCATCATATTTCCCCAAGGTCCACTTGAGTTAGAAATCACTGTTTCTGTGGGCCCGCTTACATTTAGTCTTTTTTTTTTTACATCAACTGCCTTTTAAAAAATAAATATAGTTTGTGGTTCTCCAAAATTCACTGATAAACCAGACTGTTTGTATGTTTTTTTTAGGAGTCTTGACTTTTATATCTGTTGTCTATACCCTTGCTGCTTTTTTTTTCTTTCTGGAATGATCCATCAATATTATATGAGATCTTCAACAACTTTCCTTCTGAAGAGCCAGTCTAAAACCATCCTATGACTTATCTGGCTTAACTGGTCTCTCAGCCTTGTCAAGCTGGTCTTCAGCTTGTTTTGCTGGTGTCACAGGCTGCCCAGCTGGCAAGTACCCCAAACCCCTCTAAAACCAGCAAACCAGATCACCATTCCCAAACCAGAGAGCAGCTAAGACCACCAAGCCAGCTGTTGTTATTTTTTTTTTACCCCGTATGGTTTAGCCCACTTATACAGTAACTTTACCACATTTGCGGCTCTCTTTTAAACTGGGTTCTCCTTCCGCATCCATCTTTTGGTCCTAACAGTCTGTCTCTTCATTTATCTACTTGCGTGTCTTATCTGTTTTCTCTTTCGCTACACCACACTCTCCTCAAGTTCTTCTGCCTTTTCTTTGTCCTTTTCTTTATCCTTCAGCCACTGGTTCTTTGAATTTTTTGTAACCTCCGCTTTCGGATGGTTGGAATTTGAGTTGGTGGCGTTGTAGGCACGGATGTATCCGCGTGCATGCTGCATGTGGAAATCGTCACTGCCGCTGCTGGTTGTTGAGGTGCTTGTTGCTGAAGTGCACTGGACAAGCATGCCATGTAACGACTGGCTCCGTTTGGTCCAGATTACGCTAAGTCTCTTGGCATAACTGTAGCAGGCTGTTGTGGCGATTTCACCCATATCGAACGATGAGCTTCTCTTGTAGCGCAGGGCGCTGTGAGGAGGACTCTCATGGGACAACACAGGGCGCTGATAGGCCAGTGAGGAATTCCACTGGCTCTCTGGTCCTCCCCGACGGACTACAATGCCCCCCCCTGTGCTGAACCGTCTGTCATGACTGTACGTAGGGGGTGGAGCCAGGCTTAAACTGGCCCGTTTACTTGTGTCCACATTGGTAGGATGCAGTTTGAGCGGTTTCGCTCCTAATTGCCGTGACGGACTTGGCAGTGTGGAGGGGGAATGATTACTGGGGGTATAATACAAAGACATTTGCTCTTTCTCCAGCGTGTATGGAGGAAGAGGCCTGACAGGATCCATCTCGACTTCTAGTCCTGCCCTGAACTGTTCCAGATTTACCTTGGGCTTTGGGAGGGTTTTTGGCTTCACTTTGGAAGTTGGTTTGGGCGGTGACCCCAACCCTCCCTCTGCCACTTTTCGTTTTTGAACAAGCCCCTTGGGCAGCACCACCATCATCACATTCCCATTTCCATTACTCTGAGAAAAGACATCGACTCCCTTGGCAGGAAGAGGCGGGGAGTCTGTTCCTGAGCAGCCTACCTCCTCGCCTATTTCATGATGATTGTCATGGTTGCTGCACACACGGTGACGTACCATCAGTGCCACGGTAAACACTAACAGCGTTACCACAACAACTCCACCAACCAGAATTGTAAGAGTCCCGCCAAGGAAGTGGGCTTGAAGCGAACGGCAGTCTGGGTAATTGTCCTTGGTGCTAAACTGGGTGCAACCAAGGACCTTTGTAGCGGCCATGGAAGTGACTGTGTCATCAAAAATGGCTAGCACGCACAAATTGTAGTCTGAGCCAGAGACCAGGTTTTTCAGTAGAAAGCTGTCAGTCATGGGGGGCAGAATTCTGAAAGAGGAGGAGAGAGAGAGAAAGAAAGAATGAGTGGATGGTTAGTAACCTGTAGCAATTACCATCTCCCCATTCCATCACAACGAAACAGCATTTTGCTTAGACTCATGTTCCTTTATTCCCTTGTCCGTAGCACAAAAGCCTACACTAACTAACGTAATGGAAATGTACTGGGCTATTCTGGCACACCACCAGCCAAATTAAGGCCTTCCCAAACAATACCGCTAATATTGACATATAATTACAGGCTCAGATCAAGACCTTGACACATTACAATACTGCTTCAGTCACATTATTAAAACCCCCTTATCCTCCCACATGCAGACATTTTTTTTTCTTTATCTTTCTCTCATGGAAGAAAAGCATCAGCTAATGCCTGCCGTCAACTGGTCCTGATGGGTTTAATTATGTCTCCGCTAAAAATGAAAAGACACCTTAAGTAATGCACATGGAATATTAATTGGAGACAAACACATGGTTTGGGAGTTGGCTTTTTTTACTGCCTTAATTGTTCAGTTTTGTCCCAGAGTGTTTTCAAAGAATATTTTTTGTTCTCCTTTTTTGTCCTCTTTTGTCCAATTTGTCATTTTATTATATACTTTCTTATTATTTAGCAGTTCTTATTATTTATAAAAAAAAATAACAAAAATTCTTGAAATTATTTTTTGAGACTCTTATTATTTGAAAATCCAAAAATCCAATTTGACCTTTTTATGGCAAGCTAAGGTTAGTTCATGTTTTAAATTGTTGTTATATCGTTTTAACACACGTGCATCCATTGCAGGCTCATTAATGTGAGGTATATAGAAGTTGAATTATCAAAACATTTGGAGGCATTGTGGCTTATATACACACACACACACACACACACACCACACACACACCACACACACCACACACATATATATCTATATTATATATATATAGATATATATAATATATTATAACATTATATAGATATATATATTATATGGGGTATGTTTGGGCACCTGTTTTAAAGTGTGTTATTTTATATATAATAAATATATACATTATATGCTTACTTACTTTATTTGCCGTACTCTATCTCTGCACATTAAACTGGGATATACTGTACAGTATGATAGAAGTATTTGAAGTTCTCTAGCCTCCGATTTGTTCTTATTTTAAGACTGGAGAATCTAACATTTGTTTACCGATATAAATGCACAGGCGTAATTTGTTTATTAAATCAATAAGGTTAAAAAAAAACTCTCTCCCACTCTTTCTCTCTCTCTGTCCGCCACACACAAACACACACACACACACACAACCCACCCACATAAACACTCTGTCCTGCCGAACGTGCTCTGTCATTGGGGTTGGAATCTATTAAGCCCGGCTGTGCTGTAAATTATGAGTTACAGCTCAAGGTCATTCTGTCTGCCCTCTTCTAGCTTTGTATTTTCAGACTCTGTGTAGCTCTGCATGCCCTTGTTGTGTTGTTTTTCAGGCACATACTATTAAAATAAACATGAAACAATGTCTCAGTAGCTGTATCCTAGGCAGTATATTGGAGCTGACATATTTTATAAGTTACTGACCATACACTAGTAGGTAAACATCTCTCTACCAGGACATAAAGCTAAAACAGGCATTACCATGGAAAACACGTACAGTAGGTGCACTAGATATAGTATGTGTGTAGGTGGATTCCTTTTTTATCCAGAGGAGTTGGTGCACTAAGTGTGAATGACAGAGCAATAATGATAGCATCGGTGCATTCATTTGACACGTCAGTTGAATTTGTACTATTTTGAAACTGGATCCACAAATGTAAAACAAGGGGGAAAAGATACCATAGCAACTAATTAGATGTCCATTGGAAAAGGGATAAAGAAAGACAAGTGTACTTGGCAGGAAAGTGACAGGTGTCTGTCTCTGGGTGACAAATCAGTGCTAACTGCATTGCAAGCTAGATCCACATATTGACAGGGCAGATCAGTATTGGCTCGCGTCCCGTACAAAGTGGATGTGACCTCCAGCCGTCTTAGTGTGTTTATGGGTGTCTGTATTGTTTCTTTTTCTTCTTTTTTCTAATTTTTTCCTTTTTTGAATATAAATGTTGTAAAGCCTGATACTGATACACAAACTGAGCTCAGCCAAGAAGTCAGAGATTTCAGTATGAACTCAAATATTTCTCATTGAATTCCCACAGGACCAAATTATGTGATCTATGAGATAATTTGTAACAAAATGTAACAGAAAAATTACATTTTGGTTTAACTATCCTTTTAATATGGATAGTTCAACCAAAATGTAATTTTTCTGTCATCATTTATTCACCTTTATGTTGTTATAGACCTGTTTGACTTTCTTTCCTTTTTAGAATGCAGAAGGTGAATTTTTGAATAATAACTTGGCCACTCTGTTCCATATTATTAAAAATAATGGGTGGGGCTGACAACCTCCAAAATGACAAACAGAATATAAAACTATAATAAAATAGGTTCATTGTTGTCTTCAAAAATATAGCTTTGTGTGAGGAACAGACTAAAATGTACACTACCACTCAAAAGTTTGGGATCATTTTTTTTTTTAAGTAATTACTCCTTTTATTCATCAAGACTCTTAAATTGATTCAAAAAGTTAAAGACAATGTTAGAAACTTATTTTTAATAATTGTTTGAATTTATGATTTTACTTAACTTTCTGTTCATCACGAATCCTGAAAAAAGAGGCATGAGACTTTTTTTCAAAAACATTAAAATAATCTTACCGACCTCAAACTTTTGAACAGTTGTGTACATCATTATTCAAACATTTGTTTTATTCACTTTTTTGTTTTATTCTGTTACCCGTTGTGACCAAATCTTTCACTCAGTGAGTCACTCCAAATTAATCTAAATTTATGAAAATGAATAACTGATACACTAAAAAAAGTGCAATTTGTTTACAAATCAGACCACTGCCGGTCCTAGACTTGTGGGGGCCCTAAGCAAAACTTTAAGCAAATCCAGACCTATAACCTGTCACTTTAAATGTGAATGCACCAATCTAATATACTGACAAGCAATCAATAACTTTCCCAACTGTTTAGGTTCACTTACAACATAAGCGCTTTTAAATGAAAACTCACCAATGCTAACATTTTGACATATTTTTGTGTGTATTTAAGGTCACACTCGAAGCCCAAAGTAGCCTATACTTGTCCATGTGAATCAGACATGGCTTTATCTCTCTTGAATTCAAGGAGAGATACAGTAGGGATGGATGTCAAGGGTTTCACTGATAAACAGCTTTTTTGGCATTAGCTTTATAAATGTGGGGAAAATGGTCAGGACATTTAGCTTAATATCTTAAGCTTTTGTTTACCATGGATGAAGGAAAGTAGGGGTTTGTAGCAACATGAGAGTGTGATGTAAGAGAGTATGAGAGTAAGTGATGGCAATTTTTATGTCAACAATTGTCTAATTTGTGTCTCTTTTTTTTCTCGTCAGTTGATACATGAAAAATGGTTGAGAACTCCATTAGGTCTCCTGAGCTATATTAAAACAGCCATTGAGCAATAACATTTTCTTCTGGATTGTCAGCACTCGTAACGTTTCAGAAGAGTGAGTTTGACCTTTTCTTCTAGTGCCTTTAATTTATGAGATGGAATTGCACAAATTCAGATTTTGCCTTGTCATCCATCAACACACACACACACATACACATCCATTCTGCAGTAAAAACTGACAGGGAAATGTTTTGTGAAACTGGTGACACAGAAACAGGCAATTATTAGAACACTCTAATAATAGAGAGAGAGAGAGAGAGAGAGAGAGAGAGAGAGAGAGAGAGAGTAGAGTGATCCTGAACGGAGAGAAGGAACCAGAAAAGACTTTCATCGTTTGTCTCCACTAACTTAATCTTCATAAACAGACTGCTTTTATTCTATAAACTCAACCCTGCCTTTTTTTTGTCACACTCTTTCCTCCCACCCTCACCCAGTTAATGTCAGTCTTTTTCTCTCTTGCTTCCCTCTACAGGATCTACATCTTTCTTTTTGCATTTCCTCTGTGTATCCACTGAGACACCTTTTCTGCTGTTTCTTGTTCTTGAGAAACAGCTATACATCCAGGCATCAAACCAAAGCCAAGATAAAAGCTTTCCTTTTACCTGGAATCTCTCTCATTCTCGATTTTTCTCTCCCTGCTCCTCTTCCTGTTGTTGTGGTGGCCGTCAGCAAGATAGGTTGTGACATACTTATTGGCACTGCAGTTTAAGCTCATTTAAAGACTTCATTATTCTATCCCTTGAGCCCTCTGTCAAACGCTCTATCTCTATCTCTGTCCCACCCCTCTTCTTTATTTCCCATTCCCTCTTTCTGACTCTCTCTCTCCCTGCCAGCCCCCCTGTCAGATTCAATGTCTGTGGTGTCAGAAGCTTGTAATTCTCACACACCACATACACACATTCACTCCCTATTGGCCCCTTAAGGACAGACAGCAAGAAGGCGTATGTCACTTGCCATAGATAATGTCTCAGAGAAGTGCAAGATGTATTGAACATGCTCCGAAATGTCTGACAATGATTAGGCTGAAGCTGCTGCTAGAGCCACAGACACTGATAACATGAGAAAGCAGTAGGATTGCCTTTGCCTTAGGTTCAACATGAAGCTCATTATTATCACGATTCATGCTGACAAGAATCAGAGCATGGCATATTCATTATTACAATGCTGTTAAATGTCATATTAAATGGGTTATATAAGCTGGCTCTAAATGCACATAAGTGGATTTCTGAACAATTAGCCTGTAATATGACAGTAGATCATATTTAAAAGCCTGTTGTTTGAGCCCTATTGAAATTCCAATCCATCACTTTAATGTCACTTTCAGTGAAGTATTCTTGAAATCCAGGTTTAGTCAACATATGCTAGTCTGGTTAATTTCCAAAAAAATGGTTCACTAAACTCAGTGACATGACTCATCTGTGGTGACTCATTTTCAGTGACCCGATAAAGCACTAGACAGCACTGGCAAAGTTTTTGCAGTTGTTGTAGCTGAAGACTTGGAATTCATGTTTGATCTTAAGACGCTAATTTTCACTAACAAGATATTCTTGCAAGTTACTTAATTAATTGTCGGCTAAAACATGTAAATTTATTCGTGGATAGATATAATTTGCTTTATTGGGGTAAAAGGGTTAGTCCACGCAAAAATGAAAAAACTCACCCTCATATCGTTCCAAACCCGTAAGACCTTTGTTCATCTTCAGAACACAAATTTTAAGATATTTTTAATGAAGTCCAAGAGCTTTCTGACCCTCCATAGACAGCAATGCAACTACCACATTCAATGCCCAGAAGTAAGGACATCGTTAAAATTGTCCATGTGACATCAGTGTTTCAACCTTAATTTTATGAAGCTACGATAATACTTTTTGTGCACAAAGAAAACAGCTTTATTCAACAATTTCTTCTTTTCCATGTCAGTCTTCGACGTGCGTTCACAAGAGTACAACGACACATGCGTGTGGTGCTGCCGTTCTGACGTAGAACCCAAATGCGCTGCACCTTGTTTACAAGCAGAGGAAGACGCACGCTGTACATAAAACAGTGTTCGTAAACGTGCCTGAAGATTTTGTGAACGCACATTGAAGCCCGACACGAAAGAGAAGAAATTGTTGAATGAAGTCGTTATTTTTGTTTTCTTTACACACAAAAAAGTATTCTTGTAGCTTCATAAAATTAAGGTTGAATCACTGATGTCACATGGACTTTTTTAACAATGTCTTACTACCTTTCTGGGCCTTGAACGTGGTATTTCTGTTATGACTTCTAATTGTGTTCGCGAAGAATAATCTTTTGGTGACTAACCCTTTAATTTGTATCAGTTTCATGATGGAAAATATGAAATATAATATTATAGGGAGTACTAGGTTGTTACTACGCACCTTTAGAAATATATTTACTGAGAAAATGGTGACGTGTTCAATACTTATTCTTCCCACTGTATGTGTGTACTGTATGTGTATAAAGTGGGTATGGAAAGTATTCAGACTCCCTTACATTTTTCACTCTTTTTTATATGGCAGCCATTTGCTAAAATCATTTAAGTAATTTTTTTTTTCCTCATTAATGTACACAAAGCACCCAATATTGACAGAAAAACACAGAATTTTTTTTTGCAGATTTATTAAAAAAGAAACTGAAATATCACATGGTCCTAAGTATTCAGACTTTGCTGTGACACTCATATATTTAACTCAGGTGTTGTCCGTTTCTTCTGATCATCCTTGAGATTGTTCTACACCTTCATTTGAGTCCAGTTGTGTTTGATTATACTTATTGGACTTGATTAGGAAAGCCACACCCCTCTCTATATAAGACCTTACAGCTCACAGTGGATGTCAGAGCAAATGAGAATCATGAGAATCAAAGGAACTGCCTGAAGAGCTCAGAAAAAGAATTGTGGCAAGGCACAGATCTGGACAAGGCTACAAAAAAATTTCTGCTGCACTTAAAATTCCTAAGAGCACAGTGGCCTCCATAAAAACGTTTGGGACGACCAGAACCCTTCCAAGAGCTGGCCATCCGGCCAAACTGAGCTACCGGGGGAGAAGAGCCTTGATGAGAGAAGTAAAGAAGAACCCAAAGATAACTGTGGCTGAGCTCCAGAGATGCAGTCGGGAGATGGAGAAAGTTGTAGAAAGTCAACCATTACTGTAGCCCTCCACCAGTCGGGGCTTTATGAGTGGCCCGACGGAAGCCTCTCCTCGTGCAAGACACATGAAAGCCCGCATAGAGGACTCCAAGATGGTGAGAAATAAGATTCTCTGGTCTGATGAGACCAAGATATAACTTTTTTGCCTTAATTCTAAGCGGTATGTGTTGAGAAAACCAGGCACTGCTCATCACCTTTCCAATACAGTCCAAACAGTGAAGCATGGAGGTGGCAGCATCATGCAGTGGGGGTGTTTTCAGCTGCAGGGACAGAACGACTAGTTGCAATCGAGGGAAAGATGAATGCGGCCAAGCACAGGTATATCCTGGACGAAAACCTTCTCCAGAGTGATCAGGACCTCAGACTGGGCCGAGGGTTTTCCTTCCAACAAGACAATGACCCTAAGGACACAGCTAAAATAACAAAGGAGTGGTTTCACAACAGCTCTGTGACTGTTCTTGAATGGCCAGCCAGAGCCCTGACTTAAACCCAATTTGAGCATCTCTGGAGAGACCTAAAAAATGGCTGTCCACCAACGTTTACCATCCAACCAGACAGAACTGGAGAGGATCTGCAAGGAAGAATGGCAGAGTATCCCCAAATCCATGTGTGAAAAATTGTTGCATCTTTCCCAAAAAGACTAATGGCTGTATTAGATCAAAGGGTGCTTCTACTAAATACTGAGCAAGGGTCTGAATACTTAGGACTCATGTGATATTTCAGGTTTTCTTTTTTAATAAATCTGCAAAAATGTCAGCAATTCTGTGTTTTTCTGTCAATATGGGGTGCTGTGTGTACATTAATGAGGAAAAAAAAAAAATAACTTAAATGATTTTAGAAAATGGCTGAAATATAAAAAAGAGTGAAAAATTTAAGGGGGTCTGAATACTTTCCGTACCCACTGTATATAGGGAACTTCTACCTGGTTTAGCCAAATTTCAGAACTAAAAAATGGCTTCCTTTTAATTCATGATTGTAAATTTTAATTGAACTGGACATATCGATCACACAGGACTTTCAATTGTAGCGAATTAGTATTTGTTTGTTTATCTTTTTGTCTATCTGTCTGTCTGTACATTCAGACAGACTGTACATTCAGCTTATCAACCTTCAGGCTGGATGGCTTTTTAAACTTTTTTTCAAAACTTGCAAGCAAAGCTTTCCCACACCAACAGTCTTGATTACCTTTGATTTTCTAGTAAAAATAAAAAGTTATGGGTTTTGATTAATTTCAATTCTACTTCCTTAAATTCAAATTCCAAGCTCCATCTTTAATTCAAATTCACAAATTAAATAAGAATTTAAAAGGCATTCTCAATTCAGTTTTGAATGATGCACAAAACTCACTTCTACAGAATCTATATTCCATTTGTTTCAATTCTTAAACTGAAATCACCTTGTAAATACATCATGTGCTGTTATGGTTTCAATGTTTACAATGTTACTCACCTGTAAATGAGCGTCTCATCAGCAGTACAGTTATACTGTATTTGATACATCCACACCAGGCTGGCTCCCATCAGTTGACCCTTATCCCACCGCACTTGTGCTGAGGTGGAGGTCACTCCTTGTACTCCCACCATCTGCTCCTCAACCCCTTCGCTAACCACATCCTCACTCTCTGCCTGACCCTCCTCCCGTCCCTCCTGAGGGTCACTGTTACTGTCCAGACCAGGGCTTTGCCCACTTGAAGTCTTCCCTCTGGTGATGTCCGATGATCCTGGGTCACGAGCTAACAATACCGTTCCATTTCCACGATGAGGGAGGGGAATAACCTTCAGGTCAACAAGTGAGGTGGCTTCACCTGCAGCATTGATAGCAATGCAAGTGTATGTACCATCATCACGAGCAATAGTCACATGTAGCTCAAGAGTGCCATTTCGGAAAGATGTGGTACGACTGGAATTGCCAATGATGCGGTCATCTGGTGAGACCCAGTGCACCACTGGCTCTGGATCACCAATAGCACGACATTTGAGAGTTGCCCTTTGACCCTCCAAAACCCAGAGTTTGTGTGTATGTCGGGTAATAAGCGGAGGTTCACATGCAAATTCCTCCTCAGGGATAGACCAGAAATAACGTCCCGCTAAATGAAGGGGTGTAGAACAAGTTTCCATATCATCACTGCGGATCAGCCTCCTCAACCAAAGCAGTTCACAGTTGCAGTGTAACGGGTTACCCCCAAAATTTAAGTTGATTATGGCATTGTAGGGTGTTGGGCTGATGACCCCTGTCTGGGAGCGAGCGAACAATGGATCGGGTGGTAAAGTCTGTAGGCGATTGGAGGTCATGTCCAATCGGGCTAGTTTGTAGAGCTCACTAAAAGATCCCTCAGCAATCTGGTCAATGAGATTGTGATCTAGGTTCAAAGTGTGCAGACTAGCCATACTCTGAATGGCATCCCAGGGAGCCTTGCGCAGATTGTTATAGGATAAGTCCAAATCCTCTAGAGTGAGTAAAAAGTCATCAAAGGCCTCAGAGGAGATATTGATGAGTTGGTTGTTGTTGAGAATGAGATGCTGCAGGTTTAGTATGCCTACTAAATCTCGTGGGCCCAGCTCTGAGAGTCGGTTGCCATCTAAGTGCAACGAACGAAGACTTTCCAGATCTGCAAATGCCAGTGGCCGGATGTGACTGATGGTGTTCCGGGATAATGTCAAATCCACCAGTCCTGTCATGTTGGCAAAGTCACCTCCTCCCACTTCTCGAATGAAGTTATCTGCCAGGCGAAGCTCAACAGTTCGGCGGTCAATGTTTGGCGGGACAAAAAGAAGACCTTTGTCAGCACAAAGTGTGCTTAGAGATTCTGAGAGATTCCTGCAGATGCAATGGAAGGGGCACGCCGACACTACACCCCACGTCTCACCAGCTACAGCTCCTGGAATCTGACTGAAAAGAGCGGGCAGTAAGCAGGCACAAGTGACCAGTGCCAGCCAGTGCAGTAATTGCAGTGATAGTGTTGGTGAGGATATGTCTGGGGGTGAGTATCTGCTGGTGAACTTTGGCCAGAGCGGTGGAGAGGGTTGACGAAATGCTTCAGAGGGTTTGAGGGTATTTTGTTTCAGTTGAATGGATGGATGAGAGGGCAATGAGGGGGAGTGTGTGTTCCTGTGAGGATGGCATAAAATGTGGGACGGATGTGGTTTTCTGAATGGCTGAAGGGGTGGGGAGTCTTGCATGGTAGATAGGGGAGTGATCCACAGACCTAGAAAAAGCAGAAAGAGAAAGACATCAGTCTTCATGTTTCAAGTGTCAACTTTGTAGTACTGATGTGTGTGGTTTCTTTAACTCTGAATGAGCTCATGCAGTTGCTCTCCACAGGAGTTTCTACGCTTGGGCACCCTGTGCATAACTGCATGTAAAATTACAGCAAACCCAATGCCAATAACCACACTCAAACACTGTTGGTGGAAACTGCACCATCTGCGAACCTCTAAAAAGCATGCAAAGGCCATATAACAATTATTTTACTGCATTTTGGAAGTGGAAGCTGGTAAATTTACACTCCCACCTTTCTGTGTGGCAGTTTTCTTTGAAAGAAGAGCTGTTTGCTTCACTTCAAGAGAAGTAAGAGCCACAAAAGCTCTAGTCATTTCACTGAAACTCAGCACTGATGGACAAACTCTGTTTAAGAAGTTTATTTTTAATGATGTGCAAGCTACACGGTAAAGATAAGGTCAAATATAGTATAACAATCTGTACAAATAAATTCAGAATGCAAACATTGCCAGTTTGTGCAGTGCACTTGCTTGAACAGATGAACTGGTGTGTAAACACGCAGGAAGAGAGAAGGACAAAAAGAACGAAAGAATCATCACATCACATAAAAATGCTAATTACAGGTTTGAGACTGAAAAATCTATAATATCTGTAATTTGATCTCTTGCGCCAATTTGTCATGTTTGTCATGGTAAAATATGGGTTTCAACCCAGAGATGAAGCCAAAGAGTTATTAAGTTCTTTGAGAGTGTACATCACACTTTTGTCCTACATTAGCGCATTCAGCAAATGCTCTTTAACTGTGTCACTTAACACTAAGTGCATGTAATCATGCAGGTACAAGCCAAGGAAAACAGCTATCAGAATCCGCAAGAAATCTTCCATCTCTGCTTGTATACTGAGAATTTGGACCACAGCTCAGATGAGATGACTTACAAATCAAACATTCTGTCTTCCTCATGGTCAGTGTTGGGAAATAGCCTACTAAAAATAGTGATACTACTAACTCAAATACATTTTTCATTTGTGTGACAGTTAAAACAAGATAGCTTTTCCAACAAGATACTTTTGCACTGTATTGCAGATAAATGCTACATACAATAGCTGGTTTTAGCCTCCTGGGGTTGGAAAAGGCGCCGACGGGGGCACTTTTATATTTTCCAGATGACAGAGAAAATTAGAATTACCAACCCTGCTCCGGCCACTTTTGATTGGACACATAAAAGTAATACATTACTTGAATCTGTAAAGGGTCTACTTTTATTTGTGTATGCTCACCATATCAACAAAACTTTGTGCTTTTGTAAAATAAAGAAAAAACAAAAAGCGGTGCACTCGCAGTCTTCATCGTTTCTACGCGAACTCTGCTCTTTAGAAAACACACGCATCACTAAAATGAACTGAAACTCAGCAAATACTTTACATACAGACATGAGAAATATATCTATAGAAAGCTTTACATCCTTAAACATCCTAAACTGTCCCTTCTGTCTACAGTATATCTATATGCTGTTTAAAACAGATTTATTGTAGTGAGATGGTTTGTTCAAAACAGTCTGATTCATTCTAGTGAATCATTTTAAATAGTTCTCGCTCTCATACAGGGGTTGGACAAAATGATGTGGACACCCATTGTAATAATATTTATCTTTTCATAGTCTAGGTTCCCTAATTTGTATATCAGTGTAGTATAAGTTGTGTTCAGCAGTGTTTAGTACAAGCGCTCTGTGAAATGGGTGACTTGTCAGACTTCCAAAAAGGGCAAATCATGGAAGCCCATTTAGCAGGAGCGTTTTAATCTTAAAGGCACAATATGTAATTTTCGACGCTAGAGGGCGCGTATTTAAAAAACAAAGACAAAGGCGTAGTTTGATGACGCCGTGACTGAGTGTGGAATCATGGGAGTTGTCGTCTTCATCCCCACAGCCGATGCAATCCGACAGGACTGCAATCATGTTCATGGATGAGCTAATGATTTATTAGCGTAGTAGAATGAAGCAGGGTGAGGCTGAAACGAGCGAAGCAGAACCGAGGCCCCGCTGAACCCCTAAGCGTGAAAAACGGATCGAAAGCACGCGGAGCTTTTATTTTCCCCCAAGTGCGGACCGCTTCCCAACTTTAACGGGCGTGCGTACCTGTGGGGAAAAAAAGGCAGAGCTGTTGATCATACTAGAGAATAGAAAGTTCTTGTTATAACTTGCCCTACGTATACTCCTAATGAGTCATTGGCAGGCGAAGGGACACTATGGACCGGTCCATGTCATAGTTAAAATGCTTATTCTGGATTAAAAAATTATTGCGAAACATTTTGGTTGATTTACGGTAAGTACAAAGTCAGCATCCTAAAGATATAAACACTGTTCTTTAGTGGTTTTTGGTATAGCTTAATAAACAATCTTAAAACATTGTGCTTTTAACACGGCCCATTTGTTTGGTCGTTTGAAGAACAACAGGCATTTCTGATTATGGAGTAGTAAACAAAATCCTATGGCCTGACTCAACACTGAAGAAGATAAAGTGTTCGAAACGGGAATTTGAATGATAAGGATGTCCAACACCAAGACCCCGGATTGTGTCAAACAACACAGAATACTGCAGCCCAACTCCTCCCCCCTTGTTACGTGCAGAAGCATGCAATATTCATATCTACAGAACGTTCCACAAACAACCTCACCACAGAAAAGTTCACAAAAGCCAACATCAATCAAGACGTCTTGTTATCATTGCTAAGAAATTTAATGCAGACACACCTCGCTAAGATGCGATAAGAGATATAGTCATTATCATCAAGTTAGACCCCAGTTGGCGTCAATGGCCAGCTCAATCACCTGAACTTAAATAGCTATCCTAAAACACTGTGGGTTTTCTCGATTAGTTTGGAGGTCAGAAGGCGTCAGGAAAGCTCCCACCTACTAATTTTTTCTTCCTCAACATTCTACAGCATTATTGGCGGCTGTCTGCCCCATGAGTCCCTATGACACATTCCCTGCGAGGACCGTTCACCAATTTGTAGAATTCTTTTCTAAGAAGGTTGGAGGCTGATTCTAAAGCAAATTTTAGGTGGTGAAAACCACCTTAGTAAAAGTTATGTTGCTCGCCCCAGGTTTCAAGTTTATTTTGCTCCAACCCCGTAGGTAGAGTTGGGAAGCTGATTCGTCTAACAAATCAGTTTACCCTGCTGGTATTCTCTCTCTTATAAAGCCCTATTGGAAAGACAATTTATTTATTTATTTTGGACGAATATTTTGATAAATGTTGTTGTTCATTACTTATGTCATATAATCATTTGTACTCTTAATTTTTTTTATTTGTATATTTAGAGTAAATGTTTTGAAAGGTTATATATTTTTCAAAGGAATTGCCCTTAGCATTTTTTTTGTAATTTTTAGTAGCTAACTTTTTTTTCCAACAGTAACTTGACTTTAGTGTAATTAATTAGTTTAGCAAGTCGCATCTTCAAAGTAATATCCCCAGCACTGCTCACGTCAGACTCACTTCTGTAACAGTGATCTTTAAATAACCATTCCCAACTGTTTGTGTCCATGCAGTACTTCACATACCCGTGAATACACCTCATTAGTAGAGTTTGTGCTTGCTCACCCCTCTTCGATAGTATTAACAGTACAGCAGTAATTATGCAAATTTCAAACCGACAAGATAATAATTTTTGCAAAGTCATTACACTGAAAAATGCAGATAAATATAACCAGGGAACAATCAGACTTTACCCAGTTAAGCGTGTTTTTCAGCACATTACTCATTAAATAGTGGCAGATTCTTATTTTGTAATTATATTAAAAAAATTAGGTGAGTCCTCAGTGAATTTGCTCTTGAAAGTGTAGAAATGGGAGGGATCTTGAGAATTTATAATGTTCACATAGAAAGTGCCTGATTAAACCTCATGATTGAATTGATTACTGTATTGACTGGACAACCTATCCCGAAAGATTCTTACAGAGACCATTAAGATTCTTCTTACAGCATTATAGTTGTGAACAATGACTATGGTATTTGACAGTAGGTATGGCTGCCATGGTCATTTTTTTAAAGGGATAAGTCATGTGTAACTGGAAATTCTGTCATCATTCTCACCCTCATGTCATTTTAGACCTGTACAACTTACTTTATTTTGTGGAACATAATAAAAGAATGGTGTTTTTTGTACATACAATGAAAGTCAGTGTGGTTCAATGTTCTTTGGATTCCATTGTTCTTCAAAATGTCTTATTTTGTGTTCACTAGAATAAAATGAAATTCAATGAAGACATATGGGGAATGTCAATGCTTGGTAATTAATAACTAGAGGTATGCACATCATAAGAAATACATTTGTTATGTGTTGAAGGAAGAAGAAAGTGCAACTGAGTGCAATTTCTAACGTTACTTTTAATGTCTTGTAACTCTGCATTCCCAGAAGTCTGTATGAGAAACTCTATATTGCTATGCCAAAGTATCGACTTCATCTGTCTCCTTATCTTCTCCTATGTGGTCTTCATCCGACCTCCTGTGACCTTCCTTCTCCTCTGCTCTCCTCTCCCTCCCTACTTATTTCTTTTCCACGCCCCTCTTTTTCAGTTTCCTTCTATTACCCATGGTTCTGCTTATCACCTGTGTCCACTCTTCACATCTGCCCTTGAGGTAACTTGAGAAGTGATGCAACATTAGTTAAGTATCCCTCCCCTCTCTCTCCATCTCCCATTCTCACCATCTTTAGCCACCTGAGAACAGACCAGCCGAAATAGATCTTGTCTCGTTTCGTCCATCGATCCGGCCGCCCGAGATAGATAGCAGCCCTTCCTCAATATTATCAGGCCTCTTCCTCCTACCATCCTCTCTCCCTCTCTTCTCATCCGCCGCCCTCTGTGTCCTTTACTCATATTCGTTTTTAAGTTCAGGACATGCCGGTGCTTGTCTTGGTCTAATTTTATCTTCTAGAGCTATTGGATGTGTGTGTTGGTAGGGCGTAGATTAGATTAGAATAGACTATAAATTCTGGTAATCCTTTTGTAATCCGTAATATTATTCATGATTCAGACTGAATGAAAAACTACTGCGAGTGCCTGGCTTTAAAACGTAATAACCCTGTCCATTATGTATGTATGTATGTATGTATGTATGTTGTGTGTGTGTGTGTGTGTGTGTGTGGTGTGTGTGTGTGTGTGTCTCATGCTGAACATCTCTCTGCACTTAGCAATTCCCTCAGCCCTCTTTCTCCAACACATTCTGTCCTCAATGCACCCCTCCTTTCTCCCCGTATCCCTCGCTGCCTCATATTAAATCAGACGCAGAGTTTTGCTGCTGTTGCCAATGTCTCCACAGCTTCAGTGGCCACAAAGCGGATGACCATTTGCTAATGATTATCACATCAATTACGTTCTGTACCGCACAAGACTCTGAAGAGAGCTGTCACACACAGTGGCTGAAAGACTAATTGAAGCAGCATTGACTGAGTAAGAATCATTAGCATCCTGGATTAGTTTTACCGACTTCTTGGTGCTCAAGTTGCATAGCAAGACTTTTTATTTCTTCTTCCAGGAAGGTTTTTTTTTCCTGGGCAGCATGACACCATAAACACAGTGCTCAGAGACCTAATAGTTTAACAATATTGATTCTAAAATCTCAAATCTGCTAAATTCAGTTTTACATTTACATGTACATTACATGAATTCATTTTTAATTTATTATTAGTTCAATTTATTATATATTGCTTTTCATAATCCATGTAGTTTTGGAGCAGATTTACAAAGGATAGTACATTATAAAGCACCAGTGATGAACAGACCAGAGGTGACAAAAACTCCATAACATGTTTGTGTTTTTTGCATGCATTTTAATAAACGACAATGACAATCGCATTTTAATTTACACAAAATTCTGATTTAATTCAATATTGTTAATTTTGGGAAAAAATTAGTCTGTAACTCTAGTAGCATTTGGTTGCATTTTATTTTATGATTTCACTGACTGTGTGATTGTTGCCTCTGGCTGATATTCAGATAGATAGGTATAAACAGTACAAGTGGGATGTGGTGATGGGAAGAGGAGTATAGTGCAGGGTGCTGCCCATAGAAATGCTTCCCACTAGAACACAATTTATTGTCAACGAGAGTGGTCAGAATTTAGAGCAGGCACAATCTCATAAAAGTGATGAGTGATAGAGAAGCGAAGTGCATTTCTGAGACAAGAAACTCTATAATACCTGGAGAGAGCTAACCATTAGCATTCAAAGACAGCCACTTATCTAGCACAGGAAGTATGTGTTTTGAAATCTCACCTGAGCCAGAAAGTGAGTAATCACTCTGAAGCTGCAGGAAATGACATCATGACTAGGCTGACTGGCTGATAGCAATATACACCATCCCAAAACCGTATCTATCATGAACTATGAGTCCATTGCCTGCTTTTATACTAGGGGCCACAGATTTACTGGCTGATGGGAGGGGAAAATTCTGTGTGTGATTTACTGACAGTGCCCACACAGACGCAGCCAGATCTTCCATAATGACGAGCGCAATCTACCAAGAGCAGTGCAAATACCAGTAATTTGACAAGCACAGATGTTAGTAAATCGCGTTTAACACTCTCCTCTCATAAATTTTGCGTCTGAAAGGGAAACCCCTACAAATGCATATTCAAGAAGGTCAGGCGCAAAAATAACTGTCCACACCTTTTCAGCGCTAATTCTTCACTGCGTGTCTTTAGTAAATCCTGAGAGTACTTTTATGAACGCCAAAAGATGGTTTGTGTTGGCGCAAGCTGTTAGTAAATCGGGCTCTAGATATTTTTTTATTTAATGGCAGTCAGGGGAATAAACGAGTACAGCATCCACCAGCAGTGGCTGATTTACTTATTTTAACACTAAACAACAAAAGCTCAATCCTGATCGACAGCAGATTTGTGAAATTTCACATTACCCAGTTGTTTTATCTCATCACATTCAATTCAGTTGCAAAACCGGAATTCGGGTTGCATATATTTTTCCAGTAACGCTGTAAATTTAATGGCCGGAGAGGAACTAAGCTCTGATGGCTGAATAGTGAAACAATCAACTTTAGGTATTGTAATAAATAGAACTATAACTTCATATCTCAAAAAAAGTGGCAGCAGTTTTTTTTTTTTTTAGTTTTTTTTTACATAGGCATATAAATACTCAACGAGGAAGAATAACAGCACTTTGTATTTGTCATATGTGATTTTCTGTTTGTTGAGGCAGTCTTTGTAATATTTGTGTGCTGGCTGTATTGTGCTTGAATACATGCTTCATGAGAACACAATTGTGTATAATGGCATGGGTATTACAACATAAACATTTTATGAGGACTCTTCCTGTTAAAAAAAACATACAAAACAGTGTTTTTTGAATTTCAAAAAATGGCAGTAGTTTTTCTGTGAAGGTAGGGCTAGGGGAAAGAAAATACAGTTTGTACAGTATAAAAACCATTACGTCTATGGAGAGTCCCCATAAACCATATATACATACGAGTATGTGTGTGTGTGTGTGTGTGTGTGTGTGTGCTGGGTTTGTGGTAGGTGTATTCCTATGTTCTGGTCGGGACAAAAATGTCCCTACAGAGACAGCAATATCCAAAATTATTGTCCTTGTGGGTACATTTTTTGGTCCCCATGAGGAAAACAGTTTCTAAATCATACAGAATGATGATGATTTTTGATAATCTAAAAATGGCAGTAGTTTTGTGTGAAAGGCAGGGTTAGGGTAAGTGGATAGAAATACAGTGTGTGTGCGTGCGTGTGTGTGTGTGTGTGTGCGTGTGTGTGTGTGTGTGTGCGTTTTTGTGGTTTATGAGGACACAAATTTTATAATGACATGGGTATGACATAGGTTTTACAAGGAGAAGGTGACTTTTCAGGATATTACCCCATGTCCCCACTTTTCAAATCGCTTATAAATCACACAGAATGGAATCTGAAATAGCACAAAGTTTCCTGTAAGGGGTAGGTTTACGGGTGGGGTTGGTGTAGGGCAATAGAATATAAAGTTCGTACAGTATAAAAACCATTACGCCTATGGATGGCCCCACTTTTCACAAACAAACCTGGTGTGTGTGTGGTGTGTGTGTGTGTGTGTTGTGTGTGGTGTGTGTGTGTGTGTGGTGTGTGTGTGTGATTGCAAAGCGAGAGGAAGACTGAGAGAGCCAGAAAGAAGGTTGAGACAGGTGGCATAGGTCACAATGAGTTTAAGTCTGCATTATGCATTTGTGTGGATATAAAAGATGAGCTGTAGATAGGTGTAGCCCCCACATACAGTGGGTACGGAAAGTATTCAGACCCCTTAAATTTTCCGATCTTGTTATATTGCAGCCATTTGCTAAATCATTTAAGTAAATTTTTTTTCCTCGTTAATGTACACACAGCACACCATATTGACAGTAAAACACAGAATTGTTGACATTTTTTTAGATTTATTAAAAAAGAAAAACTGAATATCACATGATCCTACGTATTCAGACCCTTTGCTGTGACACTCATATATTTAACTCAGTGCTGTCCATTTCTTCTGATCATCCATGAGATGGTTCTACACCTTCATTTGAGTCCAGCTGTGTTTGATTATACTGATTGGACTTGATTAGGAAAGCCTCACACCTGTCTATATAAGACCTTACATCTCACAGTGCATGTCAGAGCAAATGAGAATCATGAGGTCAAAGGAACTGACTGAAGAGCTCAGAGACAGAATTGTGCAAGGCACAGATCTGGCCAAGGTTAAAAAAAAATTTCTGCTGCACTTAAGTTTCCCAAGAGCACAGTGGCCTCCATTCTTTAAATGGAAGACGTTTGGGATGACCCGAACCCTTCCTAGAGCTGGCCGTCCGGGCAAACTGAGCTATCGGGGGAGAAGAGCCTTGGTGGAGAGGTAAAGAAGAACCCAAAGATCACTGTGGCTGAGCTCCATAGATGCAGTTGGGAGATGGGAGAAAGTTGTTGAAAGTCAACCATCACTGCAGCCCTCACCAGTCGGGGCTTTATGGCAGAGCAGCCCGACGGAAGCCTCTCCTCAGTGCAAAACACATGAAAGCCCGCATTGAGGACTCCAAGATGGTGAGAAATAAGATTCTCTGGTCTGATGAGACCAATATAGAACTTTTTGGCCTTAATTCTAATCGGTATGTGTGGAAAAAACAAGCACTGCTCATCACCTGTCCAATACATTCCCAACAGTGAAGCATGGGGGTGGCAGCATCATGCTGTGTGGGTGTTTTTCAGCTGCAGGGACAGGTCGACTGGTTGCAATCGAGGGAAAGATTTATGCGGCCAAGTACAGGGATATCCTGACGAAAACCTTCTCCAGAGTGCTCATGACCTCAGACTGGGCCGAAGGTTTACCTTCCAACAAGAATGACCCTAAGCACACAGCTAAAATAACGAATGAGTGGCTTCACAACAACTCTGTGACTGTTCTTGAATGCCCAGCCAGAGCCCTGACTTAAACCCAATTGAGCATCTCTGAGAGACTTAAAAATGGCTGTCCACCAACGTTTACATCTAACCTGACAGAACTGGAGAGGGTCTGCAAGGAGGAATGGCAGAGTATCCCCAAATCCAGGTGTTAAAAACTTGTTTCATCTTTCCCAAAAAGACTCATGGCTTATTAGATTAAAAGGGTGCTTCTACTATATACTGAGCAAAGGGTCTGAATACTTATGACCATGTTATATTTCAGTTTTTCTTTTTTATTAAATCTGCAAAAATTTCAACAATTCTTTGTTTTTCTGTCAATTTGGGGTGCTGTGTTTACATTAATGAGGAAAAAAAATAACTTAAATGATGTTAGCAAATGGCTGCAAAATAACAAATAGTGAAACATTTAAGGGGGTCTGAATACTTTCCGTACCCACTGTATATCATTCATATCATCTGACCTGTGGTATTAAAGACTTCTATCCTCTAATGAAATATCTTACTGTGAATTGAACTGGGGGATTTATTATCTGTGCAACAAAGAGAATCAATGATCCTCAGATGTCTCCTGCTTTTATAGGAAATGATCTCCAACACACACATGCACATGATCAAACGTGCATACACAAACATACTCTTTGACAAATGGCTTTCATCTTCCTGGTTCTCATCTCACAGTTGTACATCAACTCTCTCATATCTTCACCATTTTCCCTTGTTCTTTTTCTCTCTCTCTCACTCTCTCTCTCTCTCTCTCTTTCTGACTGTGTGAGCAGTAGACGAAGTGACTAAATGTCATGAAGTCATTAGGATGTAAAGAGAAAAGGCAGAGATGTGGAAGGTGTTCACAGTATCTTTCTTACACCCAAACACATGCACACTCACATGCACTGATATGGAGGCGGATGACGGCCTGACAGCAGTGATCCATCAAGCGTCTGAAAGGGAACTTGCCGACAACGAGGAGAGAGAGAGAGAGAGAGAGAGAGAGGGAGGGAGAAAAGCTGGTAGAACGGCAGAGAAAAGTGTGTTGGTCTAGATATATAATATAAAATCATTTAGTCTAACTTAACAATAAAAGAATAATGAAATGTTTGCTTGTTATTTTTTAAGTAAATCAGAACCCAGATTTTTTGACTCCACGGGATGAATTCCTATTTCAGTAGAGTCTTATTTATCTGACCCGGCAGTGACCCTTTGAGCACTGCACACTCAGACTCCCAGCATCGATCCTTCTAGATCCTTCTATCTGATTATCCATCTAACCATGCCTTCATGTCCATTTTTCTATTTATTCAGTCGTCCATCATCTTTCCATCCACCCTTCCAATTTGTCTGCCTGTAGTATCTTTCCATCTGGGTCTGCCATTCTGTATGAGTCTTTTTGAAGAGGTCAGTCTCATAATTCTCCTCATTTCCTGTTCTTCTGTTTCTGAATTCACTGTCTCAGCACAGTGAATCAGCAGAATATAAACTCTGATCCTTAAGCACTGGAATACGCTCGATATTCTGTATAATATGATACTTATATATGTCAGTCTACATCTTGCATTTTATGTATTACCGGCAGGTTTGTTTATCTGTCATGGTGAGGACTTTGCATTTTTAAAATGCCATAAAGACATTTACTATATTTATTAAGCTGTTTTCCTCATTGGGACATTTGGCTGGTTCACACAGTGCAGGTGTTTTTAGGTTTTACTATCCTTCTGGGGGCATTCAGTCCTGACAATGTAGTCAAATCTAGACCCACACTGCAAAAAATGACTGTGAATGTAATGGTAAAAGACTATAAAAATGCTACTGTAAAAACCTGTGAAATGATTAACGGTAAGTTGCCCTACAATATACGGTGAAAAACTGTATTGGACATTACATGTAATTTTACAGTAGTATACCATTTTTGAAAGTGGAAAAATAATGTAGAATTTACAGTGAATAACTATAAACTGACATTCAGAATTCCCTGTGTTACATTTCAAATTTGATGTATTTTTTGTTGAAATAACAATATTATGTTTGTTCTTAGTTTTTTTCTTATCAGTTGTGTACATTGGGGTTGTATGTTACATCTAATGTTATTACATTTCATGTGTGTTACCATGATGGTGTTTAGTGTTTCTGTGAATGACACTGTGCACCTTCTAGATATGACGAGTTCATTGCAAAAACTGATATTCATTAAAAAATTTTTTTTTATTGGCATTCCAAGTAATATCAATCAAACTGCAGTTGGGTTGTTTTGATTAAGTAATAACTTAAACAAATACAGGAAATTTACAAATTAAAGTTCATTGAAAGTATGTTTTTTTTTTACATATTAAAAATAGCAAAAGCAGATAACTCCAACAGTCGTTTTTTGGCAAAAGCAGATAACTCCACATTTCATGTTTTAGAGTTTAAAAAAACACTCGTTTAATCTTTGTAATCTCCTCAGATGACAATGTAGATGCCTGACAAACGTTGTTGTTGTTGTGATCATAAACTGTATGGATGTGATTACACGCAATATACTGAGCTTTTCCCTCACCATTGTAACGTGCTGCTTTTGCAAGGTTCCATGAAAACGTTTCAGCTTTTATTTTCCTTTTTCGCCCTGATGAAGATATCACAGGTTCATCAAGTTTGTTGAAATGATCCATCCTCGATCACTTTTTTGACGAAACTCCTCTCAGCTAGCATGTATTTTCAAAGTGTAAGTAGCCTTGTCACCTAACCTGAATACAAACGCGCTGATTCGCTAAAATTGACTTATCGCCTTCTGTTCAAAAACAACAATGGCGCTTGTCGGCTTCTGCAGTAAAACGTGAACTCGCAATGCCTTGAAAGTGGACAAAACATGTTTAGGGTTCAGATTGCGCTATATGTGGAGAATAATGCACGGCAATCTTTTTTTTTAAGTGGCGTTTATCGGTTTTTGCAAATGAACTCCTCATATGTTCATATTTAAAAGCTGCTTGTGATGGGCTTTGGTTCATCATGTGACTTTCTCATCACCAACTGCTTTTGGTGGTTATCAGTGTATTACAAAGGTATCAGTCTTAATAGGTAAACTTAATTTATAAGATCTGTGGTGTTAATTTTATAAGGTCCCGAGCCTCATGAATCGGTATTGGGGTACAGATTAAGAATTTTTTTAACTGATCGGTATCAGCTATCCTGAGCCTGATCACTTATTTTGTGTCAACTATCACACAGGTGCCGTGCAGTAGGCCTTCAAGTAGATTTGCCAACCAACATTAAAAGGAAAAGACGTGACGCACGAGAACCAATGATGTCTGTTCCAGAACGTCTCATGTGTTCAATCTTCCATCTTTAGTGTATTTAATGCGCACTTTGTAACAAATCACTCGAAAGTCTATTATTTACCATTTACTTTCATCTGCTCTCAGACTATATGAGACGGTGTTGCTTAACACATTGCTGTGGGTTGCATCTTCATTCAGATTGAGACACATTGTGCCCGTAAATATAATTACTGTAGTCTCCTATTGTGCTATGCCCCTTTTTTTACATTTGAGCCCCTGCCCCTGAGAATCTCTCTGCATGGCCCTATATACATTGGATTGAATGTAATAACTATGATGTACTATAAAGTATTGGCTCAGGGCTTAGTATCGGCAGATACTCAATATTCAATGACTTGGAACTTGATTGGGACATCTCTATTTATAACACTTTAACAAATAAAACTCTCTATGCCTAAATTAACCAATAAGTTATCCAGTTTCACAAGCTAGGATCTGCTGGTAAACAGCATGTCTCTGCTGGCACACCATCTGGACCAGCCCCACACCAGCATACGCTGCCACTGAATTTATTTTGGCTAAAGCTATTTTCAGCAGGGTTAGTGAAATAACTGGATGGGTATCGCAGTGCAGAGTTTAGCACAATGTCACATGCTCAGTGAGCACCTTTCTCTTCTTCATGATCTGTCCTCCTTCATCAGAACCTGCTGTTCCTGCACATGCACAAGCTAACTGCTAATGAACTTGTTCAGTTTATATAATGCTGCTGCAGGGACAAACTCAGGAATAGAGAGAGAAAGAGAGAGTTGATAGACATGAAGGTAGGACACACATGTTTGTCGAGGAAAGGAAAGGAAAGGAAAGATTAGGATAGGACAGGATAGGATACAACCTTTTTGGACAAAACTGTCAAGTTAGGAAGGGAAGCCAGCATACAATTCTCTTAATTCTCTTAAATAAATAAGTGGGAAATTGTGAAATCTGGGTGTATGTAAACACCCAGCCCTTTCTTTGAATTGAGAAGAGGAAACAATAACTCAGAGAAAAGGACTTGAAGAATAAATATGAATAAATAGACAAAAGTACTTAAGAGGGTTTTATGAAGTGGGGTGCTGGTATTGATGTTGGCATGGTAACAAAGAGAATGCATGCTACTTTTAAAGCAACCTCTCTCACACTTAATGACACACACACAGAGAGAGAATACACCAGCGTGAAAGGCTGTAGTGCAGTGTAAAGTGTCCTTCATGTGCACATGAATATGCATAGAGAAGCATGCACTCTGGATAGAGAGCACTAGAGCTCTTCAGCTGTTTTGTGTGTGTGTGTGTGTGTGTGTGTGTGTGTGTGTCTGTGTGTGTGTGTGTGTGTGTGTGTGTGTGTGTGTGTGTGTGTAAAATCAATCTCTCTTGTGTTGTGTCACCGCATTAGCCTCTGTTGGATATGTGCTTGTGTTTATGCAAGGATATGAGAGAGAAAGAGGGAAAATAGGTGGAACAATAAATGGCCCACAACATACTTTGAGCTCCATAAATAACTGGATATTCACATCTGTCTTTCATTGGAGGGAATGAGGTGTTAGTGTGCAGTCATAACCATTTCTAGAGCAGAATGTTGTTCTCTGACCCGTTCATGTGTATCCAGTCAGGCATCGTCAAATTTACAGCTGTTTAAATGACTTCAAAAGGTCAACATCTAGTTCTTCCTTCAAAATACCCCACCACATGTATTTCAGACAGGAAGAGAAGGATAGGAAAGAAAATAACAAATTAGGTCTCTTAAAATGGGAAGTGTAGAATTGGTGTGTCAGCAAACAGAAATACAAAAATAATGCTTCCAGAACACCGCTGTCTTGCCATTGGTCTAGCAAACAGATAGCCCCGCCTCAAACTCATGCCATTGGTTAAGCCAGTGTTGCTATGTCTATGCAAAAGCTGTTTTAAAAAAGTATGCAACTTAATTACACATCATTTTGCCCAAATCCCAGAATCCATTGCGGTCACCTTAGTAAATCCTACATCCGATAAATATTTTGATTGAAATTTTGATGTTAAATAACAAAAACAACATGCAAACACCAAACCCTATTGGAATCGGTTGTGAATTGTGAGTGTCCTTCCAGAATACTGCTTTAAGGTGTGGCAAAAAAGGTCAATTTCTGTTAGTCAATGCAACAAATCCACGTGAGCAGCTTGAACAATTAAAATGTTTCATCCTCACCAGATTAGGTGGATTACTTTTGAAATGACTAGAATTTGCTCATGAGAACTCACCTGACAATGGTAAACGTGAAAGCAGCTTTCTTAAGACACCGTTTATATAGACAAGGACCCTGTATGCCAGCCTTTAGTCTCATTTATTTTTATTTTCAAGACAAAATCAATACTTAAATGAAACTCGGAACACCATAAAGTCTCCTGAGTTCTGAAAGAGCAACCTCTAAGAGATAAAATGTTCCACTGTGTGTGCTGAAGGATGTGAAACAGGACTGTGCATACAAAAGCTGGGTAAAGTCTTTCATCTCTGGTCAGTCAATTGCCTTGTCCATTAGTCTTCAACCATTCCAGTATATCTGTGTGTTTGTGTGAGTGAGAGTATTTACCTTTTTTGTCTGTGTTGATCCCAGGTCAATTAGCTGCTCATTTCCAGGTGTTTATCTACATGTGTTTCAGTTTCTGAGGTGCGTTTTAATCCAGACTGAGGTGTTTATCCCTTGTCAAGGTAGAGGAGTGTCCGTGTGTGCTTATGAGTTTATCCTGTGTCCATGCGCACACGTCAAACATGAGGATTTAACTTGAGTCAGACTCTCAATTCCACTCGTATCTGGGATATGCACTTGGATATGCTCTTCCCTTGTTAAAATGTTCCTGCTATGAAACATTTTGGCCTTGGGGCCTACCAGCAATTTCACATTTCCACTGATGGCATTTTAAGATTCTCACCATATTCTTCCACCTTTGACTCTTTCCAGCTGTTTTTCCCTCTATTTTCCAGGATCCTGCTGTTTTTATCTTCCTCTCACCTTCTATTCCTGCTCCTTTTCATCCACCTGCCATGTCCATGTGCTCATTTTCCCCTTTAACACCTTCTCATCTCACTCTCTCTCATTATGTCAGTCTGTTTATTCCTTATGCCAGATGTGCACCTTGTTTGTGTTCTCCTCCAAATTGCTCTGATTGTTGTTTTCATGCACTCGCCTCGTCAGTTGTTTGTTCCGTTCGTCTTTCAGTGTCGAAATCCAGTGAGCTGCCAGTTCTGAGGCCTTTGTGTCTCACAGCAAAACAACGTCTCAAGCACAGAGAAAAACGGGATGATGGAAAGGAGGGATGACTGAATGTGGAAGATGAGTATGGAATGAGAGGAAGGAAGAAAAAAACAGTTAATTTCAAGATACACAGAGATACTGAAACTGATACCCAGAAGATGGGACTTATTTGAACATTTGTTTGTTAAACGTTCATTAAATAGTTCATTGTTGTCACAGGTATTTCTTCTAATATTCCTGGATAGAAATACAAATATTAACAAACGAGGCAATTGTTGATTGAACACAGATACGAACACATATCAATAAAGTAAAAAAACAAGAAAAATAAAGATTATAGATTAATCAAGATATATTTCATATAAATAAAATGGTAAATAAATACAAATTATACATAATAAATAAAATATAGATTGAATAACTATGATTTTGAAGATCTTGGTATTCAATGGCAGGTCGAAGATACTCTTCTGATGTGAATATCAGATTACTGGGGTTTCTCAGGAGGAAAAATCTGAGAAGCAGGAGACCTCAGCTCCATTTGCTTTTAACTTGCCATCAAGGAGAAATGATTGAGATATTAACAAGATCTCATTTGGGATTTTTCCTTCCTATCCAGTGGAGAGAGATAATATTTAATTACATGCTTCTTCTGATGTCATCGAGGACTGCCACTGAAATGCACAGAGTCCAGTACTAAATGGGCCCACTATCCATTGGGCTAAATGATTAGGACCCTAGTAGCCCCCCCATACCCCCATCACAGGACATCATGACATCCCCCTCCCAGCCCTGGACACCATCCCTGATGTCATCTCTCCATTTTGCACTTCTAAAAAAATTCCTCTAGACTGCACCTCTCCTCTAGTTTAGTCATATCTGTCTCTCACTGTGTTACATGTTTTCTCAACTCGTCTGATTGCAAAAAAACATTGATCCCTCTTGGAAATGTCACTAAAGTGTTTTCTTGTAATTTTGTCTCTCACCTTCTCTCTCTCTGCTCCATCTCTATCACACACACACACATCTCTCGTTATTTTTGTGTCCTCTTCAGCTTGTACATTCGCTGAGCGTGTCCTCAGGACACCTGTGTGGTGTTGTGTGTGTGTGTGTGTGTGTGTGTGTGTGTGTGTGTGTGTTGTGTGTGTGTGTGTGGTTGGGTTGTGGGTGCGCGTGTGAGTGTGCGCGTCTGTGTGTGTGTGGGTGGCTGTCAAGAGAAATCACAGAGCAAGACAGTGTTTTTTAATCTGTAGGTGTGGTGACAGTGAGAGACTGTGACTACTAGTTAATGTGCGTATGTGTGTGTGTGTGTGTGTGTGTGTGTGTGTGTGTGTGTGTGTGTGTGAGAGAGAGAGAGACAGAGAGAGAGGAGTTAAGAAGCTGTCTTATATGGCATCAGGCATGTCCCCATGCAGACTGACAAGCTTTCAACTAAGCATCATCTCTCTGTCTCATCATCCCTTTCTCTTGTTTTTATATGCCTTATCAGAAATGTCTTTTTCCTCTTTACTCTCATTATCCATTTTGAAATCCATCATTGAAATGACACACACATACACACGCAAACGCGTTCCCACAAACCTGCTTTTCCAGCATTTCCAGTCGAGTAGTCCTGCAGGAAACGGCGATCCGACTCCTGGCTTCCTCAAAAGCGAAACAAGACCCTCTTTCTCTCTCTTTCGGACTCCAGTCCTCTTCCCTCCCTCTCTTGATCTCTCTCTCTCTCTGTCTAACACTCCCTCGTTCTCACCAGCTGTGTGCCGCTGAATCTCTTCAGAGGACAAACTCCTCTTTTTTTCATCCCTCTTTCTTTCTCTCCTGCCACAGCTGATTGAAATTTAAGTCATTTTTAATCCTGTCGGTCAGGTATCCGGGGAACAACAGAACAGAAGAAGAAAAATTAGAGCGAACGTGAGAGGAAAAATTATAGATCTTTTGTACTGCTAGATATTTTTAGCAGTGCCCCTGCATACTTCTCTCATTTGCTTCTACTGTAGTTCAGATTTTCTAGGGTTTCTACTCATTTTTTTCTTCTTTCACAAGCAGATGAGATGTTTGCGCGAGCCAGCGAGCGACTAAGGAGCGAGAGTTGACTACACACACTGATACTGGAAAGAGAGAGTGAGGGAGGGGGCTAAAAAACAGAGAGAGAGAGAGATAAAGCGAGAGAGAGAGATGGACAGCCTCCAGCAGTATTGGCTGAGTGTGATGGTTGGGGTAGCGAGGGAGCGATATAGGAAGAGATGATAGAGAAGCAGAAGGAAGAGCTAAGTATGGAGAAATGGATGGAAGAGAGTGATATGGAGAGGAAGGAGATAAAGATGTACATCAAACGCAGAGAGGATTGATATAGCCTTTACTGCTACCTGATGTTAATGTAAAGATTTTCACTCCCAAACACTCTTATAATGTTTAACATTGTTTATACATGACATATACATCAAGACATAATGTAATATTAATGCTAATATTGCAGCTCATTTTGTGTTTGAATGTATGTGGCTGTTTTATATGCATACATACATACTATATGTGTTTGTTTTGCATACATTGTAAAGATCTAAATGTCCCTGGAAAAGATCAAATCACCTGAAAATCATCTGCATAAAATGGTCCCCATGAGGAAATCAGCTTAATACACTAAATTAGGTCATTTTGTAATTCCTGATTCTGTGACGGTTCGATTTAGAAGATAGGAAATATCATTAACAGCGTTTAAAAATAATAGAAGTCAATGGAAGTCTCCATCATGAAAACAAACAGGATCTTTTTATATCGAGGAATTAGAGGAAACAGGCGGGAGAAGAAAGTGTGTGTGTGTGTGTGTGTGTGTGTGTGTGTGTGTGTGTGTGTGTGTGTGTGTGGTGTTGTGTGTGTGGGTCTGTATGAGTGTGAATTTATCTAGCTGTACGGATAGGTGAGGAACATCTCTCCAATCGCGCTATATTGTCAGTTGGCTTATTAGTTATTATTGGAATAGATGAGTTATGAACAGCCTTCGAATTTACCCAGTTAAAGGCAAACACTCACCGAGTAATGAGAGAGAAAGAGAGGGAGAGAATATGTAATGGTGTTATCTTAAGAGAGAGTTTTATATTTTCATTGGTGTCATTTTTCATTTTAAAAAACATTTTACAATATCTGTTGGCTGGTTTATTTCCATAATGATATTGAAAATGGTGGCCACGTTCTAGCAAGCACAAACCAATACCGCACAACACTCAAACACATTTACACACACATGCCACTAAAAACAGACTCACACGTCAACAACACATCAACACTCCAGACTAATAATAAATATACAACATCCATGCAACCATCCCAGGAAAGCAGCTTGTGCAGGTATGCATATGTGTGTTTATTGTGTATGAGGTTTATTAGAAATGAAGACTATTCAGATGTGACGCACCTCATTTGTTCAGTTGATTAGAGAATGCAGTGGAGTGTAACACTACTGAAAACCAGCACTCCTTCCACATCTTTGTCCTCATTGTTACACTTGTTTTTCTTAGTTATATAGTGGGCAGGTGGATTAATCTGACAATATTTAGATTACATGATATTGTCTGCATTAGCCAATAAACTGTGTCTAATGAACAGAAGTAATTTCATTAAAGCTGCAGTATAAAAGATTATATGGTTAAAAATTAACAAAAAAAAATCAATTATTGAGGAAGTACATAAAAAAATCAGTGTTCAGAACTCGCCTTGTGCCTACTTGCCTTACCCTGATTCACAATGGTAAGCTTATAATAATGTGTTTCAAGCTGTTTGTCTAATTTTATGGGAAATGTCAATTATACATCATTCATCTTCGATTAGCTATGTCCTTAATATACACCCATAAATAAAGAGAATTGCTGTGTGTGTGTGTGTGTGTGTGTGTGTGTTGTGTGTGTGTGTGTGTGTGTGTGCGATGCAAGGTGTGCTAATTCTGACAGCTTGTATCCATAACTATTAGAGCAACATTATTAACACAATGAATCATTCAAAAAGGCAACCAAGTCAAAACAACAGTGTAGGAAATGTACCTGTTTAAAAGCATTAGATAGCTTTAAAATGAAAAAGCAGAGATGAGTGTACACAATTAAACATCCAGTATTAACCAAAATCAATAAAATAATATGATAATAAAAACAAAGTCCCTAATATCAGCTAATGACTGATATGGTATTGCTATATGGTGCATCCCTAACGATGTCTTCATCTACTGCAGGGGTGGCGAACGTCTGGTCTGGAGCGCCGACGCCTGCAGAGTTTTGATCAACCCTAATCAAAAACACACCGAACAAGCTAATCAAGCTACAGGCAGGTGAGTTTTAATTAGGGTTGGAGCTGAACACTGCAGGGCTGCGGCTCTCCAGGACCGGAGTTCGCCACCGCTGATCTACTGCAAAGACATTTATACATTTGTAAAAGTGGCTTATGTGTCCTAAAATGTCTGGAGCGGCTGTATTGGGTTTGTATTAGCCATTAAAAAACACCTATTAGTCAGCTAATATTATGGGCACCACTATGCGAAAGGGCCTCCCACCCACCCACCCTACTGTTGAGTGAGGCAGTGTGTGTGTTTTGGTTCTTCTAATTTAGTTCTTCCCCATCCTCCCACACGTTTAGTATAGCATATTCACACTAGGCTGTCCAAACATGGCTGAAAAAAAATTCTCGGTTAAGTATGTAACCCTCGTTCCCTGAAGGAGGGAACGGAGACGTCACGTAGGAGGACCGACGAAATTGGGATCTCGCTTAGAGGGACCAATCTACTTCGAGTGTAAACTAAACGAGCCAATGCACATTGGCATGCGATTATTGCATCCAGCTGCTGCTGATCACAGCGTGAGTATAAGTAGGCAGCAGGTGCAGCGCATATTCAGGTTTTCGCTGAGAAGCCAAGCCGTTGGACCGGCCGCTCAGCAGTGGTACAGCAGCCATCGCGACGGGACTTCTCCGTTCCCTCCTTTAGGGAACGAGGGTTACAATACGTAACAGAGACGTTCCCTTTCAGTCGGTCACTCCGAGTCACGTCAGAGGACCGACGAAATTGGATCCTACCAAAGGGCCACAGCTACCAGTGTCCTGTGGAAGCCACCTGCGCCCCTATTTTTTGGCGTAGGCCAGGGCTTCTTCACAAGAGGACCAGCTACTGCTGCAATGGCACTACCCAATGAGTAAGACTGGATAACACTAGGAAACGTACCCTTCTACTTGGAACAGGGGCGTTACGGAAGATCGAACCTTCCCGAAGGAGGTTTCGGAAACAAATACACACATGAACATCCCTTAGGAGCATATGGAAGAATGGAGGTGATTGAAACCTCTTGGAATGGCAGAAGTCTGCAGGGGAAACACAGACTCTGAGGCTATACCGTGGACTTTACAAATATGAGATCCACTTAGGTCTTACATATGGAACCCAGCCTTCTACCGGTTCTTGAGGATTCAATGAGTGAAGGCCTGGCGCGGATGCTCCGCCATGTTTGGCTGCCGAGGGGATGGAGGAGCTTAACAGGGTCTACTATATGGACTCTCTGTAGTGGTTTTAGCAAGCCGACCCGAAGCCAGGGCCACTCAGTGCTTTTACCCGTTCGAGGTGAGAACACAGGAGGATACCAGCTCAAAACGAAGGCTATAGAATCTAGCGAACAAGTTGGGGGTCGCCCAGCCCGCAGCTCCACAAATATCTGTCAGCGAGGCGCCACAAGCCAGCGCCCAGGAGGATGCAACACATCTAGTTGAGTGAGCTAGGCATACTGAGCGGGCAGGGCACACCCTGTGCCTGTTAAGCCAGGGTGATGGTATCCACTATCCAGTTGGCCATCCTCTGCTTTGAGTCGGCATTCCCCTTCTGCCGGCCTCCGGGACAGACAAAGAGCTGGTCTGAGGTCATGAAGCTTTGCGTCCGGTCTAAGTAGCACCTTAAGGCTCGGACGGGACAAAGCAAAACTATGGCTGGTTCTGCCTCCTCCGGGGGCAGCACTTGCAGGTTCACCAACTGATCCCTGAAGGGAGTAGCGGGAAACTTGGGCACGTAGCCGGGCCGGGGCCTCAGGGTTTACCTGGGAATCAGTCGTCCCGAACTCTAGGCACAAATCGTTGAACGAAAATGCGTGCAGGTCCCCTACCTCTTGATAGAGGCCAATGCCAGCAGGAGCAAAGTCTTCACTGAGAGGAACTTCAGCTCCACTGCCTGTCAAGGCTCAAACGGGGCCTGCTGTAGTGCTGTGAGCACCAGACTCAGGTCCCAAGAAGGTATAGAGGGGAGCCGTGGAGGAATTAACCTTCTCGCCCCCTTAAGGAACCATGCTTCCCTAACGACCTCCTTCTACGGGGTCGTGGTTAGCAGCGATCGCGGCGACATGAACTGTAAGGGTGGAGGGAGACAGCCTTCACTCAAACCCTTGCTGCAAGAAGGACAGCACAACACCGATCGGGCATCTCCGGGGGTCTTTCTCGGCGAGAAGAACACCACTCAACTAACAGGTTCCACTTCAAGGCGTAAGCTTGTCTCGTAGACGGTGCTCGCGCTGAAGTGATGGTGTCAACTACCCCATGGGGTAGGCCACCTAGAACCTCCGCATCCCATCCAGGAACCAGACATGAAGTTTCCAAAGGTCTGGACGCGGGTGCCAAACAGTGCCCCGTCTCTGAGTCAGTAGATCATTTCTCAGAGGAATCTGCCAGGGAGGGGCTGTCGCGAGGAGCATTAGTTCCGGGAACCAGGTCCGGGTAGGGCAATAGTGTGCCACCAAACGGACCTGCTCCTCGTCCTCCCTGACCATGCACAGCAACTGTGCCAGAAGGCTCAATGGGGGAAACGCATACTTGCGAAGGCCCGCGGCCAGCGGTGGGCCAGAGCGTCCGTGCCGAGTGTTCCCTCGGTTAGGGAGTAGAACAACTGGCAGTGAGATTTTTCTGGAGAGGCAAACAGGTCTACCTGTGCGGCTCCGAAACGTCCCCAAACCAGCGGACCGTCTGGGGATGGAGTCGCCATATTCTCCCGGGAGCGCAGCTCGGGACAACTCGTCGGCTGCCCGGTTGAGCAACCCAGGAATGTGAACAGCACGAAGCGACCTCAGATGCTTCTGACTCAAGAGGAGGAGATGGCGGGCGAGTTGCAACATGCGACGCGAGCGCAGACCACCTTGTCGGTTGATGTACGCAACAGTCGCTGTGTTGTCCGTGCGGACTAGTACATGCTTTCCTCGTAAGCGCCCTTTGAGACGGCTAAGGGCAAGGTGCACTGTCAGCAACTCGAGGCCGTTGATGTGCCAGTGCAGTCGGGGCCGCGTCCAAACCCCTGACACTGCAAGCCAATTGTACGTGGCCCCCCAACCGGTGGTTGAGGCATCCGTGCAAACAACAGAATGCCTGGAGACCTGCTCCAGGGGCACTCCCGGAGGATAGGAATGCAAGGTCTGACCACGGGGGGTGAAGGTTTGGCGGCAGGCCGGTGTAACTTGAACCCGGAAAGTGCGGCGTTGCCATGCCCACCTTGGGACTCGGCCTTGGAGCCAGTGCTGCAGCGGTCTCATAGGGAGTAGCCCCAGTGGCGTGACTGCCGCCGTGGCCGCCATATGACCCAGGAGCCTCTGAAACTGTTTCAGTGGGACCGCTGTCCTGCCGTTGAATGTATTCAAGCAGTTCAGCACCGACCGCGAACGTTCCTCTGTGAGGCGTGCTGTCTGTTCGACCGAGTCTAACTCCATACCGAGAAAAGAGATCTTCTGCATGGGGGAGAGTTTGCTCTTTTCCAGTTGACCTGAAGCCTCAAACGGCTGAGGTTTGTGAAAGCACAAGTCCCTGTGCTCGCACAACTGATACTGAGACTGGGCGAGTATGAGCCAATTGTCGAGGTAGTTGATGCGAATGGCCTGCTCTCTCGTGGGAACAAGGGCTGCCTCCGTACCTTTCGTAAAGACACGGGGCGACAGGAACAGCCCGAAGGGCAGGACCTTATACTGGTATGCCCGCCCCTCGAACGCAAACCGCAGGAATGGCCGGTGGCGCGGAAGGATCGAAACATGAAAATACGTGTCCTTCAGGTCGATCGCTGCAAAACAATCTCAGGGACGGATGCACCCGAAGATGCACTTCTGCGTGAGCATCTTGAACGGGAGACGGTGAAGGGCCCGGTTCACGACGCGCAGGTCAAGATAGGTATCATAACCCACCTGTTTTCTTGGGTACTATGAAGTAGGGGCTGTAGAAGCCGGTCTTCATGTCGGCTGGAGGGACCTGCTCTATCGCGTCCTTCGCCAGTAGGATTGCGATCTCTGCACACAAGACAGGGGCATCTACTGCTTTCACTGACGTAAAGTGGACGCACCTGAACTTGGGAGGGCGCCGGGCGAACGGAATCGCATAGCCGAGCCTGACGGTTCGAAGGAGCCATCGAGTCGGGCTGGGTAGCTCAAGCCAGGCTCACAGACACCGCGCTAGTGGCATCAAAGGAACTACAGGCGTACCCGCAGCGGGCAGCGTGAAAGAACGCAGGGACCAGGCCCGGGCGTCTCTTTGCCGGTCCGAGGCGGGGTCTGAGTGTGTGCAAAACACTGCACATGCGTTTTGAGCAGAGGGGGCGTGGTGGGTAGTCGTGGTTAGTACTACCGATGAGGACCACTGCGCTCACATATACTGAAGAGCAGTTCCCTCCACCTCTGGGTTGCCCGTCTCAGGGCCTCTTGCTCTTGCGCTTGCTGCCAGGTTTGGTGGGGGCCTGGACGGGTGGGGCGGCTGCCCTGTGACCGGTTCCACGGCACAGCTTTGCTGGAGGCCGAAGGAGCTCTGCTCTTGTTTTGGCGGTGGAAGGGGGGGCCGCCCTCGGCGACGGCAGCAGCTGAACACCGGCAGGATGTACCTGATGGCCTCAATCTGCTCTGGTCAGCGGAGAACCGCTAGGCACGTTCTCCACCGTGTCGCCGACAAGCCGGCATGGGACACGGGGGCATTCAAGAATCTTGTCTTTTCCGTCTCGCGCATGTCAGCCAGTCACAACCAGAAATGGCACTCCCCGACCACCATAGTGGACATCGCACGAACCAGAGACCGCACCGTAACCTTCGTCACTCGCGGCGCAAGGTCCGCCGCGGTGCGGAGTTCTCTACGAACTTCCGGGTCGTGACCACCCTCAAGCAAGTCCCTTAGTGCCTTGGCCTGGTGCACTTGCAATCACGCCGTAGCGCGTAAGGCAGAGGCAGCTTCTCCACAAGCCATATAAGCATCGCTGGACAGACCAGACGAGTACCTACAGACCTGGGAGGGGAGGCACGGTTTGCCCTGCCAAGTGGAAGCTGTATTAGGACACAAATGCATCGCAACCGACCGCTCCACCGGGGGGAACCTTGTAACTCCTGACTGCCCCACCATCGAGGGTGGTGAGGGAGGAGGAATCAGCAGATCGGTTTCCGGCAGTAAAAGTGCCGTCCACGACCTGTTGAGCTCCACATGCACCTCCGGGAAGAAAGGCACCAAGGCGGGGCGCTGAGAACCAGCACGGACCGCCCCGGGAACCAATCGTGCAATCTTGAGGGCTCGGGACACGGTGGAAGTGTCCACTCGAGCCCTACCCCTACGGTGGCACGGGAAAGCATAGAATTATGTCTGGATTCCGTCCAGGCATTGCTACGGTTACCAGGAGGAGAGCAGCGCAGCGAATCTTCCTCTCAGAAAGCTCTGGCTCACCCTCCGATGTTGCAATCGACATCCGATCGTCGGGGGGGGAGCCTCGGAAGAAACAGGTGGTACCCCCCGGGAGGGTCCAGCCTGCTCTTTTTGAGAGCTCCGCTGGTTTCGAAGTGCCGGCGGGCTTGGGCATCCCCGGAGTGGAATTCCTCACCGTGACCCTAAGACCAGTCCGCCCACCGCCAGAAAAAGGACGCCCCCGGCTGCCACCAGAGGGAACCCCAGCTCTAGGCAGTGGCACGGGCACTCCGCCACCTTGCAGGTAACGGAGTCCGGTCCGCAAACTCTGAGATGGTCATACCCCCGCAATGGGAGCATGAGCCATCCACGAAAGCCACCTCCGCGTGCTTCATGCCCAGGCACGAGAGACCGGCGGTGCAGATATCGTGACCCATGCACCCACGCCCATGGTAAGACCGCCATCACCAGACCGCCCCCCCCCCCCCCCCCCGGGGATACGTTGTCTATAGGCAAGCCCACATCGTCTTTATTAAAGAGTAAGTCAATTGCCAAGCAAGAGTCTTAGAAAGAGCACCCGCCGAAATTGCTCTTTTAGGGGAAAAAGCTCTTTTAGCTTGCTGAGGCGCACAGGGGAGATGATCTTTTGCAACACGAACAGGGGGTAGTGCAGCCTGATGTGAGCAACCCACTCGACACGGGAAACCACCAACGCTGAAGCGCCGTCCGCCAACACGAAGAGCTATCCAAGAGCGCACTGAACTCGTTCAGTCTTCTCTCAGTAGAGTAGTCAGGAGCCGAACGATGTGATCGCTCGGCTCCGAAGCGAAAAGCAGAATATGCGCTGCATCTGCTGCCTACTTATACTCACGCTGTGATCAGCAGCAGCTGGATGCAATAATAGCATGCCAATGTGCATTGGCTCGTTTAGTTTACACTCGAAGTAGATTGGTCCCTCTAAGCGAGATCCCAATTTCGTCGGTCCTCGGACGTGACGTCGAGAGTGACCGACGAAAGGGAACTAAATTCGAATTTTGTACTTAAATATCAAAATTATTTAAAATGCATAATTTCAGTTAGGGTATAGAAAAGCTTTTGGCTTTTCCCCTGAGGCCACAAGAGGGTGCATCGAGCAAAATATTATTAATGCACATTTATTCAAAGCATAAGATAACGACTATCTGTGAAAAAAAGTGCATAATGTATAAAATAATGTTTAAACCAATTATAATTAATTAAGTTGCTTAAAAAACTATAAACAAAACAGCATAATGTATGCATAGTTTAATACAAAGAGACGAAAATCAATCACACAGAGTACTTTTTCATTTAAAAACATGACATGCAGTGGGATGGGGAAAAACCCCCACCATAAAGTCTCGAGATATGTTTTTTCAAAGTTGAAATTGCATTAATTTTACATGGCTTTCTAAAAATGCGGCTCTCTTGTGCAAGACGCAAGTGCAACGGTGATAGATGTCCCTATAGAAAATGTGATAAATATGAGTTCTGTGTGAACGGCTTGGTTTCAGTTTGATGTAAACAAGATCTTCTCCGCATTGATGTTCTCTTTTCCAGCACTTTTTTTTTAATGAACAACGAAGCAGCTCCGCATCTAGTGGCTTCACTATTTTTTTCATGGGAGCCGCACTGATAGGACAAAGTCAATCAGAGAGCCACGTTTACTGCGAAGTATCAAAAGTTACATCCAGTCATAAATAGATACAGTCACCAAAACAGTTTACAAATGTCATACCTGATATGCAATGCAATGCAATAACAAAAATGGGTATCTTCTTAACCTTTACCAGTCAGATTTGTAACTGAGACAAGATGATTTCAAAAAAGTAGGGATACCGTAAGGCTTGACGGCCTTAAGTTATTTAATTTTTTTATCTCGCCATCTTGTATTCTAACATCCAAGTGACAGTTCGGGCGTTAAGACACTATGTAGATTACAACTAAGTCAGGATGTCATGGACGTTGGACAGAGCAAGTGTAAATATATTTTTAGTCTATATTTCCATCTTGTAATGCCGCTGTTTTAGGAATTTTTTTTTATATATAAATTATTATTTGTAATAGAGCAGACACTGTCTGAATGTGTCTACACCGGATGCAACAGTTGTCGTGTCGTGCCACGCCCCGCTGCGCTAAAAGTCTGTCTACACGATGTGACAAAGCAACAGTTGCAAATCATCTGAACGTAGTGTCAGTATAGTTCATCATAAATAGAATGAGGCATCAGTTTACTGTCGGGGATTTGTCGTGTCACGCCGCATTCAGTGTAGACAACATCACTGGGTTCTATTGTCTTTTGTTGGATCGCGCCACTCACGTCCGGTGTAGACATGTTGTGAGTTTTTTTAATGGGTTATGTTATAGCCCTGCTTGTTTTTAATGTTTTTATGAAATATCTGTATTGACTGCACGATCATATCATCGTATTATTTAATGCCATGCGAGCCACAAAGTAAAGCTTGGCAAACCACGCAATGAGTAACTGTGATAGGCTAACAAGAACATTATAATGTAACGACACTTACATCGTCATCGCATCTCGTGCGCCACTGATAAGGCTGCCTCCTTAATGCACAACTAAAATTCGAATGCAAAGTTTTTGCATTCGAATGTGGATTTTTATTTTAAATTCGACAAATATTCGAAATTCTAATTTTTTTTCACAGCCCTAACGCACACCATTGCCATAACACATACGAATCAAAAATTAAGACAATTAATCACAGAGACAGTGCCATGCTTCCCATCAAACTCTTGCTTGTTTTGCCTCGTGCACACAAACTCTGTTCAGCACCACGGACAGCGCATGGCAGAAATGCAGCGTTTGCTTTGCACTGAAAGTTTGTTGCATTGGCGAATGTTGTTGTCTGCTTACCATCTCTGTTAATACGCTTTTGCAGTTTAGTAGAAAGAGAGACAGATGGATGGATGGAACGATGGATTACTTGACAGGCCTCTATTCATGCACTAATGGCTTCACACATTCAGGAAGAATGTGTATGTGTGTTTTGGTTGTGCATATTTTTTTTCAAGAACCATGTTTGTTCTTGAACAGATGTCAATTACGCTGACAGGACTATACTTTGCTTTGTCACACCCCGCTAGACAGACAAATAAAGGCCTTTCATTAAACTGTCTCAGACCTTTATTCTGCATAGAATTGAGCGAATTCATGGTAATTTGTTTATTTGTTTGTATGTGTGTGATGCTCTTTGTGCAAATAAATAGATTGTGGACAGTCACAGACCTGTTTGAAATAGGCGCATTTTGCCCCAGGGCTGTTTGGAAGTTTGAAGTGCTTAACAAATATTCAGTTTATCTAACATTTAGTGTGTGAGAGAGAGAGAGAGAGTTTGTATAAGATGGGGTCAGATCTGCCTTTGATGTTGCTCAATTTGTTATTTTTCTCTCTAATATCAGTCGGTTTTTGGCTTTGGTTCCTGAACACAGAACAGATGGACAGCTGGAAATAATAGACTTCAGCAAGTTGTGAGACATCTCTAGAATTTCTTAATTATCTGGAGATTATAACATGTGCTCAAGTTTTCTTTCTAATTATTAGAATATATCTTTCATTGCATACACTTACATACATATGCACAAGCTCAATCATAAAAAAGTAATCCATATGAATTGAGTGGTTTAATCCAATCTTCTGAAGAGACATGTTTGCTTTGTGTGATGATTTTTTTCCCTCACATATAAACACTGATCAGTGCACATATATCAAAACATTAAATACGGAAGCTCATGCATGTTCAAACATTTGCAAGAACCAATGAGGTTGTTTTCAATAGTGTTGCGTTTCCGTGTTTACCATATTTGATGAGCTCTGTGTGCAGAGTTAAACTGAACGGAACTGAATGGCAGTGAATCAGTTATCTGGAATAATAAGTCAAATTGATTCAAACTGAACTCAACTGAGTTGAATCAAACTAAATTTAACCAATGCTCAGGAATAAAGAGTTGAACCATACTGAATTGAATAAGAACTGATAAGAATAATCTGAATAAACTGAATTGAGTCAAACCGAAATTACGGAATCAAAGACTAGGAATAATAAGTTAATTCAATCAAGGGTAATGAGGCGAACTGAGTCATGTTGAACCAAACTGTATGATCAGAAATAATCAGCTGAACCAAACTGAATTCAGGGGAATGTACTGGAATAAAATCAAGGAGCAAAAATAATGAAGACCAAGAAGCATAGAAAAATGAGAGGCTTCTCTATCAAAAGACGGACATGATAAAACAAAAACAATTTGAGAGAAATAGAGAGATAAGACCGCTGTGAAAGCTGATCTGTTAAATGAGGCCAAAAAAGCAAAGACAGAGGCTAAATTTGACCCTGCAGGGCTTGACAGGAGTGAACGACAGCCAAATTAAAGCAAGAATGACATGAAAAGAAAGACATTTTTTTCTTTATCTCAACCAAACTATTCTCTTCTGCAACATACATGTACAGGACCAGTAAAACTGATTTTCTGATTTCTTCTCTCATCCAGGACTTTTCGGATCTTTCCTTAGCACTTCATCTGTGTTCTCTCAAACTGTTCTTTTCATAACTGTTCATCACTCATCACATTAGGTCCAAGCAGGAGAGGAATAGGAGGGAAAACTGCATTAAATCCTCCATTAACTCCTCAGCTTCTATTGGAATCCTCTTGAGAAATCCCCTATTTTCTCTCTAGTTTTGCTTAGTAATTGGGTTTTGATCCCTTTGTAGAACACAGTGTGTGACATATGTGAGTTGAGGGCATCCCTGTGTGTGTTTGCAGGAATACTGGCAACATAGTAGAGACAAATTGTCAGTGTAGTCAGCTCTGAAAGGGATTGAATTCAGATCTAACATCATTGCTCTTTTTACCACAGGATCTTTTTTTATATTCTTACTTTGACATCATCTTCTGTCTCTCATGTAGTCCCTTTACACTCTAGATCTCTTTCTGTACTGTATGTCACATAAAAATACACACAAACCCCCTCTTTTCTGCACTTGCTTTGCACTTGTTTCTTTCTGTCATACGACACATTCCTGTCTCATGCTCCATTGCGTATGCTAAAACAGTGTTTATTGGTGCAGTGAGCGGTATGCACTGCTGTTTTGATAGCTGCAGTCTAGGGGCCTATTCCAGTGCAGGAGCTCTGTTATGGCCTGAACTGCAGCTGTCTGAAACGCTAATGCATTTATAGACGCCATCAGCAAAGAACCGAGTGCTTTCAGACAATACAGATTACAATGCAAACTTCCCACGGCCTATGAGAGTACTAAACAATGCTGCCAATGAAGTGGACAATTATGGGCCCCAGTTGATCTTGATGCTTTGTTCTTTGTTATAGCATCACAATAATGTTTTGCTTTGTATCTGTTTGTTTATTTGTTATCATAATTGGTGTTTGTTAAGGAAAATATAATGATTTATATACTTATATATCATTTATATATTGAGATACTTAGGATTAGATGGATAAAATAATAAAACAGGATAAAAAAATCATGGAGGACCACTGTCCTGGAAATCTAACCAAAGTCTTCAGGATTACTTGGATTACAGGCATATGTATTTGATTAGGGATGAAACTAAACTCTACGGGACCAGAATTGCACATCCCTGCTCTAAAGCAACTCAGCACAACTTAGTGACTATATAGCAACACACTAGCAACCACATTGTAAAACCACTCAGAACAACTTAATGACTGTATAGAAACACCATAGCAACTGCATAATTGCACTCAGAACATTTTAGCAACATAGCAATTGCCAGTTTTGCAAATGCAAGGACTACTCACATTTTTCCTAGGATAATTAATATTTGGAATTTACAATAACTTGGTCTGTTTCCTAATGCCATACAAATATTGAATAATTGCATGTGTTGTGACCTGTCAGTTGATTATCTAAATATCTCTCTCTTTCTTTCAGACTAATATCCCCTTCCTGCAGAATGTATTGAGCAATAGCCAGTTCCTGTACGCCACAGTTGACACCCAGTTTATTGATGAGAACCAGAAACTTTTCAACCTCAAACCTACACAGAACAGAGCCCAGAAACGCCTGCCCCCACTATCGGGTCAGTGTGGTGTGTGTGTGGGTGTGTGTGTGTGTGTGGGTGTGTGTTTGTTGTGTGTGTGTGTGTGTGTTTGTGTGTGTGGTCATTCATCATTGTTTCGCACCTGTGATAGCCTAAAATGTATGTGAGTGCATTTGTTTAAACATCTGCTGTTTTTCTCCACAGGTCACATAATGGTAAATGGACCCATGACTCCTATTCCAGTGAAAGCCAAATCCTCATCTGTTGATCCAGTTGTTCCTTCTGTTTCTCTGGGTATGACACACCACACACACACACACACACACACATACTATTTTGAACTCTAGGTTACAATGATTTCTTTATCAGCAAGTTTTAAAGAATGTCTCCGTGTCCAACTAATCTCATGAGAAATTTAACTATTTTTAAAGTTGCTGAGTTTATATTAATTCATGCTATCTTGATTTGTACGGAAGTTTTAAGCGGCCATGCATTATTTTTTTTTCCCTTCTTGTTTTCTCGTTATAACGACTTATTTTCTCGTTTTATCGACATAACGAGAGTTGTTTTCTTGTTATAACGACTTATTTTTCTCGTTATATTGACATTAACGAGAGTTGTTTTCTCGTTATAATGACTTAATTTTCTCGTTATATTGACATAACGAGAGTTGTTTTCTCGTTATCATGACTTAATTTTCTCGTGATCTCGACATAATGGGAGTTGTTTTCTTGTTATAACGACTTTATTTTCTTGTTATATCGACATAACTAGAGTTTTTTTCTCGTTATAACGACTTATTTTCTTGTTATATCGTCATAACGAGAGTTGTTTTCTCGTTATTACGACTTATTTTCTCGTTATATCGACCTAACGAGAGTTGTTTTCTCGTTATAACGACAAATATTTTTTTTTTTTTTACAATGATTGTTTGATCTACTTTTGTTATAGTAACGAACTCAATCTGATGGACAGATAAACCATGTGCTCTTACTGTAGCCTATGTCGTGGATATTTCAGCAAATTTTGCTTCGCCTAGTAATAACGTCTACAATACAAAAATAAAGGCTGATCAATCACGGTTGATATTTCCAGATACAGTACGCTAAACATTTTGTTTGTGTAACTAGCATGTTTAAATGATCAAAGCAACACCGCAAACACAGACGGAGCGCCTTCAGGATGCAGAACTATTATAAAATCTTTTAGAGCTGCTTGGATTCAACTCACTTTCAATTGTCATTTTATTTGAAAGAAAATTATATATAAATTGTAATTTTTAGTAGTCATTATATGCTGTTACCTGATATCATGTGCGTTACCAGCTTCGTTTTGAAAAGTGCGTTCATGTGTACTATGTGTATCTTGTGTGTGTGTGTGTGTGTGTGTTCTGTGTGGTTTCCACAAGGAAATGTAGAAAACACAAAAGATTACAACACTGTAGAACATCACTGAATTAAATTAGCTTATACACTTTACATATAAATCACTTTTCTTATCAATATACATTTAATGATTAACACTAAAGATTAATAATAAGGAAAAGAGGCACTTACAAATAGCCTACGTCGTTGAAGCCCGTCCTACTGTATATAAACAGAACACCCCCGCTTATTAACTAACAATAATGTACCTCAAAGAAGCACAAATAAGATATAGGTGCAAACAGAATACAGTGACGTCAACCTTGGTTTTAATAAGCAGTTATTATTTTATGACACAGAACGCGTTGGTGAAACTCATGCATCTAGCAAGAACTTAATACACAAAAGAGTCATATTAAAGCATTTAACATTTATGAATGAATTGAATGTCAGTAGCCTAATGAACAATACTGTACAAATTATAGCGATCACGAGGTCGTTCATGTTCTATCCCAAACGCGTACAGTAAAGTGGACATACATTATAGCCTACAACACCCCATCAGTTATGTTCAGGTCAATAGTGCCACCTGTTGGTGCAGTTTTGTAACTTGGAGAACAACTTTTTTTATGTCGATATAACGAGAAAATTAATGTTGTTATAACGAGAAAACAACTCTCTTTATGTCGATATAACGAGAAAATAAGTAGTTTATAACGAGAAAACAACTCTCGTTAGGTCGATATAACGAGAAAATAAGTCGTAATAACGAGAAAACAACTCTCGTTATGACGATATAACAAGAAAATAAGTCGTTATAACGAGAAAAAAACCGCTTTATTCGTGTGTTATAACTATAACACATCTATTGCAAAACCAAGTCATAAGTATCCTCCGTCACCAATTCTGCAAAAAAGTAAAACAGTAAAAATGTCCATTAGAGTGATATTAGAGTGGTTCTACAGTTAAAAATTGTCATTAAGTGATATTAAGTGGTTCCGTACAGTTAAAAATTGTCATTAGAGTGTATTATAGGGTGTTGCCTGCGCATTTTTTAATTGACATTTTCAATCATGAAGAGTGGAGGCTTTAAAGGGGTCATAGGATGCTACATGAACTTTTCCAAGTTGTTTGAACTGAAATGTGTGTTGGCAGTGTGTGTACACAACCACTCTATAATGATAAAAATCCAACCAGTGTTTTTTTTTTTATCTCGTTAAATCATTTCCCCTTTCTCAAATCGAGCCGATCTCAGATGATGTCACACAGACAGGCCCCTCCCACAATAGTTTGACAGTAGTGTTTCAGCACAGACTGGATTGGTGTCTTACCTTAGACCCGCCCTGATTGAGCTGTCATCAGTCCGCCATTGTTTCATCGCCGGAGCAGATGTAGACAAGAATGACTCCCAAGCGATTGAGGTCTTCTGTCGTTGGATGTAATAATGAACATAGCAGAAGTCATTTACTCCCGACATCTTAGCCGCTGAACTCGCAGTGGATTACATTTGTTTCTGAAGGGAATGCACCCCCAATCTACATAAATGCATCTATTTTCGCGCGAATCATTCGTGATCCAGCCTCACCTACAGAAGAAGTGAGTGTAAGGTTTTTTTTAATGAATCTTTGCAAATCACCTTTACTAATAATGTGCTGATTAGCAAGTTTCACAATGAATGCGGCTAAAGTTTACAGTCTCATGAGAACAGGGGCAGGGTGAGCAGAGCTCATTAACATTTAAAGAGACATGCACCAAAACGGCTCAGCTGTTTTTGACAGGGTAAAAAGGGTGTTTTTTTACACTACCATTGAGGAATTTTAACCAAGCTATGTTACAGACTTTTCATTAAGACCCTAAAGAATCATATCAACTTGTGGAAAATGGGCATCCAATGACCCTTTTAAAGAGCTTCAGAAAGGGTGCAACAAGCACCATAAAAGCCTCAATTAAAAGGGGTCCCATATGACCTGTGCCTATCGCTGGGTGATATGGCCAAAAATTATCACATTATTTTTTTTCATATCAGTCGATATCGATAATTATCACGATAAATGTTAAATCTTTATTTCTTTCAAGTTTAAACCCAGATTTTGGCTCCAAAGTGAAAGTTGTAGAAATCAGACCATTAAGTTTCCTTAACAAAATAAATATCTTAGTAGAAACATTTATTTCTTAGTTTCTGCATGTTCTGAATGTGATATTGTTTCAAATCAAGAAATAGGTTTGTGTTGCTTGATAATATTAATAGTAATATTAGTTTTTTGTCTCTTAGAATTGCACATTTGATAATAGTAGTAGCTTGAGTTATGATGCAGAGGTAAATTTTTGTTCATTATCAAAGTCAGTAACATCTGTAAAAATTGTAGCAACCTCATTTTTACCTCAGTAAAAATTTCACCTCAGTTTTTTTTTTTTTGATTAATCATTGGTCTTCCATAGTAGCATACATTAATCATGATAAATAACTATATGACTTTTAGGTATTTGTATGAAAAACAGTAGTCTAAAACATTTGTAATAGGCCTAAATGCCACCATGCTATAGCTTTGTCACAAAAATATTGTGTTGTTCGCTAAACTCAAGCGCTTCACACTGGATCTCACAGCGCTGTTTAGTGCTCGCGTGACCAAGACTCGTCAGGCATCTGCTGGTAAACTTTCGCTGTGCTGCTGTTTTGAACCTTGAGCGGTCCGTGTGCCGCGATTCAAATGAGTCGCGCTCTTTCGTTCCGCTTTTGGCTCATGAACACTATATCAAACATATATCGAACTCTTCATATCGTTTTATCGAGAAAAGTTATATCGTGATAATTACCGTTATCGATTTATCGCCCAGCCCTACCTGTGCACTATATTCTAAGTACAGTATTTAGAATCCCTACAATAGTTCTATGTGAGGAAGAGACACAAATGTCAGTGATTATCCACCAATACTTCTCCCTTCTATTGAGCTGTTCACTGTTGCATCCAGATCATTAGCCATTAGGTTAACCTTGAGAATCAAAGTAAATGAACCACACTTTGCTTCTTTTCTTGTGAGTTAATCTTTTCGGTGAATAAAGACTTTTTATTCAGCCTGTTCTTCACACAAAGCTTTCATACGACTTCAGAACACAACATACAGTAAGTCATGTGGACTGCTTTCATAAGACTTTTACAGTGGTTTTGCATCCTTTAGGAAGGATGCAATTCTGAAACCATAACACTTACATCAATTTTCTAAACAAAAATAACCACATTTAAATAACACTTTACTTTAGGGACCAATTCTCACTATTAAGTAGTTGCTTATTAGCACATATATTACTATAATATTGGATGTTTATTAGTACTTATAAAGCACATATTAATGCCTAATTATGACAAGATTTAGATCCTTTAATCCTACCCATACGTAAACTTAACAACTACTTTACTAACTATTGATAAGCAGCAAATTAGAAGTTTATTGAGGCAAAAATCGTAGTTAATAGTTAATTAATATTGAGAACTGGTCCCCAAACTAAACATATGACCGTTTTTTGTGTGTTTACATGAATGAAAGTCTAAATTAAATAAGACTAAATGAATAATTGTTATTTTTGGCTAAACTATCTGTTTAATTTAGTGTCATTGTTCCTTTTAGATTATTTTTAGTTCTTTTTAGTTTTAGTTTAGTTTAGTTTTACTCCCCAATATTGCACACACATGTCTCAGGTTACGGACACACCTGCCACATCAAAAGTGTACCACAACAGATCATTTAATTTAATAATTAATAATAATTTATGCATTTAGCAGACGCTTTTATCCAAAGCGACTTACAGTGCGTTCAGGCTATACATTTTTTACCAGTGTGTGTGTTCCCTGGGAATCGGACCCACGACCTTTTGCGCTGCTAACGCAATGCTCTACCACTGAGCCACAGGAACATTATGTTTGTGGAATTCATACTCTTGTTTATAACTACCATAAACATTGGCAGCACTGCCCCCACTGTCTTCTCTCTCTTTTCTCTCTCTCTGTGGATGAACGAGAGTGTGATAATGCAGCTTTAATCCTTCCCTTCTCTCCAAATGAAAGAGGGATCCGGCCACATTAGAAATCTCATTACAGGGGTTTAGGTGTGTGTGTGAGCTGCATACCGCACTCCCTCTGTGTGTGTGAGAGAGATTCCTAAGGGATAGATATGTGTATGCCTATGTGTGTGCAATTAATTTAGCCAATTTTCTCCTGTTCTCATTGGCATACCTTTTTTCTTGTTTGTTGAACATGATGTATAAAATAATTCCCAAAGGACCCTTGATGGATTGCATGCATGCAAGTATGCATATCCAAAAAAAAGTTTCCCCACTTTCTTGCCATTCTCAGTGGGACTTGCTGTAGTTTGCCGAGCATGTACAAAATCATCCCCCTGCACAATTGGACCAAATATGTGTTGTGTATGTAGGAGTTTGTATGGAAAAGGTCTGTATGACTGTGTCTGTGTAAGTAGGTCACATCTGTAGTAGGTGTACCCCAAGCCTCCTGAGATGCTCCTCTGCATTGTGTGTTGCATATGCGTTTCAGACACACAATGAGCGATAAATAGGCTTTGGCCTTCATCTTTCCTTTCATATGGCCGCCAGCGTTCCATACAGAGAAATTCTCACAACAGCACATACATTTAAACTCACATGTGGGTGTATTTATGCCTTGAAATATGCAAATCTATGCATCAATGTCTTACTTACTGCACTTCTATCATTGGTCTCCCCCGTCCTTTTTTATCTCATACTCCCTCTCTCATTGGACAGCGTGATTTGATTTGATTTTCGCTTGAATAAGCTAGCAACCCACCCAGTTTTTCTAGTTTTTATGTGTTTGCCTCATTTGCATTAATGGAGAAAGTCGGTATGTCCGACTTTGTTTGTAATGGAAGTTAACAGTACCACCACCTGCTTGCTGGGTTAATGGCCCCTCAAACTTCCAAATCTGAAACCTATAAATAGTAGGAATTTCCCATTGTCTGTTGGTTGGCAGGTGTTCTTGTAGCTTTGGCACTGACCCGTGAGCTCCAGGCAGAGAAACAATGCTTAGGTTTAGCAGAGAAATGTGGTCTGATTTAAACTATTCAGCACATCACTTTCTTCCTGTTCTCCTCAGCAAACGTTTATGTGGTGTTCCTGTTCTTATTTAGAGTTTACTTTGATTGGCTGCCAAAACGAGACGATGCATGACAGGGAATCAGTGAGAGGTGTCAGTGGCACTCATTTAATTGATCACCTGTTTCAAAGCTCACAATGAGAAGCAGTCAGATTACTGCAACGTCAGCTGTTTGTCAAAGACTGTCAGTAGTTAATGGTAGATAAATAGTAAATACAGTCCCTAGGAGTGTACGATATGTATCTGTGATGCTATTGTAATTGTCATTTTAAATGTGTGAGTTGGTTCTGCAACTTAAATGGTCTAAAATAGCAGTTATAAATTTCCAAGCAACACACACCAGCTTTTTATTGAATAAATAAATCAACAGTTTTTAATTATTTGGGTGAGTCAATAATTCAATGATTCTTTCATAAAGACAGTCACTTGCTTTGTTCCTGAGTGATTCAGCCTTATGAATGAAACAGTTGCATGAATGCCTCAATGACTCACTCATCTAGTGAATTCCCACCACTTACTGGTGATTGTTATTGTTGTAATTGACCAAATCCCACAAAGTATTGAGATATTATTTTTGGTAAATACTGTATTGTACACCCCTAATAGCCCCCTACTTTTATCAAGATGTTCTGAGTTGGTCAGATGGCTTTATGTGTGTGCTGCATAAACAAATAATTTTTTCTTCCTTCCAGGTGAGCCGCCCCCGCCACGTGGCTGTCCGGGAGACATCCATGTTCGCCAAGGCCAGCCCTCTGGTATGAGGCGTTTTTGACTCACGGCGCCAATTCCGGACAGCCCAGGGACTCCGTAATCGATGGGAACTACCTTTCAGAGATGCCCACCAGTCCCTGCTGGCCACTCGTGTCAGGACACACGACCTCAAGAAGATTGCTCCATTCGTGAGCCACAACTTCAATAATCTCTTCAGCCTGGAGAACTGGGGAGGCATGTGACATATTCACATAGTCTTCAGTCATTTCCTAAGACACATACATTCATGCCGAAGGAGCTAAATAATTCAACCATTTTTTTAGATGTTTTGACTTAATGGGGAACACTTGACGTCTTTGACATTACCTTAATATCTCTCTTGCTTTCTCTAGGAGCTACATTTGATGTAGCAATGCGTTTTCTGTGGGAATGTCCGTGGAAGAGACTTCAGGAGCTCCGAGCTCTGATTCCCAATGTCCCATTTCAGATGCTGCTACGTGGAGCCAATGCTGTGGGATACACAAACTACCCTGATAATGCAGTTTTCAAGTGAGATTATAGGCTAAGTTTGCTCACAAATGTAACAAATGCACCAGTAATCTCCCAAGTTGTACTAATTTGGTAAAGATGCTCATATTCATTTGTGCAATATATTGGACATAGATGTATCATACCCCTAACAACTACATAGCACCACAGTAAAATTCTCTCAGAACTCATTATCAGCTGCATATCAACATGCTAAGAACCTCTCAGCACATCTTAGCAACCACACTTTGTCATAGCAATGAGTTTCTTAGAATTTCCACATTCCATAGTAAAAGCAACATCTGATGATAACTGTTGGAAAGTACATCATATTCTGGCAAGCATTAAAATGTCTGATGTCAATGGCTTGACTTGAATGTGCATTCACACAAATGTCTCTCTTTACTCTTATAAACCATAAATGTCAGTTTTGAAGGAGTTGCCTGTAGTGCAGAGCTGACAACCTTATTTCCATTTATCTTCACTTTGTCTTTCTCTAGATTCTGCGAGGTAGCCAAAGAGAATGGAATGGATATCTTTCGTGTTTTTGACTCCTTGAATTATATTCCCAACATGCTTTTGGGCATGGAAGCAGCAGGGGCGGCTGGAGGCGTGGTGGAGGCGGCTATTTCTTACACAGGAGACGTGTCTGACCCCATGAGACAGAAATACTCACTGGAGTACTATCTGAAGCTGGCCAATGAGCTAGTTAAGGCTGGAACACACATACTGGCTATTAAGGTAGATCACGTGTACAAGGAAAAAACACGTACACAGAATTGGCCTGACAATCATATGTTTCACATTCACAGAGGCAGAGGTGAAGGATTTGCTAATATAACCGCTGTTTTTTGTGTCAGGACTCTTATAGCATGATATTTTCAGCTGTGTTTGGCAGTTACTCAAGGGTGTAATGACTGAAGACATTGACAGTACTACTCATTCTCACTCTGTTATTTCGGTTTCTTCTCTCTTTTTCTGTGTTGAGCCGCTTGCGCACGGAGCTCTCTTTGTAATGACAGTGATCGTCATAATGTGGTTTTCTTTTCTGTGGGGTGCACTTGAGTGGTTAAAAGCAGCTCTGCTCTTTTTTCTTCCTAGGACATGGCTGGCCTGCTGAAGCCCGAAGCCAGCCGTTTACTGATTGGAGCACTGCGTGACCATTTCCCTGATGTCCCTATCCATGTTCACACTCACGATACTGCAGGTGCGGGAGTCGCGGCAATGTTAGCCTGTGCACAAGCAGGTGCAGATATAGTGGATGTAGCAGTGGACTCCATGGCAGGCATGACTTCTCAACCAAGCATGGGTGCCATCGTAGCCTGCACCAAAGGAACCAAACTTGATACTGGTGAGTGGACAAGAAACGTGTAAATGTATGGTAAAAAAAAATTTGTGTAGTGATGCATGAAGCTCTGTTCTCACAGAAGTCACTTTCAACATGGCACCTTTCTGTTGCAACTTGAACACAAGCCAAATCTGTGGGGTAACTGTTTTGCCCTAAAGCTAAACTCCCAATCGCATGGATTCCTGTTAAAATTTTTGCGAACTGACTGAGAAAATCCCCCTAATAGCAATAGATATGTAAAGCACTAAAAATCACTAAAAGTGGCTTAAGATATTGTATATGACATATGTGTTATGATTTACTATTTATCTTTAAACATTTATTCCATCTGCGCTATTGTTTAGTTCTTGGACTATGTAGACATGCACTCTGACATCTTTATCCACTGCAATTCATCTGAAAGAGTATTTAATAGCAGTTCAGCTTTAAAAAAAGAGTCAGAGCCATAGGCTAGTGGGCAGAGCTCTTGACATATCAACGCTTCGGGGGACCCAAGTTTGACTCGTGGACTTTTTCGTTCCTGTTCTTGTCTCTCCGCTCCTATCACCTGTCTATCCGGTTTCAAATAAAGTAAAAAAAAAAAAACGTAAACATTTATTTATATTAAATACCTTTCAAAAAGGTTGGGGCGAAGAGGATTTTTGGTTTGTGAAAAATACAGTGAAAACGGTAACATTGTGTAATTATTGCAATCAAGAAAAAAATGTTTCCTATTTTAAATACATTTTAAAATGTAATTTATTGTTATCATGACAACTGAATTTTTAGCATTTATTCCCTTAAGAAAATTAACTATGGTTTTACCACAAATAAAACCAAAAAACTATGGTTACTATAGTTGAACTGTGATAACCGCAAATTACTTTTTACACATAAACACATTTTTCTAGTCTTCAGTGTCACATGACCCTTCAGAAATCATCATAATATGTGGTTCTTGAAACAAAATGGACTTGGGTCCACCCCAACCCCCCACCCACACTTTTATGTTTACATAAAGTGTGTTTCTGGCCTAGGTCAGTACATGTGCAGTTTAATTCAACAAGCTGCCCATGATCAGTTTAATGTTGCCTAAGTTGCAGGCAGGCTCAATTGATTAATGATGTCTAATTAGTCAAGTCGCTAAGCACATTAATCAAGGGACCCAGTAGGGGTTGTCGTCATATATCAATACATTTGTACTTTTATACAGTTGTGTGCATGTGTGCTGTACTGTCCGTGCGAGTGTGATAATTGCCATATTCTGAGAGGCATGTTAAACAAAAGGCCTACTGTAGCAAACAGAGGAATGTGTTGACACACATTGGACATAGACTAATGACAGAGAAGAAAAGAGAGGTAGAGAATCTTCCCATTCCTCTCCCCCATTTTCTTTTTAACTGCACTTACACATTTATTTCCCCTTCCTCCACTTCATTACCATCAGTTAAATCATAGCTCCTCTTCCCAGCCTTTCCCTCCCTCTCTCCCCCTCTTCTGTCCCCCAAATATGGTTCCTCTGAGACAGGGGTGATAGATAATGGCCGCTGCACTTCAGTTTCAAATTCTCCAGAGTATAATCTTATGTTCTTGAACAATCTCTCATGTAGCCACACCATACACAATAATCTGTCAATATCTCTCTTTAAACACTGAGATACCATACCCCCCACCCCCCAAAGAATTTTCATACAAACATAGCCACCACAATGCAAGTTCTGGGTGGTTGCCAGAACGTTGCTATGCGGTTGCTAGGGTGTTCTGGGTGTCTGCTAGGGCACGCTATGCCGTTAGTGGGTTGTGAGGTGGTTGAGATAGAATTAAATCGAAAACCACTATTCTGTCAGGACCTCTATCGTCAAAGATGATTGATAATTAGCATACAGTTTGGATTGGCGGGATGGTTCTGTTCTGGGGAAGAACTCCCTGCGCATCCATGCAGCCAAGCATGGATGAGAGCAGGGAGAGCAGCAATAATAACCCCCCCAGGGTTAACAGAACAGAACAAGGCAGATATCATTAATGTACTCAATGATATTTAAGTGTAACACGTTATTCAAGATAAAGGAGTCTGTTTAGCAAGGAATATCAGAAAGCCAAGAACTGACTGTGGCGAAAGGTGGAGCTGGTGATGGAGGAGGGTAATTTGCTCCTGAACAAGCTGAAAAGCTGCTGAATAATACTGAATACAGCTTATATAGGGATGCCGCGAATAGGGTGTCGTTATGCCTATAGGTAGAGGTGTCAGCTGATGCAAGCTTGACTCACGTGACCTGCCCGAACTAACGCTAAAGCTAATAATATGGCTGGAGTACATTTATATGTAAGATAATGGATAGTGGAACATTTAGTTTGGGGACTTAACTATTCTATTAATAGTGTATAATAGTGAGAACTCACTTTTAATTAGTTGCTATTAGCACGTGTGGAGGAGTGGCATAGTTAATGTAACAACTTTTTATAAAGCGGATAGTTCCGGTGCTTGGTTCTGATTGGCTGAGCCGCGTTCGAAGCTTTTGTAAATTACTCTACAAACATATACCTTTGTTTACTTCTGTGTGTTGCTTGGCAATAGGGCTGTCGCGATAACCGCAATACCGCAATACCGCGCTATTGACGAGCAAACCGCAGAGGAATGCAAGAACTGCAGCAACCGCGATTTTTGCGTGTTTCCTTTTTTCATAGGGTTATGCCCTTCTCATTTTACACTTCATGCATTTGGACTAAATATTAAACAAGTTAGTAATGATAACAATGTGTACCATGCTGATTTGTACAGAGGCTTCATAGATTTGCACTTAACAAGCCTATAAACAGACAGTGAATGAGAGAGAGATCGACTGAGCGCATGCGATTACTTGTGTCTGTCCGGGGGGGGGTCCTCCAGGCAGAGTTATATATATTTGTGAAAATAGGTTGTCATGTTCAAGGAAAGTGAAATCTCTGTCTGGTCAGCTGAGCCTTCTAAAGTGGAGCTCAAAGTTAAAACGATTTCAACAGCGTGTTTCATTACGTCTCTATGAATGAATGAATCAGCGTTTTTGATCGTGTAGTTGGTTTCTGATATGACCCTCGTTAGGTATATTGTAACACATAAACACCACGATTATATACTAGTATATATATCTCTTATAATCTATCTATACTATATATATATATATATATATATGTGGGTGTGTGTGTGGGTGTATGGCCGGAATACCGCATACATCACTATTGTGTCACTCAAAATTATCGCAAGGGAAATTCCCTCACCGCAACAGCCCTACTTTGGCAACACTTTGTTGGCCACCCAACGTTCTGAGGAAATACATTGTGGTGCCGAAGCTACCTTTTTTTAATTTATATCATTACACTTTATTTGCTGGATTTGTATTTGCACTTTTTATTCTTTAACCTTAATTTGTATAGGGAACGAACCGTTTTATAAAAGCAATAAAGCCCTGTGAAGCCGTGGTTTACAGTGGATTTATAACAGCTAAAGGGGTTTTAGGCACTCAGCGAAAATGCCTATAGCTGTTTATAAATCGCCCACTGTAAACCAAGGGCTTCTTGGGGCTATTGCTTTATGTAATTTAATTGCAAAATAAATGTAACTGTAATCTGTTGCAATTGCTGAGAAAAATATATGTAATTAAGTTGCAGTTACTTATGAAAATGTTAACAATTGCAAAGGGGGTTACATCTGAATATTTTCACACACATACAGATTTGGTTGATTTCTTTCCTAAATTGCATTGACTGCTTTAAAATATCAGACACCAATGTAAACAATGCAAGGCATTGTTAGAAGCCAGTGTTTCCTATCATAGTTGGGCAAAGATTTGATTTCAAAAAAAGTTTCATAGCTATTAAACTTATGATTTTAAATTTGTATTTAACCTCAGAATGATCTCAAAAGTAAAAAGAGGTGCTAAAGTCTGGTTTTGTGGTGGCTGTGCTTTAAAATTAAATTATTATAATCCTAATTCAAGTAATGAAGAGTTTTGAAAGTCTGACAGTAATCAGTGTTGAGTACTACTGTACTGTTAACCCTGCCTGCTTTAAATGTTTCAAAATGATTAACAGTTTAAAAAGTTTAGAAAACATTTAGAAATTTAAAATTAGAAAAGTAATCAAATTACAAAATTTTTATTATCAAATGTAATCAGTTACATTAATAAAGTAATTGAAAAGTTACACTACTTATTACATTTTAAATAAGGTAACTTGTAATCTGTAACCTATTACATTTCCAAAAGTAACCTTCCCAAAAATGCTTATTAGCATGCGTATTACTAGAATATTGGCTGTGTATTAGTACTTATAAAGCACTATTAATGCCTTATTCTGCAATACCAAATTTTAGATCCCTTAATCCTCCCTACCCCTAAACTTAATAGCTACCTTACTATTAATAAGCAGCAAATTAGGAGTTTATTGAGGGAAAAGTCATTGCTAATCGTTAGTTAATAGAGAGAAGTGTGTGACTAGGTGAAAGCCGAACATTTTCTACTGTGTAAAAACTACACAGTTTGCAGTATCATTCATGTCAGCAACACGGATTGTGCAGGTTTATATCCTGACCTTTAAAGGGGTCATATGAGGTGCTAAAAAAGAACATTATTTTGTGTTTTTGGTGTAATTAAATGTGTTTATGCTGTTTAAGGTTTAAAAACACATTATTTTCCATATACTTTACATTATTGTTTCTCTTTTATGCCCCGCCTTTCTGAAACGCGTTGTTTTTTACAAAGCTCATCATCTGAAAAAGCGAGGTGAGCTCTGATTGGCCAGATATCCAGTGCATTGTGATTGGCTGAATACCTCAAGCGTGTGACGGAAATGTTACGCCACTTACCATACTGTGATGCCGTGTCCCGGCGTGATGAGACAACACCAATAAAACCCATTACAAACGAGGAATTTGTTGCATCCAGTGGGGACATAATTACTGATTATATATAATATAACATATTATAATGACTTATACTGTCTTATACTGTCTTTTTACACGTTGCATCACGCCGCATAAACGTAAAATCATGTCTGCATTTGTGATCAGAAAAATGACAAACTACATGTGCTATTCTACACTGGCCAAAACTCGCGTTTGAATCGTCAGTGGCAATTCTTTAAATATAAAAAAAACGTACTTACAGACTGTGAGTCAGAAGCGCCAGACTGTCCTTGCAAAGTTGAAACTGCCCCACTTTATAGAAACAACCTTTGTGCACAGACGCATTGTAGGCTGCTCTGCAGATTCAGGAAACAGTCCTCCATAAAATGTGCTGCACACATCTGAATATTTGGGTGTTCTGGAACAGTGTTGTAAATACAATTTAACCACTGATTTCTAGTTGTGTCCTCTTTTGGAAGGCCAAACAAGTATTTTCGCTTTCGCAACGAAACAAACGACGTCTTCACAATATGGTGGCGGCGGTGGCAGCAACCATAAAGTTACGTCTTTTCTTTGCTTGAACATTTGGGCGGTGCTATGCAAATCTTCCCACACAGTGATGTAGACATGTGGGGGGGCGTGTTTAAACGAGGCGTTTTAGGAGGGCGTGGACGAGTCTTAACTTTTATAAAGAATATCTCTTTGGGTTTGAGACTTTAGTCTTTGCAACTTTAGGGATCTTATCTATGCACAAACAGCTTGTAACACTCCAAAGAGAAAGGAAAATTTGAAATTGCATAATATGACCCCTTTGACAACTTATGACCTATGAGATCTTTAAATTTAGAGATAAACGGCACAAACCTTAAAGGTCTGTTCACACAAAAAATGAGTTGGCACATCAAAAGTAGTTTCCACAGTTTGCAGATACAATTTGTCCGTTCTGATGGTGCATAAAACAACGCTGATGGGCTGAATGAAAATGCAATTCCACTCTCTGACATAGATGGCACTTATACAAAAGAAAAAATACCATGGTTACCCCAGTTAAGGTGCGAGCACAGTACACTTTTCATTCCATTGAATTCCATTCATACGCATGTGAATGCTTGAGTCTGTAAATGCAAGATTGTGCAAAGAAGTTGTGCATTTCACTGCGTTCTAAAGTTCCACTTTGATGCACTCTGACCTGCAAATTCATATCATTTGAAGACGTGTGGCCAATCGAAGATTGCTATGTCACGCTGTGCCCTCTTAGAACACAAACTCTAAAGCTGCAGATCTGCAGTGTTGCAAGAAAATTTTGTAGATTGTGTGAATGTATAAATACGACAAAATAACCATTTCCAGATTCTTCCTCTGCTGTACATTTATACATTCATTTAGTTATATACAGTTGCTTTGAAAAACAGTCCGTTCATGAATGCCACCAAACCGTAGTTTAAAGCTTTGGCTCTGGGCATCTGACTGAAAGAGCAAATCTCTATTAAAAAAGAGAAGAAGAAAAAGCATGCAAATGGTTGTGTCAATCGGAACAGATGTCATTCATTTTAATTTAATATAGTGAAATTATTTTTGTTATATATTATGTTTTATATTTTATAAAACAGTGCCAGAGACAATGCAATAGGCCCAGACATTCAACTGAATGTATAGACACATAATGACAGATTAATTTAAAGTTATTTCTTTCTTTTTATTTATTTATTTTTAATCTTTTTAAGGTTTACCTTTCAAACAGCTAACTACATTAGTACACTATATATATGACCCGTCCAAAAATGGAAAATGCAAAAAAATTTGTGAGATTAGAATTGAGTATAGATATATACATGCCATATATATTTTGTGCTTTTCTACCACCTAAGCATGTGTGTTTGTTTAAGTACACAGTTTTTTATTCATGAGCACATCTGTTGAGGTAATTGGTCACGGAAGACCTCTAGTTTCTTGAAGATCCCTCATTCCCTCTCATCACTCTCTCTTACTGTCATTGGTGTTCTCTCTAGTGTATTGCACTCGTTAATTTAGTTGCCAGTGTAGCAAGCTAGCACAGGTAAAGCTTTAGCTCACTGTCTCTGCATCAGCCATTAGAACAGTTTGTTATTAATGCTGGACACACATTTGTTGTACCCCACACTTGCCAAAGCCTCTTACACATGTCTTGTGTTGATTTGTTGTTAGTTTGTTAGTTTAGTTTAGTTTTTATTTTATTTTATTTACATTTATTTCTGCATTGCCCCATCCAGCTGCCCTGCTATTGATTTGTGTTTCTTCTTTCTTCTCTTTTCTCTTTTCCTTTCTAACACACTTCTAGTCTCTCAAATATTATGTCCCTCCATTTTTCTTCCTTTAGGCGTTTTTGTTCACTTATTCTAATCTTTTCCTTTATTTCCAGTTTTTGCCCATTCTCTTTCGCCTACACTCATCTGTCCCTATATGTTTGTTTTGTTTTTGTCCTTCTATACTGTATCTGTAAGTTAATTTTCTTCAATTTCCATGTATTTCCATGCAGTCTTCAAGCCCACTGCTTCCACTAACACTTCTCTTTCATTCACCATCTGTCACTTTTTCTCTACATCTCTCAATTCTCAGTGGAAAGTTTGGACTCACTTTCACAATCAAACCTTTTATCCCTCTGCAAGCCCTTTATGTTCACTTTTAAAAAGATATCTGCTTTGTCTTCACTCTCTCTCTCACACACACACACACACAAATTCTTTGCAATGTCGTGCATTATATGAACAAACTGTTCTGACCTCAGAGCTCAACACAAAATGCAACACTTAGCTTAGTTTTGCTTAGTTCAGAACTCAGAGCACACCAAGTATAGAATTATGTCATATAATTGTGCTGTTGTGTGTTTTCCCTGCTGGAAAAACATCTCAAACCAGTGTTTGCTGATCTTAGCTACTTAACTGGACTCCCATGCAGAAGCCTGTTTCTGACTTTGCATACAAATTTGTATCTCATAATTGCTACTTTTTTATTGCAACTTTATATCTCCCAATAATGACTTTGTCTCCGTGTGATTTGGTATCTCAGAGTGTGACTTTATATCTTACAGCATGATTTTTCATCTCACAATGCAACTTTATATCTTACAGCATGATTTTTCATCTCACAATGCAACTTTATTTTACAATCTGACATTATTTTAAGCTTTATCTCCTATACTGCCAGCCTGATCCAAGTGGGTGTTAAATTAGCTGGTTGGCCAACTGCTGTCCTAGCTGAAAGTACCCAAAACCACTCTAAAACCATCCAAACAGACCAGAATAACCAGGCTTTGCCACACTGGGAGACCAGGCAACCACCTTGGTCTGCAAGTGAATGGCATACTTTGTTTGAGCATCTTGTCTTAAATCTGCTGTAAGCATTTTTTAGAATATCATGCATTGAATATCCCTATTACCTGACAGATATCACTGAAATAGGTCCCCTGAGAAATCACGCTCGTCTCTATGACAGCCCAAAGCAAAGCTCTGTACGCTGCAAAAAATAATCTGCCCATCAGAAAATTGTATTATCATTTATAGCTCATGCAAGCACATATACATACACACTACAAATACACATTCATAAACACATTAATTTTAGAGGCATTTAGGGACATTTATCTACTGTAGTACATTGAGTACAGCACACAATGTACACTGACTTCACTTAATGGACTGGTTACTATTATCTGCTGGAGTGACGCAAACCCAGCAGGAGCATTAATAGCAGGGAGCTTCTCACTGATGACATACAAGCGTGTTAAAAATAAAAAGTGTGTGTGTGTGTGTGTTAAAAAAAAAAAGTGTGTGTGTGTGTGTGGCGTGGAAACTGGAAAGATGACTCTTGTGGCATCAGGCTTAATTAAATCCACATGGATTATTACAGCCTGACTTTATGCACGGCCTTTATTGATGGATTGATGGTGTGTTTTGAGATGTGTCAGATTAGGACAACAGTCTCTATTCAGTCAAATGTCACCAGCAAAAAGAGGAAGAAAGAGCTACCAACACTACCACTTAAATGCATATGAAAGAACAGGGTGATTAATGTCACTAAATTAATACTTTCAGCCCAATCGTCCATTTTAATATATAAGTATGTATGTATGTATTGCTAGGTTTTAAAGACGTAAGTGATGACTATTACTCTGAGCAATCACTGTATCTTGTTAAACAGATTTGAAAAGGCAATCTTATGTCACAATCTATGTGAATATTAAATTCATATTATGAATATGGAGTAGTAGTATGGTTAAATAATGTTTATGGCCAAAACTGTGACCTGTACATCATTTGAATGATTTTTGATTGTTTCATTGCTTGGTGCTTATAAACAGCCTACACTAAGACTACATAAAGGATAATCTACAGTCAATACAGACCCGTGCTCTGCGTAGGGGCAATGCTAACAATGTCTGGTGCCTGACATTCCTGCTAAATTAGATGTACTTATAAAAAATAAATAAAAACCAATAGGAAAATAGCTTTGTGTTTTATTCATGACACAAACTAAACCAGCTTGAGGAAGCAATGACACTACACACTTTGATTGGTAGAAAATGTATGTTTGAAATTCAGACAGAAAGTAAAATGTATATTTTTTTTACCACAAATACCCACTGATTAAAACTATGATTTAGTGTGAGCAAAACACTGATTACTGGTCTTTTTTTTGTTTTACCATGGTTTACCCATAGTCACCATGTTTTTGGGTAAAAAACGTGTTTTATTGTAGTAAAACCATGGTTAATTTTCAAAATTGATGGGAGTAAGCAAGTCACTGCAGAGAAGTATGGCACGTTTTGTTCACAGTTTTCTGAGTGGTGAGATTTCTTCTGCCGATCAGGGTAGTGTAGTTCAAATTGAAAAAATTGGTTTGTCCTTATGTGAAGACGTAAAAATTAACGCACAATGAAAATTTTTTCCTGAATATGACTTAACCTGAATGGAAGGACGCGCTCAGTCATCAGGGCAGCTAGTCTCTCTCGCTCTCTCTCTCGCTATCATCTCTATCTCTCTCTCTCTCTCTCTCACTCTCTAGGCATGTTTTGTGCCGTTGATCGTCGTCGTCATCCTTAATAAATAAAAAATTTATTCATGCTGGGTGTCGGCGGTGAATCCAGTGGAGAGAACTCCCCCACCACTAACTGCAAACTGGCATCTTAGATCTGCCTCCATTTTGTTAGCAACGCCCCAGCTTCCAACGATCCAATCAATTCCAAAGGACGAAATCAAGTCCCGCCCTGTCATTACAGATGCCGGTTCACTCGGATATACGTCACAGTAGAGAAGAAAAGACAATCGCAACTTCCGTTTCATGCTGACATTAATGTCAATGTCAACACATGTTGACCAATGTGCTTTACACAATCTCAATATACAAATCAAATAAAGAAAAGAAAAAATCACCTAAAACAACAACAACAATAATAATAATAATGCACAAATTATCAACAAGAAGAATACGCCATAGCAAACAGATGTCTTTAGCTGTACTTTGAAAACATGTACAGAGTCAGTGTCCCTGACATGTAAAGGTAAGCTATTCCAAAGTCTTGGCGCTACTGCCAAAGAAAAAAATTTAAGTAAATTTTTAGTTGTTGATCTCAAATTTCTTCCACTCTGATACTCAGTTAGCAGCTCTGATAGATAAGTAGGTGCAAAAAGTTTGTATGAAGCCGTATCTCTTATTATCCTACAGTAAATTTTCTGCATTTGTAACACACTTCTCCTGCCATGCAGGTGTTTCTCTGGACAGAGTCTTTGACTACAGCGAGTACTGGGAAGTGGCTCGTGGTCTGTACGCTCCCTTCGACTGCACCGCCACAATGAAGTCTGGTAATGCAGATGTTTATGAAAATGAGATCCCAGGGGGCCAGTACACCAACCTACACTTCCAGGCCCACAGCATGGGCCTCGGTAACAAGTTCAAAGAGGTGAAGAAAGCCTACGCCGAAGCCAACAAGCTGCTGGGAGACCTTATCAAAGTAAGACCTCCAAAAATCTCATTTTGATTCCAAATGTGTCACCCACTCTTTCTTTTTGTTTCTTTCTCTCTCCTCCTCCCCTGTTTCACATACTGAAGAGTGTCCTTGAAGGCCAGAGAATAAAGTGACTTCTTTCTTTTCTATTAGATTTGCTGTCATTTATATTCCACAAGTATATAGTCGAAGCTCTTGTCCCTGTTGATTCAAACCTAGCAATTAACTTAAAACATAAAAATTTGCTGCAGTGTACCCAAAATGGAAACAAAATAATTTAATCACAAGCACACTTCATTCTTTCCTCAGTTCAAATTTAAATAAATACATATTACAAAGTTATTTTACAAACAAGGCATAGTACAGATTCTGGATGTAGAGTTCTCATTCAACATGATGAGCTGACGTTCTGCAATCGTCCAGCATCTCTTTGGCTAACATAAGAACAAGTTCTGCCGCTTTGTGTCACAGGTACAGTGTGAACAGTGTTCTGGTTATCAGACGATCAGTCTCATAATCTGATACCAGCAGTCAGTGTCACCTGCCAATGTTGGCTTCTGCTGTGCTGCACTCTGCCCTCTAAAGCCAAATTAACCAATCAGCTGAAATGTGTCTGGCATCGCTTGCTTCAGTCTTCCACTCAGTGCAATCAATTATTGGGATTCTCCTAAAATAAGTTTCTGTTTACCTACAGTCTATCTGCATGTGATTGTTATTCAATTCACACTCTTTTTTTTCCCCCACGCCATCTCTCTTCAATTTAGTTCATGGGTTGGGGGGAAATTGGCTGGACTTTGGGATCTTGTGGTGATACTCCATTTATATTCCTTTTGCTGTTGCCATCTCTCTCTCTCTGCCAGGTTATGTTCAGAATAGCAAAGTAGTAGCCTTATGCATTATTTATACTTTGTACAGTATGTGCATTTTCTTAATGCACGGAATACCTTGATGGCCTACTACATTTGCCAGAATGTGCCGTTTAAAACCATTTTTGGTAGGATGAATGAACCAAGAGTGATATCCTTCACCAAATGGTAGGGCAAAATTTTTGTTATTTGCCAAAAGTTAAAGGGAAAGTGACAGTACAGACTTTTCCATTAAAACAAAACATTTGTTTCAAATAAATGCTAGAATCCTGAAAAAAAAATATTATATAGCACTTAAATCTTTTCAGCATTCATCATATTACTTGAGCACCAAATCAGCATAGTAAAATTATTTCTGAATGATCATGTAACACTAAAGAAAGTAATAAAGGAGTAATGGCTGCTGAAAATATGGCTTTGCCAACCCAGGAATAAATTACATTTAAAAATATTAAAACTGAAATCAGTTATTTGAAATTATAATAATATTTCACAATTTTACTGTTTTTATTGTATTTTTTTAATCAAATAAATGCAGCTTTGGTGAGCACAATAGACTTCTTTCAAAAAACATTTTAAAAATCTATATTTAAAAATATCGAAATATTAGGCAGCATAGTGTATATTTTGCACAATAAGTATTATGCTAGTTTTCGGTTCTGAACACAACCTTCATGTCTTGCTCTTTCTTGCTATCCGGTTTGCTGAGACACACACCGGCACACAAGTACACACACTCCTCTAAATCTGTTTCTTTTGAAGCAGCAGCAAGCACTGACACACACAAACCGTTCTCTTGAGTTCAAAGCACTCGCTGTCCATGCCGATGGCCACCAATTTACCCTGTCCGTTAGCCGCTATACCCTGCACAATACACAGGAGACATAAACCTTCTGACCTGTGTGTGTGTTGTGTGTGTGGGTGTGTGTGTGTGAGAGAGAGAGAGGAAGCAAAGACTGAGAGACAGAAACAGAGAGCAACTGAGATGTACACAGAAGGATTACAGTACGTCAGAAAAGCAGTAAGAGGAGACACTGACAGGCATGAGGATTACTCTGCGTGTGTGTGTGGTGTGTGTGTGTGTGTGTGGTTGGGTGTTGTGTGTGTGTGTGTGTGTGTTGTGGTGTGTGTGGTTGTGTGTTTGTGTTGTTTGTGTTGTGTTTTTTTGATCCCCTCTTAACTCCTGTCTCAGTCTCATCTTATAACACTTTTCCCCGACAGCCTTCATTACAGTGACTTGGCCTGACCGAGTTTTGCATTGTGTCTGGGTACTTAACAAATCCTCTACTTAATTAACAACTCATTGATTTTTCTCTCTATTCCAAGTCAAGGCAGACATTGAAGGATTTCTCAGTAACTGAGGGTGGCATCTTCATAATTTGAATCTTTCACCAGAAACATGCTTTCTTTTGGATTCCGACAATCCTGTTGAGCTATAGACCAACATGCATATTTAAGAATTGATCATTGATCAGCCACCATTCTGAATTTTTAGATATTTTCTATGGCAGTGACAGCCTTGTAATGGACAGTATATACTGTTTAAAGTCTACTGTTTTAAAAAGTATTATGTTATATGTAATATTACAGGTGCATCTCAATAAATTAGAATGTCATGAAAAAGTTAATGTATTTCAGTAATTCAACTCAAATTGTGACTCGTGTATTAAATAAATTCAATGCAAAACAGACTGAAGTGGTTTAAGTCTTTGTTTTTTTTAATTGTGACGATTTTGGCTCACATTTAACAAAACCCCCCCAATTCAACCAATGTAGACTTCATAAGACCAATAAAAAAAATGTTTAGTGAATTGTTGGCCTTCTGGAAAGCATGTTCATTTACTGTACATGTACTCCAATAACTTGGTAGGGGCGCCTTTTGCTTTAATTACTGCCTCAATTCGGCTTGGCATGGAGGTGATCAGTTTGTGGCGCTTCTGAGGTGGTATGGAAGCCCAGGTTTTTTTTGACAGTGGCCTTCAGCTCATCTGCTTTTTTTTTTCTCTTGTTTCTCATTTTCCTCTTGATAATGCCCCATAGATTCTCTATGGGGTTCAGTTCTGGTGAGTTTGCTGGCCAGTCAAGCACACCAACACCGTGGTCATTTAACCAACTTTTGGTGCTTTTGCAGTGTGGGCAGGTGCCAAATCCTGCTGGGAAATGAAATCAGCATTTTCAAAAAGCTGCATGGTCAGCTGAAGGAAGCATGAAGTGTTCCAAAATTTATTGGTAAACGGGTGCTGTGATGTTGGTTTTCAAAAAACACAATGTATCAACACCAGCAGATGACATTGCACCCGAAATCATCACAGTCTGTGGAAACTTAACACTGGACTTCAAGCAACTTGGGCTATGAGCTTTTCCACCCTTCCTCCAGACTTTAGGACCTTGGTTTCCAAATGAAATTTGGTCTCATCTGAAAATAGGACTTTGGACCGCTGGGCAACAGTCCAGTTTTTCTTCTTCTCCTTAGCCCAGGTAAGATGCCTGTGACGTTGTCTGTGGTTCAGGAGTGGCTTAACAAGAGGAATATGACAACTTTAGCCAAATTCCTTGACACGTCTGTGTGTGGTGGCTCTTGATGCCTTGACCCCAGCCTCAGTCCATTCCTTGTGAAGTTCACTCAATTTCTTGAATTGATTTTGCTTGACAATCTTCATAAGGTTGCGGTTCTCTCGGTTGGTTGTGCTTTTTTTTTTTCTTCCACACTTTTTCCTTCCACCAAACTTTCTGTTAACATGCTTGGATACAGCACTCTGTGAACAGCCAGCTTCTTTGGCAATGAATGTTTGTCACTTACCCTCCTTGTGAAGGGTGTCAATGATTGTCTTCTGGATAACTGTCAGATCAGCAGTCTTCCCCATGATTGTGTAGCCTAGTGAATCAAACTGAGACACCATTTTGAAGGCTCAGGAAACCTTTGCAGGTGTTTTGAGTTGATTAGCTGATTGGCATGTCACCATATTCTAATTTGTCGAGATAGTGAATTGGTGGGTTTTTGTTAAATGTGATCCAAAATCATCACAATAAAAAGAACAAAAGACTGAAACCTACTTTAGTCTGTGTGTGCATTGAATTTGTTTAATACACAATTTTCACAATTTGAGTTGAATTTCTGAAATAAATTAACTTTTCCACGACATTCTAATTTATTGAGATGCACCTGTACATGTTCAGATGGTAACTTACTACAACTTACTACATTGGTTGTTTAAGTTTTGAGTGACTTCTGGTCTTTACTAAAAAGAAAAAAAGTATTTTACATGTATTTTGCACCAGGTGTTTACCCCCTGTATATATATATATATTGCACCAGGGCCTAAAATAAATTTCTGAACATGTATTATATACAGTATATATTAAGAACTGTCGTTTCAGTTACTTGTTTCCCAGCAAGGTGTGATGCAATCATGTGCAATGTTGTTTGTTTAGCTAGACAGATAGTTAAGGGTATATCTTCATAGTTGTATTAAAAATGGATAAAGTTAAAGGTAAATGAATGTGTTGGTAAAAAACACATTAGATAAAATCCTGAGAAAGGAGACCTTGCTGCAAAATCAGTTATAAAAGTAGGTCATAATTTATGCATGAATACGTATAAATATGCACATAAACAATCAGACTAACAGAAATGAAATTAAACTGGCTGATGATGCAAAGAAAATAGCTGTACGTCACAGGATTGTAGAGAGAGATAAAGATGGGACATATAACAGGTGTGCTTTGAATGTCATTTATGTGTTGGGTTAATATTTACATTTTGTACCATTAGTTGTTTATGATACACTACCATTTAAATGTTTGGAGACAGTGATTAATGAAGGATTTTTTAACAATGAAGACTGGAGTAATGGCTGCTAAAAATTCAGCTTTAACATCACAGGAATAAATAACATTATATATTAAAATAAAAAATAGAAATGTAAACATATTTCACAATATTAATGTTGGTGGGCATAAGAGACTTTCAAAAACATTTAAAAATCTATCCAACCCCAAACTTTTGAACAGTATTGTAGTTACATTATCAATATGTTTTACAAGATCGCAGGTCATTGTACCGTACCTATTTCAAGCCAAGGATTTAAAGGTCCCCTGAAATGCTTAGAATCACGCAGCGTTACTCTGTGTTGACCTCATTTTAACTGAAACAGGAAGACAGGGCGGACATATCAAGCAGCCCCGCCCCTTATTAAAATAGCCAATAGCGTTCGTTTATATCACAGCTTTGGCTAGAGCCGTTCAGAGCCGTTGAGCTCCGTAAAGCCACGTTTGACAGGGTATGCCTGCCACAATCTCATCCATATTGCTATAAAATATAGCATTCTGTGTAGAATTCAAATAGCTCAGATACATTTTGTGGTCTGCGCTGACTCGCGCATGTGATCCGCTCCATGCTATTGTGTCTCTGGACCGGAGCAGAGTGTGAGTGCGGTGCGGTGGTTAGCGTGACACAGCTCGAACACCAGACTTCTTTTTTTCTCATGTAAATCATATGGTAACTGGGGGGGGGGGGGTGGGGTTTGAATCGTTCCCTGTCCCCCTATATAGTGCGACTCTTTCCATTCCCTTACTAAGATACTAATTCTGTGGACAAGTGACCGGTTTCAGCCGCGGCTTCAGCGTCTATTTTTATAGTGTAGGGGGCGGGCGCTTCGGATTCTAGAGAGCATTTGATTGGACAGAAAGTTTGATGAGAAGCTGAAGTACGATGTGATGTCAAAATAAACATTGAGCCGTTTTGGCGGAAGTGAGGAACTGCAAGCTTTGAATGCTTATATCTTCTAAATGCAAAATTTTTCCCTGTTTGGCTGCCTTATAGATAACCTTAAGACTAACATATTGATAGTAACACCCAAAAAACTTTAGTTTTGATTTCATGGGGACTTTAATTACATTTCATCCAGCCAAACATTGCACTTCCTTTGCTGAGTGATAAATACTGTCTGATGGAAGACATGTATTGATTTTATTTGCTCACTGGTGTGGGTTATTTTTTTTAATTCACATCTGTTTTTATGTATTATGTTTTGAGATTAATCTCACAATAGGCCATTAACGAGAATGAAATCATAACATTTGAGTGAAAAAGTAGTAATATTTTTGTATACCACTGAAAAATTATGAGTTTATATTTAAAACATTATGACTGCATTCTCAAAATTTGTTTAATAACGCATTGCAAAATAGTATGGTAGTCTGCTATTCTTAACGCAACCAAAGCATGAGCACCCCAGCCACCATGAGTCTTTAGGATTTGATTTAACATGAGCTCCAGCGTCTTGACTTCAAATGACTGTGGCAGGGTGAAGGAAACGTTCACGCTTAATTTAGTGAAATCACATTTGATTATCCAGACAGTTAATTAAGTGCTCATCTTACAGAGAGTCATTCCTCTGTGAGCAGTATTCCCTGGCTGAGATGACTGAACTTCTGAAGCAGAAGAGAGTTATGCAAGAGTGACAGAATTTTAATATTGTTCAAAGAAAACATGCAACTCGTGTAAAAGTGTATAATGTTGACATTTATATCCATAAGAAGTTTTAGAATTGGTCACATTAGAGTTTGGCGGTCTCCACTGTGTTATCCTCTATAGTCCCAGCGGTGCCCGAGTCACTCAGGGTCTGTGGGGTTGTTGTTAAATCCTTTGCTCTCAAAAAGTCTTTGCACGTGTCATGTCTGTGGCTTTGTATTTAAACAAGGATATTAACCTTGCGTAACCTTTGTCTAGGACTCTATTACAAAACGTAATCCTAAATGTTACTCCTTTCCTTTTTTGACCTACTCTCAACAATCCATTCATGGAGTGGTTACAGTTTTTGTTTTTGGGCATGGCATCATAGTAATACCATGTTAATACAATGATATCCTTTTAAATACCTTGGAGCACTATGTTATAATTATTACCGTGGCATCAAAATATTTGCTATGTACAAATAGATATGCCAATACTGTACTATAATACTTTTTTAAGGCAACACTTTCAAAGTGTATCTAGCCTACACTGCAAGTTGAAAAGTTGACAGCAGTTTTGCTGTACATAAGGTATTTTTTGCAGAGTGCTGAACTATTTATGTGAAAGGAAAAATGGCGTGACATTTAACATTTTATGTCTCTCCTTAATCTCTTGCTTTTTCCCTTTCTTCACCTTGTGTGTCTTTCCTCCTCTCAAATCCTCATGGATCTCTTATTTTCATAGAGTTCTCTCACTCTCTTATTTTGTTCTCTTGGTTTCTTTTGTCATTTTCTGTCTCTTTGCTGAACTCTTCATACATTCACTTTATTGGCTGAATTTGAATGACCTTTATAGGATGTCTAAAATAGATTTTGAAGTATTTTTCTATAATTATTTGGTGTTGTTCACATTTTAAGGAATAATTCACACAAAAATGAAAATCATATGTTGCTTCATACACATATGAATTACTTTCTTCTGTGGAACAGAAGATTTTTTGAATATTCTTAAAGAATGGCCAGTTTTATGAAATTAAATGAAGTTATCATAGTGATACATGCATCTTGTGCGCTACATTCCAAGTCTTTGAAAACTAATCATTCTCCATCTTTTCATTGAGTCCTTTAAACAAAATATTCTCCAAACCTTCTTCTTTTATGTTCCATGGAGGAATGTAATGTCATACAGGTTTGGACAAACATGAGTGTGAGTAAGTGATGCCAGTAATAGGTTAACTATTCCTTTAAAAAGAAAGTAACCCTTTGTTTCAATCTGACCTCTCCACAAATAATTTCCTCTTTCGATTTCTTGAATTGTTTTGAGTTTATGTTCTTAATGTGAATTGATTATTATGCTCAATTTGTCAGTAGAATCATGTGCATTTTGAACAGGGTGAACATTTCTAGCTGACTAAGGAGGTACATTTTCAGTTTGCTGTACTTCGCATTAAAATGTGCTGTGTGAGTTTGTTTTAAAAGATTCTAGAACTGAAGAACTCTTTTCAGGACATCATTTCAGTCTCTATCACTTTTGCTTCTTCAGGTGACTCCCTCCTCTAAGATTGTGGGTGATCTGGCTCAGTTTATGGTACAGAACTCTCTCTCCCGGGCTGAGGTAGAAGAGAGAGCAGACGAGCTCTCTTTCCCTCTGTCTGTTGTGGAGTTCTTGCAAGGACACATTGGAATACCACACGGAGGATTTCCTGAGCCCTTCAGGTCAAAGGTGAGATTACACTGTTTAATGGTTTCGTGGTTTTCTGTCACTGTCTGAATATTTCCCAGAAAAAAAGAACATAATTTGTTTGTAAAATTTTGATTTGATAAATTAGATTTTAAACATTCAAGCAACCACTAAAGCCAAAGTAATTCAGTTATTTAAAGCTAAATAAATAAATAAAAACAAATACAATTTCTATCCTTAAAAATTGTAAGTTAATATTTTGTTCACCGATATAAGACTGGAGACATAAAAATGTACTGCATAAATGGGATTGACCCTTCTAATTTTTTGGGTCAGGAATACATGAGTGGGATTCCCAGCATTTCAGACATGCAAACAAGACAATAGCATTCATTAGAACAAGAAGAGTTTTTAAAAACCCATTGAGACTGATGTAAAGTGTCCCATTTCTTCTCACCGAAATATTACCTGGAGAATTGAGCTTTCTTTATTACATTTAGTCATTTAGCAGATGCTATTATCCAAGACACCTACAAATGAGGAAGAACACAAGCAGCTTTTGTTGTTGCTGTTGAGAGTGACAGTGGCATTGTTTTTGAATAATCTCTAGTCACACATAGAGAGGAAGAGTGTGAGAGAAAAGAAAAATTAGAAGGTAAGAGGATGCGATAAAGTGAGAGAAAGATTTAGAGAATAGCTTTGTGTGCATCCATCACAAAGTTTGTGCATATGTGTGAAAGACAGGATGAGAGACAAAAGGTTTAAGGTTGAGTAAAGCTTTCTCAGTAGTGGCTGTGGCGTTTCCGTCTTCTTGTGCTGAAAGTCTTTCTGAGAAAAGAAACCATGCAGAGTCAGACTGATCCACTATAATGCACACACACACACCTACAGTTATGAGGTCACAGGAGAGACTTTTGCTTAATTTTAAATGGCATGGTTACTGAGGACAGACATCCTGCTTGTGCAGTTGAGGGAAAATTTACTTTGAGTTACTATTTCTCTACCACACACACACACAGACAGACAGACAAACCCTTTTGAAGCACTCTGAAGTCCAAAAATGAAAGATCAAACACTGTTTGTCTGCACTGGCAGCATTTCCATGTAAGAGAGCTCAACATGTGGCCTCAGTTTAACACAGAGTGAAAGAGACAACCAGAAAAAGACAGAGTCTTTGACTTAGTAGGACATAAAAAATAAATAATAAAGTCTATATTATGAATTATTTTGTGGCTCTGAATTAAGTCAACTAAACTTTGCAAATGTGACATTTGCAGCCTGCTTTAAATTTTCCTCAAACAGAAGAACCATGGGGTCACATGATATTTTAGAGTAGAGACAAAAGTATGACTAAATTGTCCACTAGGCAACAAGGATATTTCTGATATTGGCATTATATAAATGTTCCAGTAATCAAAACAAATCCTGTACGTGTACTTCCTGCCTTGTTCAAGTTGCTAAGTAACTGGAAAGTTTGTTGCTAGTCCATGTACAGTAGTTCTTCCAGCTACACAAAAAAAAATGGTGTAGAAATAATTTTCCCTCAGGATTGGCTAGTAAATTTAATACACCTACAAGTAATGGCAATTAACACGGGTGACCATATTTAGTAAAAACAAAGGACAGTGGGGGCAGGATAGGACGGGGGGTGCAGAGGGGGGGTTGATTGATTGTTTGAGGGGGGTTAAAGTAGCCCCAATGTAGAGCAATACCATCATCCCCATATCAAAACTCACAATATGTCATTTTCCATACCTAAAATACATATTTTACATACATACCATTTTGCAGATTGGTCATAAACACAGCTAAAAGGCTTCCTATTGGCCATCCTTCACAAAACTTAACATCTACCACCGTTTTATCGAATGCAAAATGTTTCAATACATGCATTTCAGTCAAATATAATTTATGCAACATTTCAAACGTTAACCCAGAGGGAAGTCAACCCACGGCAACAGTTTAAATCAGAAAAAAAAAAGGACCCAATTCCGTGCAAAAATGCTGATTTGGCACCTGCATCCGCACACGAGCCTGCATCAAGTGATTTTAAATTAACCCGCATATTTATAGCATGCTCCCTGATGCGCGAAAATTAATATTCAATATTAGAATGTTTTGTGGGCGCAGGCCAGGAATTTCAGCGGGAACTGGATTTAAAAAAGATCTGAGGAGGTCTTTCATACAAAACGCTCACTCATGAAGTGCGACGTAGAAATCAAAAGCCGCATCCCTTACATTTTGGCCAATTTGAAGTCCGACTTTTTAGGTCCAAAAGAGGACGGTCTGGGTAAAGAAGTACATATGGTCTCCCTGGATTAACACATTTCAAGGGGATATGATACGATTTCAAGTTTTCCTTTCTCTTTGGAGTGTTACAAGCTGTTGGTGCATAAAGAATATCTGTAAAGTTGCAAAGACTAATGTTTCAAACCCAAAGAGATATTCTTTATAAGATTTAAGACTCGTCCATGCCCTCCTAAATGCCTCGTTCAAACACGCCCCCACATAACTACATCAATGTGTGGGAAGATTTGCATAACACCAACCAAATGTTCACGCAAAGAAAGAAGAAGTAACTTTTATTCTCGCTGTAGTATTGTTGCCACCACTGCCATGTCGTGTATGGACGCTGTGTTTCGTTGTGATAGTGAAACTACTTTGTTTGGTCTTCCTAAAGAGTACACGACTAGAAATCAGTGATTAAGTTATATTTACAACCCTGTTCCAGAACAGTTCAACCCAAATAACCAGATGTGTGCAGCACATTTTATGGAGTACTGTCCTGGAGAGTAGCCTACAGTGCCGGTGTTCCCCTTTGTTTCCCCTTTGGCGCGCATGCTGACCACAGTCTATGATGCTGACAAATAATGCTGACTCACAGTCTGTAAGTACATTTACACATTTCTAGGATTTGCCACTGATGATTCAAACGCAAGTTTGAGCAGTGTAGAGTAGCACTTGTTGTTTGTAATTTCTCCGATCACAAATGCAGACATGGTTTTATGTTTACGCGGTGCGATGCAACGTGTAAAAAGACAGTATAATCAGTAATTATGTCCCCACTGGATGAAAAAATGCCTCGTTTGTAATGGGTTTTATTGGGTTTTTGTCTCGTCGCGCCGGGACAGGGCATCACAGTATGGTAAGGGGCGTAACATTTCCGTCACACACTTGAGGAATTCGGCCAATCACAACGCACTGTATAGCTGGCCAATCAGAGCACATCTCGCTTTTCAGAACAATGAGCTTTGTAAAAATCGATGCGTTTCAGAAAGGCCGGGCATAGAGGAGAAACAATAATGTACAGTATGTGGAAAATAATGTGTTTTTTGAACCTTAAACCGCATAAACATATTTCATTACACCAAATACACAATACGTCTTATGACCCCTTTAATTAAATGTTAAATTTGGAAGTAGAAAGACTGAAAATCTGCTCTAATAATCTGTTTTAAATACAACTTTGAAAAAAAATACAGTGTAGTTCTTTTTTCCAGTAATATTTATTAGCATTTTAGCTGTAATATGACTAAAACAACCATACGCCATTCATTCAAGATTGGCATGTATGTTAAAGCATAGGGAATAATGGCGCTACATTCTGCATTAAAAAAAATTTAAATGATGGTAATGTCTCTCAAGTTTGTTTTCAGAATTTGAATTCATCTAAAACAAATAAGCACCAATTATTCCAACTGTATGCACTTCATCAACAGCCATTCAGCTCATAGTACACGTGATCTGTTGTAGCATGTCTCCCCACTTTTTTAGTGCCCACAAGCAATTCAGATGATCAGAATGCAATACTAAATCAATTGGCTGTGATGTCAGCATCTGTGCTTTCATATTTAACCTCATATGTTGTTGATATGGCTTTTTCAGTGAGGTATTCACCTGAACTTACATTATGATGTGAGATGTGAAAGGACATACAGCTAATAAAAGTAGATCACTCTGCAATCCTTTCGTATGTTGACAAAGGGTCAGCCAAGAAAAACGATACTTTTTCCATATCTCATAGGTAAACATGCGAAAACACCTCTTTTACATTCATCTCTTTTACATTCAATGTACACTCTAAAAAATGCTGAGTTAAAAAAGGACAAACCCAGCGGTTGGGTTGTTTTGAACCAGCGGGTGACGTTTTTGGACAGGATACATGCTGGGTTATTTTGACCCAGCTGGTTGGGTTAAATGTTTTTACCCAACATGCTGGGTTGTTTTATTTAAGTCAACTATTGTTTATAAATTATTATATTGCTGGAGATTAAAAATCACACACAGAATTAGTAGAGGCAACAGCAATAATCAAAAGATGAGCATTTATTAATAAGCAAGAACCAACAGACAAAATACAAGACTAACCTAATTTATTTGGGTGAATACAGCATACACTCTAAAAAATGCTGGGTTGTTTCAACCCAACTTTGGGTCAAATATGGACTAACCATTGGGTTACATTTTTAAATATATTTTTTAACCCAAAAGTTGGGTTAGTCCATATTTGACCCAAAGTTGGGTTGAAACAACCCAGAATTTTTTAGAGTGTATTTTACAATGTTACATACATTTAAACTCTTTTAACAAGCATTTTAGAACATTTAAAAGTAGCATTTTAATGTATGTGTATTCAACCGTTCTCTGTAACCACTTTTCACCGAAATAGTGCTAATTCTCATGCTGGTGTGTCGCCGAAATCTGAGTTGGTGAAGGGCTGCTGTTCGTGGGGGAACTGCGAACTTCAGACCGCGGCCTCGCATTTCACTCGTAGCTGAAAGATGCCTTGACTGACTCCAAAACCTGCCCATAAACAAACAGTACTGAGATTAGAGAACATACTTTAACATCAAATTAAATTAAACTCAGTATTATAACAAATAAAATCCATTTTTGTTATGCAAGGCAAAAGGCGTTTCCATCGTGCGAAACGACGGCTGCTGACTCAGCTGCCTGCATCTCCTCCTTATGTTTTGTTATGCAAATAATACAATTTAAGAAAACAGTAAGACTTTAATGAAATAAATTTAATGAAATAAAGTGTATACAAACCTTTATTTCACTGAAGAAGTGCACCAAATCTGCGGCGGTGGCGGCGGCGCTGTGAACCGCTCTCTCCTGTAGAGAATCTCAAAAGTCTGACTGTAACTCAGCAGCTGGGCTGTTTCGTCAGAGACAGGCACAACGCAGCGGTTGGGTAGAAAAATATAACCCAGCATTAAAAATGACCCAGCAACTTGGTTACAGAAAAACTACCTAGAACCTGGGTAAAAAATCTATATTAATAGAATATAGTTAAATTTAATTGAATAATATTTCTAACCCTTCTAACTCGCTTCATGATTTCAAAACATGATGTTCGCCTTTTACAAACTAGATTTTTTTTTTAATGTAGCGTTTATGAAACGTTCATTGTCACAGTCTTTGTGAATACCTCTTTGTTTCCTGGTGGACCATTAAAGATTTCTGCAGACTAGGTGATATCCAGTAGATATCATCCAATGAGATTTAGACTCAGTGTAACAAAGTTCGTAGTTCGGGAAGAAGGAGGCTGGAACCGGCGAACGTTCAAAGAAAACTTTAATCAAATAAACAAACACAAACTGAAAGTAAAGCGGCAGCCCCTCACGGACGACTGCTGCATAAAAGAACAACATAAATAGTCCAGGCCTGGTCCTCTCTTGTCTTGCACTTTCGTCACTCCTCCTTTTATCCTTCCGGTGCTCCTCCGTGGGACTCGAGACCGGTGAGTGGCGCAGGTGTCGTGCATTAGCATTTACTCCACCGGCCTTGCTCCGTTCCCACGGCCCTCTCGTCACACTCAGATTTAGACAAAATAATCAGAGGCTGAAAATAGTCCCAACCAGACATGATATGATAAAGCAAAAATCTGCAGTTGTCAGGATATTAAGTCATGACAGGACATATTGGTTTTTATTTTTTGGGATGTCATGCTGGGTACACCCGCCCAAACTGAAATTTCATTTATTCAATATAGTGGAATTTCAAACACCTGATATATTCTATCGTGTCTCACATTTTTTTGCCTTCAGTGTGGAAAGACAAATTACATGTCATTGGATCATTGGATTGGATCATTGGGTAATAGTGGATTGTACTGTTGTTTAACAACATACTGATTGTACTGCTGACAAAGCATCTTTCGCAAAAACAACTTTCATTAGGCAAACATTTCATAGCAGTTCTGAGTTGTGACAATTATGATCTATAACCATACAGTGCATGCCATTGTAAAAACTCTAAATCTTTCCCTCAAAGCTTCATTTTAATGTGTGTTAAATTCAATATGACATCCAGCCTGACTAAGGTCTGTTGCACCTGTTTAGGACACTCATGTTTCATTATACTGCGTTGTAGTTATATACTGCATTGATGCGTCATCTCTAAACATTACACTGAAAAAAAATGCTCAGTGTGCTACTGTTGTTCTGTCACCTCCACTGACTAAATACAAGTTGGCACAAATACGCTTCCTAATACTGACTTGGGGCATTTCCCATAATGCAACAGAGCTTTTTAAAAGGCTAATAATGCTATGTCCTCTGACCTGGATATACGTACACCACCACAGCCCCAGGCATGCAACATATGTGTCTGTCTGTGTATTTGAGACACACTCGTCATAATAGGTTGGAAAGGTTTATGCGGCAGGGCCTACGGTGACTCACTCATGTCATGCATCCGCAGCACTATCTCTGCCAATCAGGTCATCCAGATAAACTCAGATAACCAGAAGTGGTGCGTTACACACCACTGGATGAACACTGATAAGAGTGGGCAATCTTCTCCCACAGGCGTACACCCGAACACACACTTTTACAAGCACAAACGGGTCGAGATGGAAGAAATACAACGACAGACTTAATGATATGATCAAAACATGTCATGCGCCATCATGTCTGTAAATCTGCGATGGATTGAGATGGAAAAGCAGAACCACAGGCTTCCATATAAACATCCATCATCTAAATATTTAAAGTTTGAATTTGCATCTATATAGTGACCAAGAAACAGCTTGAAGGGATACAATTCTTCACACCTTTACGCATGCGGTTTTAGTGACGTTAGCAGACACTTCAATTAAACATTGCTCCAGTCTCAATCCTAAGGGCAATTAACCACTCTATCTTTAGAAACCCTTCCTACCTACCACACACACACACACACACACACACATATTCCTGGCTTATAAATGGCCTCAAAAGCTGTCAAATTAATGAAGAGTGACTGAATGAAGCGTGGAGCATCTTTGAACTGCAGCCACTGTGACTAATAGAATTTGTGAGCCCTCTATTGTGGCTCATGCCTCCACCAAGGGAAAAGCCTCTAAACCCTTTCCCGGCAATCCTCAGGGAGCTCCTCCATACACTAATCGGCATGTTTTATGTATTATTTAAAATGCATTAGCTTGGTTGAATGTGCTAATAACTGGCTCATCTAGAGCAGAAACACTTCAGCACTTAATCGAAGAAGCAGGGCGATCATGGGAGGGTATGTCACATCGTATTTAAGATGCGTGGAAAGGTCTGATTTGATTCAAATTGATGACGTGAGCAGCTCACAAGACACAATTGTACTTTATATGATGTAGATGGCGGTGCCGGAAATAATTTTTGAGTGGGCAGGTTCTGATGTCACAATATAAAAAATGGGCTAATAAATAGCAATTAGCTGCTTAGTTGCTTACCAATTTCAAACCCTGCTCACAATTTATGAATTGTTGATCTCTGCAGATGTACTTGAGTTGCATGGGCTTTGTAGGTTTTCCATGTTGATTTGACATTTTCTTACCTGGGGTTCAGTTTTATGTTTGCGCAGATATTTTTTGTAAAACCTTTTAAAAATAAGCAATAAATGAACCATGAGACATTCTGACTAATTTAACATCAGCGTACGATTAGAAATAAAACAACTTTAACAATAGGCCCTTTTCACAGTGACGTCAGCTAACTTCCGCTTTCCCGCAAAGCAGTGTATCTGTGCTTCCGTTATACCTTTACACCGGAGACTTCTCGGGAAAATGTAGGAAAAACTTGAAATATGAAAGGCGTTATTTAAGAGTTAAGACTAATAATGATAATGTACTTACAATTCAATTTCGCTTTAACTACATGTATGCCGTGTTTTTACTTTTTGAATAATTATTGATTAAATTATGCATCAATCTGATTTATTTCATTATAGGGAATATGCAATGTGATCTTTAAAAAAACAGCTATGACCTGCGTTTTATATTTATTTACACAAATGCTGGCATCTGTTTTTAACTGTAAAAGCTTTTTATATAAACTTAATTTAATATTTATTTCTGAATTACATTAAATAATAAAACGGAAAATTATAGACCCCATTTTATTGATATTTAAATAGTACAAGCTTATGTTGAACTATTCTTGTACATACAGGCGCTGTATTAAGCAGGACATAAATTACTGAATGAAAAGGCTTTCTGTTACCACATGTAAATGTCTAAAACGTTTGTTTATTTGACAAAATATATCTAACCAACTTCATCTAACTGCAATGAAGACAGCAAACAGTGCGCGAGAGTCGCGGGAATCAGTGACTGCAGTGCTCCGTTTTCAACTCCTCCCTTGACTTCAAGCGACAAATCTCACCGATCGGTATTCGGTAAGTTCGTTTGAGATGCCAGACGCCTCTACCTGAACGAGGACGAGAATAGACAGCAGCAGTCATCCTCTAATCGTATCTGTGGCAGTTGTACAAGCGTTTGGGTGAACTCCATGCTGGTAGCGATAGCGCTTACTATGCTGGCGGAAGTAAGAATACCCTGCTTCGCGTCAGAAAGGAAGTTGTGTGACGTCATGTGAAAAGGGCCTATTAAAATGCTCAATACTAGAACAGAGAAATTTGGCACTAATTGTATATTTGTTATGTGTGTGTCATGTAAATTTGCTTGCAAAAAAACACCCTGAGTTGCTTCTTTGCACCCAAGATGCTGACTGACTACATCAGTGAGATGCTGCAAGAATTTAGTAGGTCATAAAATCACTGTTTAAAGAGCTTTGAAGATAAAAACGCAGTCCAAAAGCTTTCCTGTTTCTCATCTTCAGATTAAGATTTATAGGTGAGTCACAAATTAAATATTAGGGATAAACAACCATATGGTCTCTCTACCATCACACGGGTTCTTTATCAGTCCAGACTGATCATACTCATCTGCACACTGCTAACTGTGTTAGATGATTGATTTTTATTTGATTGATTGATTGATTGATTGATTGATTGATTGATTGATTGATTGAAATGATGGACTGACTGAGACAGGTTTCAGAGGATGTGTGTGAATGACAGCACACTTCTTCACATCCCTTTCAACTCTGAGATTGCCAGACCATTACTGGCACCGCCCATAGGCCCATTAATGCCTTGAACGTACACTTCCGCTATAGGTACCTGTCATGATTTCACCTCTACAGCCGTGTTGGGGAATAACAAACTAAACGTAGCAACACTAGTAACTTTCATTAGCGTCACAGTAGCTCAGCTGTTTTCAAAACAGAATATTTTTCCAGTAATGAGCTTCTTTTACCAATGAGTGAAAAAGCTACATCAGTACTTATTTATCAATATCTTGTGCTTAAAATGTCCATTCTCTCTGTGAATCATTGGGAATTCCAGTTAATTTTAATGAATGGTTTGATTTCAAATGTTTCCTTTCAATTAAATGCCCATGTAAAATTTAAATATAATTAAATTTAGCACCCAAATTACATTTTGTGTTTCGTTTTGCTGCATTTTAATATTTTATTCAAATAATTTTCAGAAAAATATTAAGCACCAAAGCTGTTATCAACTGTGATAATAATAAGAAATGTTTCTCGAGCGCCACAATGCATATTAGAATGATTTCTGAATGAGCACTGAAGACTAATAATGGCTGCTGAAAATTCAGCTTTGTCATTACAGTTTAAAATATATTAAAATATAAAACAGATTTTTAAAATGGTATCAATATTTCACCATATTACTGATTTCACTGTATATTTGATAAAATAATTGCAGCCTTAATAAGGACAAGACTTCTTTAAAAAACATTTAAAAATCTTACAGACTCCAAACTTTTTAATGGCAATGTACTTACACTCTTAAAATTAAAGGTGCTTAAAAGGTTCTTCGCAGCGATGCCATATAAGAACCATGTTTGGTTCCACAAAGAACCATTCAGTCAAAGGAACTATCTCTTTCTTACCTTTTTATAATTTGAAGAACCTTCTTTCACCACAAAGAAGCTTTTGTGAAACAGAAAGGTTCTTCATGTTAAAGGTTCTTTATGCCCATTTATACAAAAAAGGTTCTTCTATGGCATCGTGAAGCACCTTTTTTTTAAGAGTGTATTATTAGTTGAATGCTGCTGTTCATCTGTTGACTCAGTTAAATTTAAATTAAATTATGCTGCTTATAGTGTTATTTACTGTAAACACATTTGTTAAAATGCGCATCTTAAGTATTTTTTTAACTGGTAGCCAGTCTCTGTGTCTCAAGTCAAGTATCACAGTTCTACGAGACATTAAACTGTATGTACTCTGGGCCAGAGATGATAGAGAGACAGTGCAGTCACATGTAATCGTGTATTGATGCTTACACAAGGAGGCACACACCTGCCTCGGCTAAAAAGCTGCTGTGATTTTCCTTCATGTTATATATGATCTGGTAGTTAGTACGTAAACATACTCTCAGTTGGAACAATTACACAGCTCCCTCTGAGGCTCGACCACAGGAAGATGCGTTCAGGTCAGAGAGCGAAAAGCTTCACACTGTTTTATGGCTACATGAGTTCCCATTACAGCCCACTGCTTTGTAGTCTTCTCTCCTGTGGATCCTGTGAGGAAAGCAATGGACCATCACGCCTGACGAATTTGATTTGGGCCAGTGAAATTAGTCTCTTTGTTAGCTAAAGTGCATGAGAGTACTCTCAGACAGATGGAGAGCAGAAAAACTCCTAGTGGATTTTCAGACATATAATTAAATGCGGTCTCTTTTATGCCCATTTCAATGGAAATTTGGCTGGATTTTGTGTGCAAAAATTCCTAGATATTCTAATATTCCTGTAAGTAGAAATCAAAGTGTGAGGGGCACATAAATTGATATTTCTTATTAATTGACGTATTTAGTGAAGCACCACAAAGAACTTAATCAGTTTAGCTCTTCATAAGTCGTTTAATGTGTTTTAAAATGTAATTAAGCATCACTCGACTCCTTCACTTTGTACTGACAGACAGATATCTGGTGATTAATGGTCACAGAGACTGGTAATATTTTGGTGCCACCTTTTTTATCCAAGCTTATTGATCTTTCCAGGAGGATTGTTTAGCACATGACATCACCCTAGCGATATTTCCAGCCAGGCTATGACAGGACAGAATGACAAACAGCCTAAATGCACACACTTGGATGAGGACAGATGATTCAGGGAAAAAAAGAGCAAATCTCATCTCCTTCCAATCTGTGTCAACAATGTCAAATATCCCCTTTCACCCAGCCCAGAAACCAATGTGAGAGAAACAGAAGCTCTCCTAGCAACTTCTCTCGCCTCAGATGTCTGATATAGTAACTGCTATTTTCTGACAAGACTCCATAAACTTTTCAGCAGTTTCTCTGCAAATCACCTGGGAATGCATGTAGTACTGTTTTCAAACTATATAGTAGAGACTCTGAGTGCACATGCCAGCAATCTAAGAACACGTCTTTCTCCACAGTATGTGTAGCAGGGCAATTTCTCTCGCAGTACTTTATGGTAATGACAGGGCAGATAAGGAATACATAAAGCTATACTTTAACTTACTATGAAATAAATGCAGTTCAAGTCATCTTATTAAGCTCCTTACCTCAGGCTTGGAAAGCTAGCTTTGTAGTCTTCTCACTCCTGTTGCATAGCTTTTACTGTCTTTATACTACTTTCTTTTTTTAGGTTTTGTGAATTTTTCCACATTAGGGCTATATGTACATTCCCTGGAAGAGGACGTTAAAGGGTCATGAAACCCCCTGTTTCAGCACTGGTTAGTTCTCACAACAGTTTTAAAAAACGCTAAAAAAAGTGGGCGTGGTGCGGAGCGGAGGGGGAAGAGGGGAGACAGACAACACACACAGCTTCGCATTCAGACAGTTTCATTTAGCTCCCATCGAGTTAAAACACAAATAAATGCACAGCCATTTGCACTCTGCATCGAATACATACAGTGGGTACGGAAAGTATTCAGACCCCCTTAAATTTTTCACTCTTTGTTATATTGCAGCCATTTGCTAAAATCATTTAAGTTCATTTTTGTTCCTCATTAATGTACACACAGCACCCCATATTGACAGAAAAACACAGAATTGTTGACATTTTTGCAGATTTATTTAAAAAAAAAACTGAAATATCACATGGTCCTAAGATTCAGACCCTTGCTGTGACACTCATATATTTAACTCAGGTGCTGTCCATTTCTTCTGATCATCCTTGAGATGGTTCTACACCTTCATTTGAGTCCAGCTGTGTTTGATTATACTGATTGGACTTGATTAGGAAAGCCTCACACCTGTCTATATAAGACCTTACATTTCACAGTGCATGTCAGAGCAAATGAGATTTATGAGGTCAAAGGAACTGCCTGAAGAATTCAGGCAGAATTGTGGCAAGTCACAGATCTGGCCAAGGTTACAAAAATAATTTCTGCTGCACTTAAGGTTGCTAAGAGCACAGTGGCCTCCATCATCCTTAAATGAAGACGTTTGGGATGACCAGAACCCTTCCTAGAGCTGACCGTCCGGACAAACTTAGCTATCGGGGGAGAAGAGCCTTGGTTTGAGAGGTAAAGAAGAACCCAAAGATCGCTGTGGCTGAGCTCCAGAGATGCAGTCATGGAGATGGGAGAAAGTTGTAGAAAGTTAACCATCACTGCAGCCCTTCACCAGTCGGGGCTTTATTGCAGAGTGGCCCGACGGAAGCCTCTCTCAGTGCAAGACACATGAAAGCCCGCATTGAGTTTGCTAAAAAAACACCTGAAGGACTCCAAGATGGGGAGAAATAAGATTCTCTGTCTGATGAGACCAAGATAGAACTTTTTGGCCTTAAGTCTAAGCGTATGTGTGGAGCAAACCAGGCACTGCTCCTCACCTGTCCAATACAGTCCCAACAGTGATGGTGGTGGCAGCATCATGCTGTGGGTGTGTTTTTCAGCTGCAGGGACATGACGACTGGTTGCAATTGAGGGAAAGGTGAATGCGGCCAAGTACAGAGATATCATGGACGAAAACCTTCTCCAGAGTGCTCAGGACCTCAGACTGGGCCGAAGGTTAACCTTCCAACAAGACAATGACCCTAAGCACACACAGCTAAAATAACGAAGGAGTGCTTCACAACAACTCTGTGACTGTTCTTGATGGCCCAGCCAGAGCCCTGACTTAAACCCATTGAGCATCTCTGGAGAGACCTAAAAATGTCTGTCCACCAATGTTTACCATCCAACCTGACAGAACTGAGAGGATCCTCAAGGAGGACTGGCAGAGGATCCCCAAATCCAGGTGTGAAAAACTTGTTGCCTCTTTCCCAAAAAGACTCATGGCTGTATTAGATCAAAAGGGTGCTTCTACTATATACTTAGCAAAGGGTCTGAATACTTATGACCATGTGATATTTCAGTTTTTCTTTTTTAATAAATCTGTCAAGAATTCTGTGTTTTTCTGTCAATATGGTTTTTCTGTGTGTACATTAATGAGGGGGAAAAATTTACTTAAATGATTTTAGCAAATGGCTGCAATATAACAGAGAGTGAAAAATTTAAGGGGGTCTGAAAATACTTTCCCGGACCCATGTATAATATGAACACGCTGTTGCCCCTCTGAGAACTTTTTTTAAGGCTTATTCTGTGGCGTATATAAGCCTTTGATGGGTTGTGTCATAGAGCGTAAAAACGGTTATGCTCACCAATTGAATGAATCACGTTTTGTGCCGAACTCTTATTACAAAAAGGAAAAAAACAAACACTCTTCTTCGATCCATTAATGTTGCTCTCAATTAATGTGCTCAATTTCATCTCTCAGTCTGAAACATGCTTGTCATAGCAAATCAACACATGCGTTAATGGATATTAAGCGAAGCGTTTTTCCAAAGATTAAGAACACCAGTCCTCATGATATTTAATAGACACTGACCGCGTCAGCGATGTACTATAGGTCCTGCCACGGGTCCACAAATTGTGACGTCAACCACGAGTAGATTTTAAAACCCGGAGATGAAAATAGCACAAAAATCTTAAATTAAAGTTTTCTCCAACAGTTAAAATGATCTGATGCTAACATTGTCTTCTATGATGTACACCTCTGCTAAAATCTCAGAAAAAGTAGTCAGGGGTTTCATGACCCTTTAAATGTGGAAAAGAGATACAGACCTTTCGTAATCTTTAAAAGGACAGTTCACCAGAAAATTAAAATTCTGTTCTCATTTACTCACCCTCATGTCTCTCCAAACCTGTATGATTCTTTTGCTGGACACAAAGAAGATAATCTGAAAAATGTCTCAGTATTTCTTTTGACTATTCAATGAAAGTCAGTGGGGTCCACGACAATGCTGGACCCTACTGAGTTTCATTGAAACATTCTTCAGAATTATGTTTTTTTGTGTGTTCAGCAGAAGAAAGAAACTCATACAGGTTTAAAACAAGATAAGGGTGAGTAAATGACCACATTATTTAAATTTTTGCCTGAACTATTCATTTAAGATTTTGATATAGAAAGCCTATATATTTCTTGGGGTAATGCAAAGCTTGTACATCCCATTTGTAATGTATAAAAGCACCTTTGTAATATTAATTATGCTCTTTTGCGCAGATATTTCGGCCCTTGGATCATTTTAAGAATTAATTTGCAATGTCTGCCACTGACACATCCAGTGAGGACTCTGAGATGTGTTACTCTATTGATAAAAACAAACAGCCTCTCAGTTCTGAGGTATTGAGATTGTTATATATGAATCATAAGCTTCACAGGAGTGATGTAGGAAAATAAATAAATGCCCCTGTGGAATCTCAAGTGATGGAGCAATAAGGAAAAAAAAAAAGATTAGAAGTAAGTACACGAGTGAGCTTCTCTACCCCAAAGCTAGCCTGGACAAATAAGCTTGCATACAAACACTCAGATGAGATAACTTAGTCATAGAAGCACTAAAATAAACCTATAGAATGCATCAAACAAAACGGAGCCCATATGGCCTGAAATTATGACTCAACTGCTATTAAGTGGCAATTTATTCAAAAGTTAGGTGGGTTGGGACTGCAGGCAGCTTTTTCAACTATTTTATCTGAATAACAAAATGGACTGCTGAGCGTTTTATGAGCTGATCTGTTTTGTTTTCTCCCTCTCTCCTGCACCAGCCCTTTTGTGTAGTCTATTCACTATACTCCCGTTAGCCGCCAGACTGTTTCTCAGTGCAAGTCCAAGGACCATTTTTCAATTCGTTCTCACTGCTGTGAAACAAAAAGGAGAAAATAGTGTCACTTGGTTGTTGTTGTCTTGCCAACACCGAGAAATCAGCAAGTTTTTGTCCATAATGAATTGAGTCGTTTTAATGGCATATTTGATGGTGTCTCCTTTGCAATTGACCTATTTGTCAAAGTGTTTCTGCCTTTGTTCATTAACGCCCACTCTGACAGCACTAATGATGTATTTAGTATGTTTGAGCTTGCAAAGTCAGGCACTAGCCAGAGGACAAAAACATTGTAAGATAGTGAATGGTGCTATTGTTGATTCATTTGCTAAATATTTATGCTTTTTGGTGATGGAATCCATTCAAAATGTGTGTTGGAAATCTCAAAGTTGCAGGAGTGATCCCAGAGAGATGTGACCCATGACCTGAAGACTGACTTTAGTGACTTTAATACCGTTAGTATTTAGCTCTCTTGTTCTTGAGCTGTTAGAATCTAAAACCTGGATTGGTTGTCATGAGCAAGTCATTTCACTTGACAAATTACAAAAAGACAAATTCTCCTTGGCCATTCTTTCAGTTTTATTAGAGAAGTAGTTCACTGAAAAATATCCTTGCCAATGTCCATATCATGAAAGTGAATCAGGACAGTGACTGTAGAGCCCTAAATTTAGAAAAAACAATTGGCCCCCAACTCAGACATTGCTACTTCTTCATTAAACTATTATGAACATGTCAAGGAGATCTATGGAGGGTTTGATTAATGACAAAAAAATCATTTTTGGGTGAACTCTCTTCACGAGTTAGTGATTTTATGTATAGTTTATGCCCATACACTGTAAATAAATAAATAACAATTGTACCTCAGTATGTCACTGAGGCAGCATCTTCAAAAAGACAACTTTGTACCATATCTACACTTAAAATGTGCATATTAGTACCCTAAAGCAGTAATATGCACCCTACTATCAAAGATGCCTCTTTAAGGGCACTGCCCCAGTGACAAGCTGCTGTACCAACTGCTTACAGCTTTTACATTTTTTTCAGAGTTGTAACAAGTTTTATTGATATTTCTCAAAGGTTCTCAGGTCATTGCCTCGAATCGAAGGTCGTCCAGGGGCTTCACTTCCACCAATGGACTTCGAGACTCTAGAGTCTGATCTGCGGATGGCACATGGTGATGAAATAACTCCTGAAGATGTGATGTCGGCAGCCATGTACCCTAAAGTCTTCCAGGAGTTTAAAGAGTTCACATCAAAGTTTGGCCCAGTGGACTGCCTTAACACTCGCCTGTTTCTGGATGGCCCCAAAATAGCAGAGGAGTTTCAGGTGGGTCACAATGAGCCTTACATCAACTGACTTCAGTGATGTGTCTCTTTTTATTTATTTATACAGTTATGCTCATACGTTTACATACCACTTGCAGAATATGCTAAATATTAATCATTTTAACAAAATAAGATGGATCATGAAAATTCAATTTTTTTAAATTTAGTACTGTCCTGATAAAAGGTGGCATATCATGATGAAAATCTGACTTTTTCCGTGTTTAAGGGCTATAATTGGGTCCCCAGTGCAACCCAGAAAACGTGAAAAAGAACAACTCAGTAATTTTATTTTTGATGAGCCTTTTTATGCAAGCTTGTGAAACCAAAGAGCAGCAGATTTCGCCCCACAGGAATAGAAGCGGGATATATTAACTATACCCACCCCTTGATTCCACGCAAGTTTCCACCCATTGTGTTTTCGCAAGCATCAACAGTGTACCAGTCCTAATGCCATGGCGAAAGTTCGAGCAAAGCATGCTATCTGTTCTTTCTTTGGCTGCACTGACGAGCACAGAACACTATTTAAAGTCCCAGCCTCAGAGGAGACAAGAGAGCAGTGGATTTATTGATTTATTTACTGTATATTATGCTGCTGCCACGCTCTAATATAAACATGCGATTTCTTTCCCAGCTGTTTACCTTCACCAACTATTTATGAAACACGTGTGTTTTTAACACAAACTTGTGTGTATTGGACAGTTTAAGCACAATAAGACACGAAAGAAAACTTAGTTTAGCACGTACACACTGTGTGAAATCCGCTTTCTTATGCGCGTGCTTCGGATGTGTACGCTCAGAAAACCATATATCAGAAAATTTAAACTAATATGGTTTAAAACGCATGATTTCAGCGCGATAGACATGATAATCAAAACCAAACAGATATTTTTTTAGCAGAGTATCTGATGTTGGAGCTGTAAAGGCACAGCCATATTCTGAAAAAGGGGGCGGGGAGCAGCAACTAATTTGCATTTAAAGAGACATGCACGAAAACAGCGTGTTTCTGCTTCGACTCAGAATGGGCATTTTCAAAATGATACAATAAATGATCTTTGCAGTATTTTGAGCTGAAACGTCAACGGACAGATTCTGGGGACACCTGAGACTTAGGCTGCGTTTACACTTGGCATTAACATGTGATCACCGTGATCCGATCAAGCAGATAGGATCATCAGTCAATCAGAACATGTCGCGTTTACACTTGGCAACATCAGCTGATTTCTCTATCTGGATAACCAATCGTATCTGTCTTTCCCGCGCAATATTTAAATAAGTCTGCAGAGAATGGCCTGGTGCAAAGTCAACCTAAAGTGGTGGGTTTTCTTTTGAAAAGCATTTTCAGTCGTGGGACATTTTACAAATCAAAGATAAGTGTAGGAGTCTCACTAGCGCTCCACACGGGTGTTCTCCCCCTTTTTTCTGACAGTTCGCGAGAGAAGGAGTGGCATTTTGCATGATGTCGACCTGCAAATGCAGACACGATGGCTGGATTGCAATTACATTACAATGAGACCGATCACAATGCGTCCTCGACTACCTCTGGACCGGGACACGCTGATCGGATAACATTCCGATCAGAAGCACGTTTACACTTGTCTTTTCAATGTGTATGTGTACATGGTAATGCCAAGTGTAAAACACAGCCTATATTACGTATTGTAAAAAGGGGCATAATAGGTCTTCTATAAAGGGGTCATATGACGTTGCTAAAAAAAAAACATTATTGTGTATTTGGTGTAATGCAATTTGTTTATGTGGTTTAAGGTTCAAAAACATATTATTTTCCACATACTGTAAATTATAGTTTCTCTATGCCCCGCCTTTCTGAAAAAGATTTTTACAAAGCTCATCGGTCTGAAAAACCAGGTGTACTCTGATTGGCCAGCTATCCAGTGCATGTGATTGGCAGAATACCTCAAGTGTGTGACGGAAATGTTATGTCCCTTAACATACTGTGATGCTGTCTCCCGGGCACGACGAGACAAAACCAAAAAAAAACATTACAAACCAGGCATTTGTTGCATCAATTGGGGACATAATTAATTGAGTAGAATGACTTATACTTTCTTTTTACGCGTTGCATTGCATCGCCATGTCTTTATTTGTGATCGGAGAAATGACAAACACCAAGTGCTACTCTACACTGCTCAAAACTCCGTTTGAATCGTCAGTGGCAAATTCTTTTTATATAATATAAAAAAGTCAGAAGCGCCAGATTGTCCTTGCAAAGTTGGAATTGCCCCACTTTATAGAAACAGCCTTTGTGCACAGACGGCATTGTAGGCTACTCTCCCAGGTTCAGGAAACAGTCCTCCATAAAATGTGTTGCACACATCTGGATATTTGGGTTAAACTGTTCTGGAACAGTGTTGTAAATAATAACTTAACCACTGATTTCTAGTCATCCTCTTTTGGAAGGCCAAACAAAATAATTTCGCTTTCACAACGAAACACAACGTCTCACACAGTTACGCTCTTTCTTTGCAGGTGACATTGGGCGGTTATGAAAATCTTCCATACATGATGTCGACATCTGAGTGATGTAGAGTTAAACTAGGTGTTCCGGAGGGCGTGGACTAGTCTTAACTTTTATAAAGAATATCTCTTTGGGTTTGAGACTTTAGTCTTTGCAACTTTAGGGATCTTATCTATTCACAAACAGCTTGTAACACTCCAAAGAGAAAGGAAAACTTGACATTGCATCATATGACCCCTTTAAGCGCGTTGACATAGCAGTCCTTTACAAATAATCATTTCAACATAATACTGATTTATAAAAAATAAAAATGGCCCTGTTCAAAAGTTTACATACCCTTGGATCTTAAAACTGTGTGTCATTTACATCCAGGGCATGTAAACTTTTGAGCAGGATGATGAGTACATTTTTCTTATTTTGTTTAAAGATAATATTTTTTTCATTTGGTACTGCACTTAAGAAGCTACATAAATACTAAAATGTTTCCCAGAAGTATAAGTCTTAAAATTATTTATCCATTTACCCACATTATCCCAATTCAAAAAGACACTCAGGTCTTAATGCATTGTGTTGCCTTCTTGAGCGTCAGTAAATGTTTTGACCTTTTGTAATAGCTGTGTATGAGTTCCTCAGTTGCCCTCGGTGTTAAAAGATCAAAATCATATAGCCATTGTTGCAAAGGGTTCAAATATGCAGAAGATGCTGGAAAACCAAAGAATGTGCAGGACCTAGAGGATTTTTCTGAAGAACAGCAGGCAATTGAACTGCTCAGGACAAACAAGGGACTCATGAAAAACATCTGTGGATCATCCAGATAACAACACAATATTAAGAATCAAGTGTAGATAAACCTTGACGGTTGTTCCTTTTTTATAAATTCAGTTATTATTTTGTTTTGTGGAGAATATATAAACATATTTTATGTGAAATAGCTTATTCAGGACCGTACTAAAAAAATAACATGCAATTTTTATGATCCGTCTTATTTTGTTAAAATTATTAACATTTTGCATATTCTGCAAGGGTTATGTAAACTTATTAGCAGAATGTGTATTTCTCACTGTGCCTTATTTCTTGTACTAAGTTATTTAAACTATATTTCACCCTGTTAAATTTATAACACTATGGGATTTGACCTTTTAAGATTTAGCCAAGAGCCTGACTGCTCTCTCATCGGGAGATTTGCAAAATTAGATTTCCTGTGTCCTCAACTAGCCTCCACTTTCACAAAGTTTATTAGCACACTTTGTGACCATGGTTGTAAAATTGATTAGCATAGTAAGATTGAATAGCATGCCTCTTTTGTGTTCAAAATATATTACTTTGAACATCTAGGCTCTCTTTGTGAAGGTGTTGTGAAGTCCGATAAAGCATAAATGATGTTTTACAGCTCTAATTAAACAGAGTTTAACATTGTAATGTTCAGGGAGTCTACATTTTTTTAGCTTATTCTATGCTAGTTTCTGAATCATCTCAAACTTGTGTGGCTGTATCTCTATCTAGCTATGCCCTACGGTGTTTCTAAATGTGTTGATTGGAGCTTAGCCATGTGTTTGGCTCCTAATACCCAGTTCTGAGTGAAGTGGGTGTTACCTGGCAGGCATGAATGTGTCCCGGAGTCCTTCTGCAGGCACCACGAGAACTGAGAGCACCAGATGCAGGACTGGCATAGTTGATCATGCACCGAGCGAGAGCCAGACAGGAAGTGAAGCGAACTCACCTACAAAGTCATTTTACTTTGAAAATGCATCAAATCTGTTAGATCGAGTTTGCTTGCATTTCTTAATCGTCTTCTGGCCTGATTCTTCAAACCAGGTCTCTCGGTACCCTTTCAAACTGAAGCAGATTTTCCTCGGTTAACATGCGTAATCGTAAATTTCTCAGGGACTGAAGTTATTTGCCGTCGTGTTTCTCCACCCAGTGGAGCTGTCCAAATGAGATGTTAGTCGTGGCTGATTAGCGTAGATTAGCATGAGCTATATTAAGCTGTCACTGAGGCGAATGCAGGCGCACCCCAAAATAGCATTCCCTTCACAGCCAAACAGCACATGGTACCGACCTAAAGCCACCCAGAGGTCTGTGCTAATCACTCATCCCTAAATTTTGCCTTAATTTTGCCCATGTTTTTTCGGCCTATTGTGCTCCAGTCTGGTTTTGTTTGTTTTTTTAAACACAATCACACTACATTTCATTTTTCATACCTACAGTAGTTACTGTGATTTGTTTTCGTTGTGTTTTTATGTGACTCTGGCTCTTTCCTCTCACAGGTGGTGTTGGAGAGAGGGAAAACGTTGCACATCAAAGCCTTGGCCTTGGGTGACTTGAACAAGTCTGGTCAGAGGGAGGTGTTTTTTGAACTCAACGGCCAGCTGCGTTCAGTCTTGGTCAAGGATACGGCAGCAATGAAGGTAACTGTTCGCTGTTTATTTTCCTCCCTAGATTGGTTTGTTTCATCACTGAAAAGCAATTATCCTGACGCAAACAGTACACTCAATCATTCAGACATGTTTTGCGAATGTTCCTTTTTCTCTCTCGAGGTGTGAATAATTTCTGTCATAAGCTAAAAATGATCTTGCTCTTGATGTCATGGGCGTTTATCACATAGAGGCGGCGGTGATAAAAAACATATTTTAAATTATCAGGAAGCACAATGTACACTTTCATTACAAGTCAATAGTGCTGTGTAGGAACTTTATATCATCCACGGACACAGAAATTGTAACTGCACCACACTGCTTGTAAAACTATAATTTGGCAGATTACGGCATGATTTGACAGAACTGAAGATCTCACTTTCTTTGCCCGCACATAACACATCATTTTAAAGATGATTCATTCATTATAAGATATTCTCTTTGGTAAACAAACATTCAAATAGTCCTAGCCTGGAAAAAATGGTTTCCTCTCTTTGTAGATGCTCTTTTTGTTTATTATTGTCTTCATTGGCTCAGTATGGCAGACTGACGACATTCAAAACACACTTAATGTCAGATAAGTCAGAGTGATGACACTTACTCAGCATATGCTCAACAGAGCTCTCCTTCTGCCTGAACACAGCTAGCAAGAGCATTTCTCCTCATGACATAAAGTTTGTTTTGCGGGTCCAACATTTTTCTTCTGCTGTCTAAAGTTTTGGTTGCTTTGAAATGAAACTTAAAACTGATTTATCTCTAAGACTGTTTGTTAAAAGTTAACATGAATGACAGGTGCTGACATTGTCGCTGGTTTCAGCCTTATTTATCATGGCTATGAGGTTGGGGAAACAGTAGTTATGTAACTCTAGTTATTAAATAAATATTGTATCACTTATGAATTAATCTATCAAATATGCATTATTTATGGGGCTATATATATATAGAGGAGATATATGATATACACCATTACTGTTACTTTTACTTAAATCTTTTTAAATCATAATAAAATGTTTCTTGAGCATCAATCCGCATATTATACGTATTTTGATGGTCATCTGATACTGAAGATGTAAGTAATGAGGCAAATTAACATACTTATTTATTAAACTTAAAAGATTGGGTATAAATAAACGGTATATGAAAGTAATAGGTAGTAAGATTCTGTAATGTTTTGCAAGAACTCTGTTATGTCAATCACGACTGCATTTATTTGATAAAAATTGCAGTACAAACAATAACATTGAAATATTATAGTGAAATATAACATTATGATGATACAGGTGTGTACATATGATGTACAGGTAAAATAACTAGAAGTGATTGACACTGGAATCCTCACACATAATGGCCATGTCTGTTCTTATGTTAATATATGTATATATAAGCGCAACTATTTTTTGTTTGAGGTGTTCTCTTTTTTGAGAGACAGTGGATTAGTGTTAATATTATTTGTTTTTGTATTAAATCTTTATCATTGTAAATATTTGAATGGTCCTTTTACTCATATATGTTTCTATCAGCAGAAGATGACTGTCAGTTTGAAAAGAGTTGTGAGGGAAAATGTGAAAAATGTCTCCATTGCCTCTGGTCTCCCCTGAAATCATCTCATTCTGCTTTTTGCTCCACCAGGAGATGCACTTTCACCCTAAAGCCTTGAAAGACGTGCGGGGACAGGTTGGAGCTCCCATGCCCGGTAAAGTGGTGGAAGTAAAGGTGAAGCCAGGCCAGAAGGTGGAGAAAGGTCAGCCTCTCTGCGTCCTCAGCGCCATGAAGATGGAGACAGTTGTCAACTCGCCAATCTCAGGCATCATATCCAAGGTGCACGTCAATGCCGACAGCAGCCTGGAAGGAGATGACCTCATCCTGGAAATAACCGAATAAAGTTTAAAAGCTACAGAGGTTAAAAGTTTCTTTTATATAAAAAAGAAAAGAAAAAAAAACATTTTAAGCATGATCTTGTAATTTGGTGGACTGATGGTGTCGTAATTAGTGATGATTTTGATATTTCTAACATGATGTTCATAACTCTTCTGAGATTTCAGAATAAGAATAATTGATTGTTTATTTTGTTGGTCTGTATTTAAGTCAAAATAGAAGCATAGGTCGGGGCTGACATTTATAGCTGGTAACCAGAAGCCCAGAAGCTTTGTGATTCATCTTTGTGATTGTTCGAACTTAGAGGAACAGTGATCCAGTGAATTAAACGTGCAGCCTCAAGGAAGGGAGGACAAATGATACCTACATTACAGACTGATCATTCCAGGTTTTTTTTAAGTTGAATTAATAATATACTAAAATTATCAAGGTTCATTATGAATCCAGATGACAACAGAATTTGTATGCGTGTGTGTACTGTATGTGTGTGTGAGAGAGAAACACTGCAAGTTGTAAGTTTGAAGAGAAACAGCAGTTTCATAATATCATGTTAGTGGAGCATAAAATCAATTTTAAAATGTCTGAAATATTAATACCAGCGGATATTCTAGTAGATGCACATTAAGCACAGTGTCGTCATTATAACGTCATTCTGCACATCTCTCCAAAGCAATAAAGTTGAGTAATCGGGAACTCGTATATAGCCAGATGTATAAAAGCAATCAACAATAATCAAAACCAGCCATTACTCTGCACTAGTTCATTATAAGGAATGTGAGTGTAGCTAATGCACTGTGGCAAATGTGTAATGTTTTTGAAAGTTTCCACACAACAAATTCCTTATGATTTCTTTCTCCTCTCCTCCTCTGCCTCATCCTGCACTTATTTTTAATCACTCTATCACCTTTGCACCACAGGAGCACTCAGGTTTGCGCTGCCACTATAAGTGAACAGCAAGTCATTACGCAAGCAATAATGAAGTAAACAAATGCAAAACGTGTCTGTGGGGCAGCGAAGAGAAGCTTCATTTTCCAAATGCTTCAGAATGTTTTGCAAATATAATTGTGTAATATGTTTACATAAATCCCACTTAAAGGCTCAAACAATGTGTTTTCTCATTCAGCAGAACGCTTTTTAAGACCATTTTAATGCTGTAGAAAAAGAGACCGTAATTATGGATAATCACTGATGCCATTAACAATGATGGTCTTCAGTCTGTGTTATTAATGATATGCTGCACAAGATATTTCATACTTGACCTTGAAATAAGCCTTGATTATAGTTTCATATAGAAACCTCACTGTGACATTTCAAGGTGGATATGAGCTGAAATTGGGATTCGCGATCGAAAATCCGGATATAGATCCAAAATGGAAATGGTCAGACTGATTAAAAAGTTGATGCAGCCCGATGAGATCAGAGGACAAGTGTGATTGTATATTGAGCTCATGGATGCATTCAGTTTTTCTGATTGAATCTTTTGGCTGGCTTGTCAACGGCTTAGTGCAGAGAGATAGAGCTGTCTTCCATTGTGATACAATTTCACAATGGCTTTTCGATATGTCATATGACTTACATTACACATGGTTCTCACAAATGTTGAGCTTGTATTATTGTGTGCTTTCAGAAAGAACCTGTGCAAACAGTCTGAGTGCATGTATGACAGCATGAATTTGTGTGTATGCATATGAAAGCCAGAGACGCATACGGACACCCACGTGTTACCAGGGATACCAAAAGACACTAGCGTTCAATGAAGCTGCTCAATTAAACATAAAATTGCTTTATGTGTTTGTGTGTGTGTTTTTTTTAAATGTCACTGTTGGATGGTTTCTGCCATGATCTGAAGTTTACAAGGGAACAGCTCAACCAATAAGAAACTGTAAGGTTCTTTTTGGAACCAACAGCTTGTGGGTTTGATGTGGATCATTTCTATTGAGTTAACAAGGCTACAGTTACTACTTTTATAAAAGACACTTCATAATTATCTTCATAATTACAAATATTGCCTATCAAATGTTTATTTTTGTGTGTGTGTCCTTTTGAGATAATTACTGTTAAATTTGTAATTCATTGTAAACTCAAATTCTGTGTGTGGGTGGAGAACTGAGAACATTTGCAATTCAGTTCTTGAGTCTTTCAGTTGAGGATTTCACTGTTGAAGCTGAAGAAGTAAAGCTCCAAATGCTTTAGTTGAATCATTTAAATTGTGATGAAAATGAATGTTTTGTCTGAACTATGTATTTTGATGCCCTTCAGTTTAAGTTGTGCATTCCATTTACATGATTTTATGAATGTTTTTTTTTTTTCCCTGCTTATCCTTAATTATAAACTTGTCCAGATGGTTGTTGCTTTGTTGTAATCATATTAGAGAGATGTTTAATAAAGATAGAAAAATAAAACAAAGAATTACAACAAAAAAATCTCTCATGTGAGCTCTTTATTCATAAAAACACAGTTTGATGCACAACGATTTGTGATCGTGTAAGTAAATTTAATGAGCTAGTGTACTCAGTTACTCACGTGTAGGCCATTAGACAAAGCCTATGCTTTTCACAATACATTTTAGATACATCTTTGAATATGTAACAGATGTTAATGCAAGGACAAATGAAGGTGATGGTACATACTCCATATGAAACATCTGCAACCTTGAATGTAATACATGTTAACCTTACTTACCGTATTTTAGAGTAAATATGATACAGTATTTAATGTTTAATACATTCTTGACTAATGTGTGATCACTGATGCATCACTAAAAATTTCACTCTTAAACTTACTTTTAATACAATTATTACTGTTAACATTTCTGTTCATCTCAAAGCCAGATGTTTTGTTGTTAGCAGACGCTTTGGAAGCACATGACCTGGAGGCTGCCATGTTTGTTTCTGGAACATTTGTCATGTGACTGATCACTCGTCAAATGCGGCAGACAAGGGAAAAAGTCAATTTCATGCCTTTGAGGGCCCTCTAAAATCTGTTGCTGCTAAGACATTTACTGTTTTAAAGAAATGGCAACGCTTTAGTTTAGGGACCAATTCTCACGGGCACTATGTTTGTTTCTGGAAAGGAGTGTCCATGTTGACTGAATCAAGATCACAATCGTCAAATGCGGCCAGACAAGGGAAAAATAGTCAAATTTCATGTCTTTTAGGGCCCTCATAAAATCTGTTGGGCTGCTAAGAGCATTTACTGTTTTAAAAAAAGTAAATGGTCACGCTTTACGTTAGGGAGCGCAATTTCTCACAGATTAACTGAGGCTGTGTATTAGCCTATGCATATTCTTGGCTGTTTATTAATAATTATAAAGCACATATTACTGCCTTATTCTATTCAGCATGAGCCATGATTCTAGAACTACATTTAATCTGCTACTGCACTACCTCCACTTAACAGTAAATTACCTTACACAACTATTAATAATCAGGTGCAAAGTTGTAGTTGATCGTGCAAAGCAATAGTTAATAGTATTAAATTGTTCCACAAATTCAAGTGTTTCCTTAGATAAATTTTGGTTTCTAATTGCATTTTTGGCTTGTTAGTAATACAGCGGGATAAGTATAAAGTAATATGAACAACAACAACTGCGTCACATTTTTTTCGCCAGTAAATATAATTTCTAAGGAAGAGTGCGGGGGGGGGGGTGGGGCTTTTGGCATGAAGATTTTCATCACATGTTGGTAACACCCGCATATAATTCCATACATACAAATAAAACTAAACAATAAGTTTCAGAAAGTAAGTTATGTGTAATAAACCAGAATGACACCTGGTAAAAAAGTCTTTTTGAATTACTTAAATTAGTTCATACTTTGTACATAAAGAGGCCTTTGTTAATGTATATAGGACAGCTTCAAGATCCATCCTTATGGTAGAAACTGACATTCGCCATGTATCATGTCTCGGTTTAATTTTGCCCTTCTTCCACAGGTCTTCAAAATCTTGGAAGTTCCAGGGCTTCTTCTATGAAATTCTGATCTTGCAGTTCAGTATTTTCTAATTGGATTCGAAGTCGGTGATTGGCTGGGAGGGGGGGGGCTATTGTACTCAGCTTCTTTTCTTTCTCTGAAACAATCGAAGTTTCGGCTTGGCTGGTATTTGGGGATGCATGTCTTGCTGAACTCGCCAGCCCTACTTGTTTTCAAATATTCATCATCGCTGCGGTACTGTCAGTGTCGGGAGGCTGAACCAGAGACGTCGCAAAACGTCGCGCTAATATTAAATTTCACCAACCCTATAAAAGCCTGACTAAGGATCGATTACTCAGATAGATTAAACCTTGCTCGTCAAAAACAAAAATAGGAAAGATTGCGACTGATTCTTATGTACTTACAAGGGGCACAAGTGCATGCGGATCCTCATCATAGACATTTTTAGAATAAGGCAATGTGGGCTATCGCTGCATTATATCCCTTTTCATCAACGTTCTCACACGAAAGCGTGAGCATAAAAAAAAAGAAATGCATAAGGAATAGGCACAGAAGAAACATAACAAGTTGTCAGCCAACTGGTTTATCATAGCTCAAGAAAATCGCTCCCACCACGATAAACCAGTCATCGAAGGCAACGCAAGCCTGCCGGCAACCCCACAGATGACTTGTCCTCAGCCGTCCATCTGTTTGGGTCTGATATCTGTCCTGGTGCCACAAGACATTCTAAGTTCTAGAGGAGGAGCGGACATGTATAAGAACTTAAATTGTTCTTTAATAAATATAAAACAACAGGGATATTCCAACATCGACAGCGTGAGGCAAATGAACATGACAGAACCAGCTCTGATGAACATAACTAGGTTGATCAAAAGACGGATAGATTTTTGAACAGTCGGACGAATGAGAACAGCTGGATGATTAGCGAAGAACATCAGTTGATGAATGATTAATTCATTAACGTAAACTATGGACACGAGAAGAGTGCAACCGAAAATAAGGAAAGACAGGGAACCCAACAGGAAACAAAAACAATTGAAACGCATCAACAAAACCAACTGACATGTAACAATTATCAAACTAGCAATCTCAAGGAGCTTTTCCGCTTTCCACTACATTATAGACGTTTAACTGGAATGGGGACTTCCTGGCACTCTGCTTAGGTGGCAACCTTATAAATAAAATAGTCCTGCCTATGATGCTATCATGCAACACATTTTCATGGGTGGTCAAAGCACGAGGGTTGTCATTGAAGCCCTGATGTTAGTCCATGTGAAAGGGCTTTAACAGGTATAATGATGCAGGGACCTGATAGTGAAGTGTGGTAAACAAAACCTCTGCATTTATATAGCGCTTTTCCTAAGGCACGTCAACAGACCCTCTAAATATTTGAGGGGGTATCTCCGCGTCCACTCCTGTGTGCAGCATCCACTTGGATGCAATGCAAACGCGGATTCTTTCTATATGTGCGTCGCAGAAGCGCGCCCACCACATGCCAGACTTATTTGTGGATAGGAGACTGAGCTGATGAAGACCACTCAGTATCATCTGGGTCGTTGTTAGGTATGTCATGATGGCAAGGCCAATGGGGGCGAATATTTGCTGTAAAAAAAAAAAGGATGCCGTTCACATCCTCTAGCTCGTTTCAGGTAAATAACATCTAAGTTCATAATTTTTACAAAAGAGACGCATCCAATAGAGGTGCAGGACTTCAAAGTTTAAAGTCTCAATCCGAAAGATAGTTGCTTGTTGACCGTATAGTGCTCCGCCATCAACTATAAAAGCTGGGTGTTAGATCCCACAAACGAAACCAGAAGGCTAGGGTTAGCACCCCCATGCGGGCACTCACTTAACACCTCTTCCCGGCAGCACCTAGTTTTCCCAGGAGGTCTCGACCATAGCCAGTGTACTAGACGTGGCAGGGCTCAAACTCCTCTCTTATCTTTCAGTAAGGGCAACCAGTTCTTGGGTTGCGGGTGAGATGGCTGCAGTAGTCTCCGTCTAGTACATGTTCTGGCCTTTAAGCAGTCTGAATAACTATTTGATCAGTAGTCTGGTTCTAGTATACCGTTATAGGCACAATAAAGAATCGGATATTAGTAATCGTTACTTTTACTAATATTATTATTAGAGTATTCAGCTGCCTTTTTTAGAAAATGTAAAATTATCTTCTCTTTTAGCAGAAATAGTGTAGCATACCGGCGATTTCAGATTATACGATTATGAAGTGGTAATGGCACTAATAATAGTTATTTGATTCAGTGCACGCAAGGAGGGGGGGGTGGGGGGGGGGGGGGGGAGGGGGGGATGATACATTTACAAGGTGGGGATAAAGAGGTACATGATCAATAATTAGCCTTCTTGGGCAAGCTGAGGGCTAATAATATATAAGTGCCTGAACAGGTGTCATAAAACACAAAAAAATAGCAAAAGCACGACCATGATGGTAAAGACACATCATGACACTTAAAATGAAAAAAAAATATGAGAAAATATAAAGGCAATACTATACAAAAAAAATAATTAAAATAAAATAAATAAAGGTGCTACGAATATAAAACACGGGGGGCAGAAACTTGCATGGCTGAGAGTGAGTAAAACTCTCTATTATTTTAAAATATAAATTACCAATTAATACATACTCGTATAAAACTGTATACAATAATAAGCAATAACTTATTATTATTTATTATTTAAAAATATAGAGATACGCATCAATGTATGTAAAGTTTCCTGTCCGGGAATTGTGGAAAGTCTGGTTTGTTTTTTAGGCCTCACTGTAAGCATATTAGAGTAGCTCCTTTTTTTTCAATTTTTTTCTTCCAAAAGCACTTTTAACCAGACACATTATGTGAAATTACATAAAAAAAGGAGTAAAAAAAGAAATAATCTAGTTATAATTATCTGATTATTTATTCATGGCCATATAGCTAGGGTATTGCCGTTAAAATGAAAAAAAAAAAAAAAAAGAAAAAAAAAAAAAAAAAAAAAAAAAAAAAAAAAAAAAAAAAAAATAAAAAAAAAACAAAAAAACAAAAAAAAAAAAAAAAAATTACAAAGCATTACAGGTCATTATATGCTGTCTATTCTAAAAAAATTAAAAAAAAAAAAAAAATTAAAAAAACCAAATTCTCATAGATGGTCTTATCTTTAGTTTTATATAGACCTTAATAGGTCAACCCAAGGGTAATGGACTTGCAACAAGGTGGTAAAGCCCCTCCTGGGCCATTCTCCTTCCTCCTCTGCAATCGAACTATCTGCTGCATTTTTTTTCCTCGCACGTCTATTGGGGCGTTCCACCCATTCCTTGACAGGCTGCCCTCCTCAATCTTGTTTGGCACACAATATCGCAGAGGCGTGAAGTGAATGTGACGATTCCTCGGGCTGTACAAAGACAAGTGAGATGAATCAAGTAGGTATGGCTGAGAGTAGAGCTGGCTTATAAACAGGACTCTTTTGCCCGGTCAGGGTCTTTTTTAATTTTCTCTAGCCTTCATGCAACTTTCTCTTCATCTATCCAGAACAAGAAATATGGACAGTTTGTCCTTTTCGGCCTTCCTCTTACAAGGTAAAGTTCTCTTTTACGCTTTCCTCATTGTCTGAAGACAGTCTGCCTCATTCCTCAGACTCTCTCAAAATGCATGTAAATTCTTTCTCTTGGTCTCTCTTTCGCAGTGGTTTTCATTTACAAAATACTAGCTAATGACGCCTCGTCTAGTGGAGGCGCTACAGCCAGGTGCATTTGGTATTGCGTTTAGAGGTGAAAAAAAAAAAACAAAAAAAAGAATTACGTTGTTACGTGTACAGGATCCACCAAGATGTTTGGGGTTTTTGGGTTAGACAAAATGTTTATGTTGGTTAATGTTTACAGTTCGTTCTCGGGCTGGGTTTGGTTCATTACTGGGTGCCTTGTTATAAAAAGTTGGGATGTTATCCCGACCGTCATGGAGAGAGTATGAGGTCGGGGTAAGGACTTAACTCAGACTGGCGATATGGCCTTGCTTGGCTGTAGATCTTAGCTTCTGTGCTTGGCATAAAAAGGAGAAAAGATGACTAGCTGCACTGCATCCTGCTGGTTCTGTTACTGCATTGTGGCTTGCTGCTCACGAATAGAGACTCCGTGGTCGATGCGTGTGTTTTGGGACTCGAGTGTTCGGCCATACTTTCGTCACATAACCATAAAAATTATAATCGCCTAGCTTAGTGTGCTCTCGTCAGCCCTCACAGTTCAATAGAAACATCGGTGCGTATGTTATCATTGGTGTCAGAAGTGGGATTTCCTGAGATTTATGCTGCGTTCGAAGACATGGCCATTATTGAGCAAAGTATATGTCAATACATTAACACATGCGTGCTATCACGTAGAGAAAGGCAGTACCATCATTCTAGAGCTTCTGCCGAGGCGAGACACGATCTCATGAGAAATCCAAAGGCTCATCGCAATACCCCGGAGCCTGATGGCGCGCAGCGTTCCTAACTGACAGGTGTCCCGCCCTCCTGGCTCCGTTGCCCGTAATGAAATCCTCTTCGGGCCAGCACACACGAACACCCAAATAATCAATGTCTCAGGCTCAGAGCCTGCCTACACACGATTCACCCTGGCTAGAGTTCTGCCTAACGAATACAACGGGACTACCCCCTTCGGAGCCCGACCTGGCTGGCAGGTTGACCTGGCCGAGCATCATCTAAACAATGGACACACGATAGTATCTATGGAGCGCGATCCCGAGGTAGTACTCGCTACTCACTTCGTCCACTTTGGCCCTCGCCTTTTATTTGTTCCTGCGCTTGAAGGTCTCTCATCGTAATCTGTCCCGGGTCCACTTGAATGAGGCGTGCGTTAGCTCGCAAATACCCTCACCTGACACCCCCACCTGCAGGTCTCTCAACTCAACGCCGCTATTGGACAGAGAACCTCCGGAGAGCAGTCAGTGTCAGGGAGGGATGTCCTTTTTATTCTGAACTAAAAACCCGACATACCGACGTTAAAGGATAGAGGGTTTGGCCGCCTCAGCATCGCTGACTAAAGTCTCGGGTCTTACGCCCGGACAGGGACTAGCCGCCTAAGCCATTCGCCGGCCACACAGCGAGGGAAGAGCTGAGCCTCCAAGCTTTCCTGCGGGGCCTTACACATGAGCGGCTCTGCCAGCATGTCCGCCTGTTGTCACCCCGAGATCTGAGTGAGGCGCTGAGAGAAGCTGAGCGAGCTGAGGAGGTGCTACAGGCTGGGCCGGCAACAGGTCGATCTCCACTCCAGCGCCAGCTGACAAGAGCAGCCGAAAGAGAGGTGGACGGGGTCCAGCCTGAGGAGGATGAGGTCAGCCGGCTCGAAAGCTTCCAGCGGTAACCGCATCTTCGACCATGAGGTATCGAGACTATACCCGCGTTTTGCGCGCTGCAGGGGGGAGAGATAAACGGCGGGCAAAACTTCCGCCAGGGACTGTGCCCTGACCCCAGAAATGTGCACTCCTGTCCGCCGGGGAATTTCACTCATCCCGTGAAACGAAACTTTGATAGAGCGCTTATATGGCTTGTGATGTGACGGGCCCTGCACTACTCCCCAGTCTTTAGCGGGCACGCCACAGCCCCACCTTACGTCCCCAACGACATGCCCTACCGTGGGGCGCTGATGCGGGCTTGCCAGGGGACTGTAACGCTGGACTGTGTTATTGAACTGCAGCCTCTGGCAGGCTCCCTTGTGATAGGGGTCTCTGAACATTTGCTTGGCTAGCGAAAGGACTGTTGTCAAGTGAGTCGTACCGGTCTCTCTTCTGGAAACTGGGACCTGCCTACGCAATAAACCCTCTAATGGCTCCCGTCAGTCGGTGAAAAAGGACAGTGAATCTCTCTGGTAAAAAAGCTGATTTCTGTGTCTGGTGTGGAGCGGCAGCCAGTAAACTAGCCACGAGTTGCTGGCCCGCCGAGCGATGCAGAGAGTTAGTGCAATTTCGGCTTGGACTTGTTGGCCAACTGGGAGCACAGTGCTATGTGGCCGGGGAGGCCGCCCTCTGCCCTCGGTAACGAGCACTGGCTCTGCTCCGGTTGGACGGAGGGCGCGTCATGGAGAGGCGCATCAAGCATTACGCCCAACGGCCCCGTCAGCCGCCGCACATAGACAAAATGATTACAGTGGCCATTCTCGACGCGGAGTCGTCCGGTCCCCGCCCCATCCTATGCCCATCCACACGCGCATAGATGCGGCTAGGACTCAGGGTAATATTGCAGGTCTACAGGACCAGTGCATCCACAGCTGCTACGCTTTCCTGCGCTCCGCAAGAGAGGTGCGCGCCGTCCGCATTCACCTCCTCCATACCACCAATGAATACTGTTGCTGTTCTGCGTTCGAGGAGTTGTGGCTGGCCCGAGCGGTTATAAATTTGATGGGGCCTGTTCCGCATCAGTGAGGTGGCAGTTACAACTGCCTATTGAGAGATAGATTTGATAGATCATTTTTGCAGGCCGGCGAGGAGGAGGATCTGTACGCTAGGACAGCTTTTTGGTGCATATCACGAATTGACAGCTGGCCCCGCTGCCCCCCACCCATATTCGCTTGGCCCCTCGGCTACAGACTGCCTCTTGGCCAAGCGTCCAGGCTCGAGAAATTATCGCGAGATATGGGCAGTGCGAATAGGCATTATTGAGCGGCCGTGCAGGACCAGCAGGTCCCTGGGGCCGGCACTTCCATGGGTCATGGTTGCTGAAAAAACGAAAACGGTAGGGGGTGGCGCCTGCCCTAGAGCGTGGACTTTCGAAAGCGGCTAGAATGGGGCGGTCACCCGCAATGTACTCATACCCGCGCCTAGCGGCTTGATGATGCTTTGGAGTCTATGTTGGCTGGATCCTGTTGGTGCAGCATTCTTTGGATTTGCGCAGAGAAGCAGGGTATTGGCAAGTGTGGAGGGCTTGCATTAAAAGAGGCACCGGCACAAAACTGCGTTTACACATAAGGGCATAGGACTGTGGCCAGTTATAAGGTGATGCCTTTGACTGTGTAAATGCTCCCGGCGCACCTTTTGAGAGCTGATGTAGCGGAGTCCTTAAAGAGCTATTGCCCCTCACCCGCTGTGTGGTATCCTCTTTGAAGTGACGATCGTTGGTCGCATGCGCAGAGACTTTGCAACGCAGGCTAGTCCACCAACTTACGGGAGTTACATGAGCACCATCGCGTAGGAGTGCCGGTGTTGCGTTTGAAGAAGCCCATAGGCCCAATTGGTAAAACGCTCACTGCTCACAACTTGTTCAAGAACACGATAAATTTAAACGAGCCGCCAGAGTATTATCCTCGTATTTGTTCCTGGGTCATAGTGGTTTACAGTTTCGAAGATAGGGCGGGCGGTGTGGGCCTACCGACACCAACAAAGGTGGCCGGTCAGTGAGGGACTTCTTCCGCCACCAACACAACATCACTGACCGAGGACTATCTTTCCTGGGCCTGGCCTCCGTATTATAGGAGGATTCGTCAGAGACTATTTGCCACAACACCATCGCCTAGCCACCCCTTACACCAGGCTGACAAACAAGGGCCGGCGGGGTTCTGTGGTTCAGGAGGACTGGCGGCAGGCTCTAGCCTTCCTGCAGCAAAGGCGGCGCCCAAACTCTGCTCTCACATTATGCTCCTGCCTGGCGCAAAATCCCGATCCTCAACCAACCCTCCCTTGTGACTGATCACGTGGATTCCAGTAACGTGGGGTTCGTGACAAGGCGCGTTACTCTCCCAAGGGGGGCGACTGGAGAGACGGTATAAGCCTACTATAGCTGCAGGCTGCTCATTCGCCCGAAATAACTACTTTGTTTACCCGAAGGAGTTGGCTAAGCGGTAGGTCGCGGCGGTCGCGGCATCTTCAGGCCTCTAACCTCCTGGGCACGCAGGTGTCATCTACAACGGAGAATGATGGTACCTAAAAAATAACCGACCACACTAGCCTCACCTGGATGCTGAACTTTCGCCAGCCAGAGGGTCAGGTGGCAAGGTGGCTGGAGATTCTCCAAGAGTATGACTTCGAGGTTCAGCACCGACCAGGGTGGCAGCATGCCAATGCTGATGCCCTCTCCAGACGTCCATGCCTCGCTGACGAGTGTCGGTTTTGTGCTCGCCAGGAAGAACGAGGTCTGGGGCCATCGTCGGCTGCATCAGGGCCGGGTGACAGCAGTGGAGATGGGGAATCATTCACCATCGAGCAGCTGAGGCAACAGCAGGTGAATGATCAAGTGTTGGTAAAGGTGAGGGACTGGTTGGAGGCCGGAACACACAAAATCGGCCGTGCTGCTGGCCAGCTGTGTTCCGTAACCCAGTGGCCCGTCGCGAGATTCCAAGTCGCCTTTCAAATTCTCAATTTGGGCGCCAATCATGGAAGCTCCACGATGACGTGATATACAGAAGGTGGCAGGCACCGCGGGAGGGAATCGACCGCCTACAACTACTGGTTCCCCACGCTCTGCGGCCGGAGGTCCTCCGTTGGGTTCATGGGGCAGCTGGAGCCGGCCATTTCGGGAACTGCAAGACGGTGCGGCGGCTGCGTCAGCGGTTCTACTGGCCAGGGTGTCGGCAGGATGCAGAGCTGCACGTTCACTGCTGTGATGTCTGCACGGCAGACAGAAAAAAAAGAAAGAAAAAAGAAAAGAAAAAAAAAAAGAAGGGACTTCCAGCAGATCGCGATTACCTGCTCCTCCATCTGGCCCGTTACAACAGTATCGTATGTCGGGGGCTGGCCTGCAATGGAGAGGATCGGGGTTGAACCAATCACTGGGATCTCCTTGTTGTGTTCCCTACAACGAATACCGCTAGTGCACAGGTTCCAACATAAACAGAGGCCGCAACCGTTTTGTCCTGGTCCGGCTATGGACTATTTTTATTCTTTTTTACGAATGTCCAGAGGCATATGGGCGGATGGCCCGGTCAGAGTCGCGTCTCGACGGCGCATAGTGCTATTAGTGGACGAGGATAGTTCACGCCGGTTCGGGGTGCCGGACGACTGCATGTGAGCCATGGGCGGCAACTTTGAAAGGCGCGGTTGTTCAGTAACTGCGGTGTGTCCTAGGTCGGCTGGGGGTGAGAAAACATAGAACGTCACACTCTCCCAATCCCTGTCTCCACCCTCAAGTGATGGACTGGTTGAGCCCGTCAAAAGAGGAGAAACTACATATAGAAACGGTTCAAAGTAACCGCACTCTGGGCCATACCCAAACTTGCCATCTGACGGCAGTCCGCACCAGAAGGGAGACTGCGGACCAGTCATCTGCCTCCTGTCCCTGTGGTCGTATAGGGACAGGGCTAGTGCAAGGGAGTCAGGAGCCTTGCACACCGGCGCGCTGATGTTTGGGAAGGAGCTTCGCGGGCACACCAGTGGAGTTTGGTGCTTTCGGGGTGTCACCCCACATGCCGGAGATTGCTGTGTTCGGCAGAACTGGACTACTATTCGCTTGGCGATTGAAGGAGCGTCTCTGAGCCCGAAGGTCCATCAGCATGCCAGAGAGGCTCTATAGGACAGGTGGATGCAGGAACGCCCGCCAAAGCGGGGGCAGTACGATTCCCGGAAAAAGCTCATCATGGGCCTACGCTTGGGTCAGGGGACAGAGTGTGGGTGTTCTGCCCCCAGAGGAAGCGGTGGTTGTCACCCAAACTGACTCATCATTGGCAGGGACCTGGGGAGATTCTGGACCAAATTTCGGAGGTGGTCTTTCGGGTCCGAATGCCAGGAAGGGGTAGACGGGTGGTGCTCCATAAGGATCGGTTAGCACCATACCACCCGCTGGCCCCAGAGCAAAAGAATGGCGGAAGCCAGGGCGGCTCCCCAAAACACCATTAGGCCACAATCCCAGTGCGCGGGAGCTGTGATCATGATGGACTCAGTATGAGCCTGGGGCGCTGTGGTAGAATCTATCATGGAGTTTCGAAAAGCGTTGTTCGTTAATCAGCGTCGGCCATACATTGCTGGATTTTTTATGGGAGAATACGGTTGTGGGGAACACTAAAACCCTCTTGGTGGGGGGTATATGTAATGACCGCGGGCTAGTGAGCGCTATCAATCCATGTGCATTATGGTATTCGTTTAGAGTGGGTAGATATACGTGTTAAGATATCTAGGGCAAGATGGTTGGGTTTTTGTGTTACGAAAAATGTTATGTTGTTTTATGTTAGAGTTCGTACCCCAAATCTCCGAGGGTGGGTTTGGTTGCATTACTGCCTTGTTTATACAAAAGTTCGGATGTTACCAGTCATATAGGAGAGAATGTTGTCTCGGGAAGGATCTGTGGTCGATAATGGCCCATTGCTTGTGTAAGATCTTATTCTGTTGCGTGGAATAAAAGGACGAAAAGATGACCCGACTGGCCTCCTGCTGGGTAGTTTTGTTCTGTATTGTGCTTCTGGCTCACGGACTGAGAGTCGAGATACTCTCGTGGTCGTTCGTCAGGTGTAGAATTGGATAAGCGAGTTGTTGCAGCATCACTTTCCAGCTAACAGCATAAAGAAAAGTATACATCGGCCTACTTGCTGCTCTAGTGCAGTCCGCCCACGTTCAACAGTAGAACAACGAGGTGGCTCTGTTGTTACAAAATACCGTCTTTCAGCCTGCCTTTTGATTTGTATGTCTCATATGCAAGAAACCAACATATTGCAGTCTCTCTTCCATCTGTACACATATAAACACCCTTGCTTTCAGACAAGCACACAATGTTTTGTTCCTCAGCAGTGATCTTCGAAAAACAAAGCTGTACTCAGTCATACTGACATACATAACGCAACATGGCTGGGGTGGAAATGAGAAAACAGTACTGAAGAAAATAAAGCTGCTATCCAAACACATGTTTGATCAAAGACAATGCTAAAAAAAATGTGCACATAAAAAAGGGGGGGGGAACCTTGATGCATGAGAGTGGAGAAAACACTGATGAATAAACCTGAGAAACAGCAGATAACATTTGGTGAAAAAAAGAAAGAAAAACTCTTTTAATGTGGAGTGAGAAGAAAAAAATCCTTGAAAAAACCAGGCCATAGCAGCAGATAAAAGGAACAACCAAAGGAAAGAGGAAAAGTGTATATTTGAATCCATTAACACAGCAGTATTATTAATGATTTGACTTCAAGGTATTAAATGTCAATATAATGACGGTTAGATGCATGAATGGATGGATGGGATGTTGAGATTAATGTTATTACACAGTATAACAGTATGACTTTGAAATGTGTATTGTGAAAAGCGTTATACAAAAATAATTTCACTTGACAATAATGAGGTATTCAGTTTGTAGTCCTAAAACCCCAAAAGAAAATGAGCATTTTTAGGTTTTTTAGAAGTGGTCTACATAAAGGGATTTTAAAACTGGTGCAAAAGGGTGCCAGTGGTCCATACAAAATTTGAAAGAAAATAAAATTGACATGTACTGTATGTTTCATCAAAGTTTAAAGGTTTAACTCACCAAAACTGAAAATCTGTCATCAATCCTTATATCATTCCATCATTCCAAACCAACAATACTTTCATTCGTTTAAATTTATGCATCTGGTAGATCCTTTTATCCAAACTTTGCAATGTACATTGACTTACATTGCATTCACATTTACATTTTATCAGTCCCTTGCGTTCTACAGGCTACAGGAGCTACAGGAAAGCGACTCATTCATCTTCTAAACACAAATGAAGATATCTTTAAGAAGACAGCAAATAATCATACTCAACCATTCATGCTTGATGCAAGACAGCAAACCTCATTGGTTCCCTGGCGTCAAGCAAGGGTTGGAAAACCCATTAACAAATAAGTATGTTTAACACAATGACTGTTTAATACATTAACAAAATGTATCATTTCATTAGATTAATTGGAATCATTTGAGTTGTTTCAAAGTCTTCTGAAGCCATTCTACATCTTTGTGTGACTATTTCATGACATTTTCCATGCTTTTGCATTCTTTCTGAAGCTTTTTGAAACCTCAGTCCCCTTTCACTGAAATTGCATGGGGGGGTTGGGGTATTTTTCAAAATCCTCCTTTTGTGTTCCAAACTCTTTTCAATTCTTTTTCACACGCATTTGCTCTCACTTTGTTATATTGCATCATTCACTTTCTCTTGCTGGTCTCCAGAATCCGTCTCATCTACACCGCTGCTCTTGTGTCCGATCGCCCTTCTCGTTTGTCTTTTTCCATCTTTCTCTCGGTTTTATCTCGGTGAATTCATCCCTGAGGCTGTGTAGTCGCAAGGACAGGTGGTCTGGCTGTGTGTGTGTCAGCACGTGTGTTACGCAGATGACAGGTAAGTGTGTCTGTCGGTGTATGCGCTGCACACAGTCACATGTGAGTGTGTATGTCATCTCAGTGGTGGGTCCTGAGGTTCTCACGGTGCCCTTTCATCTCCAGGAATGTTCTGTCATTCCGTGTTTGTGTCAGCGGCCCCCCTCATGCTGTCACGACAGGGGGGAGGAGAAGGGGACGGACAGAGAAAGAGAGAATGAGGAAATCGTTTCCCAATTTTTTTTTTTTTTACTATTTCAAGCCCCCTAACTGAGTAGTAAAGCAAGGCTCTTCTGTGTGAACCGTCTGGACATTTGAGGGCCCCTGATGTCAAACACATATAGATCTATTTATAACAATACTGAAAAAGGGAGAAAGAGAGAAAGATGGAGAAGGGAGGCCCTTTATGAGTCATATGCTTATTTTACCGTCTCCGCCTCCATGCTGGTGTGTATAAATACTGTGGCCCCCTTTAAAGAGCACGTGGACTCGCTGTCCCTAAACACCCCACAACCTGTGTGCAGATGCTCTCTGACTCATACACACACAGGCTCTGGTTTATTCATCCGTTAAACGAACATTCACTGATTCGGTTACATCCTGTCTGGTCGCCAGCGTTTTAATATTACAGCGGTAATGTGTATGTGTGTGTGTGCTGTGTGTGGGGGTGTATTTGCCCTTGGCTTGTCTAAAATGATGATATGACGTCTATGTGTGATTAACATTAGAGACACCCTGCAGTTTTTTTCTCTGATTTTTTTTAAATGTCAACCTTACACGTTTTTAAGAAAATGTCATTTGAAGTATGGACTGAAATTGTATATTAAATCAAATGTTTAGAACTTGTTTAGAGTTTAGAGCCCTTGTTTAGAGCCCACACAATGCCCTACATATTCATTTAATAATTTGACTCTTAGTGGTGTGCTGAAATTATGATACACATTCTTCCCTTCAATATTTTACAATATTACTGTTTTTATTGTATTTCAAAATGCAGCTATCAAATATGCAGCCTTGATGAGTATACGAGACTTTTTCAATAACATTAAAAATAGAGCGTAAATTTTGAAAGGTTTTAGCATATAACACTAGCTATCAAGTCATATCAAAAACATACAAACATTTTGTGTGTTGTTACTACTAACCGTCATTTTAATATTATTATTAATAGTCATTTTTCCTGTCCATTATTCAAACCCTTTGTAAACACCACAGTAATCATCAATAAAAGAGAAGCATAATTATCTTCAGTGAGTTGAGTGCTCACTAAACCATTCCAATTCATTCCAAGCATGTTGATTCAGTTTAAGTTGATATTTCCAAATATTTCTCATTTTTATGTAGGCTGTTGATTATATTGATGTATTGATACATCCATTTGCATGGATAGTTATAATAAAAAATAATAAAAAATCAAGCTGGTGCCCTTTGCACACTGCACACCTCAATATTTGGCCATGATCAAGTGCCTAATAATGTAAACTAAAAATTGTATTTCAAATCAGTTGAATTTGAAGCCTTATTTAGTCTCATTAAGGCGCTCTAAGTAGCTATACTGTGGATCATTCCTGCTGAGTGAAAACAGATTGTGTAATACATCCTTTCATCGTGTCGACAGTATAGGTAATACCTGTCAAGAAAAAAAAATTGCAAAATTGTACCTTTAGAGGTACAGTACCCTCATTTTTGTTCCTAAAGGGTTCATAATAGTACCATAAGAGTATGCATTACTATTTTAAGGGTACATATTACTACTCTAAGGTACTAATGTGCATGCTTTAGGGGTAAAAAAGGTACAAGGTGTCTCTTTGAGTGTACTACCCCTAAAGGTATATACTGCACTTTTTTCTGACAGTGACATAAAATTTGAATGTTCTCTATTATAGATCAGTGGGTAGCCTACAGTAATAGCTCTGTTATGTTCTGAACCCGTTTCCACTGCTGTTACTGAATCTGTCTATCCATCCATCCATCCGTTTGTTTTGTCTGTGTAATTCTGTCTTACAACCTGGAGTTTGTTTCTGTTTTTCCTTGAATAAAGGGATATGTTTTTTATATCCATTAACATGTCTAAAACCTGAGGTGGGATTTGTCATACCCAGAGGCAGTCTTGTCTGTCTAGCCGAGGTTGGACAACCTGACAGCCCTCGTGCCCATTCTCCCTCTCACTAGTTCTCTGGCAGTGTGTCTCCCCAGAGACTCCAAAACATGGGTGCTTGGATTGCCAATGAGAGCATGAGGCTTCGATTCTTATTTCAGGTGTTGCTTTGAGGTGATGTGTGTGAGTTTGTGTTATTGCAGAGGATTAGCTGGTGAGCTTGTGTGTTTGAGACTAACAAGTGTGTGTGTGTGTGTGTGTGTGTGTGTGTGTGTGATATAAACTCAGGGCCATTTGCTGGTGTGATACGGCAATATACACTCTTAAAAATAAAGGTGCATCACGATGCCATAGAAGAACCTTTTTTTGTCAAAATGGTTCCTTAAAGAACCTTTAACTTCTGAAGAATCTTTGTTTCACTAAAGGTTCTTTGTGGTGAAAGAAGGTTCTTCGGATTATAAAAAGGTAAGAAAGAGGTGGTTCTTTAAAGAACCTTTAACTGAATGGTTCTTTGTGGAACCAAAAATGGTTCTTCTATAGCATCGCTGTGAAGAACCTTTTAAGCACCTTTATTTTTAAGAGTGTACTTCTAGATGAAATATTAACATAGTGCTTAATGATTTACATACTTCATGAATGAGTCACACAACATGTCATTGGTTATATTAGAAGACAATCAAGACAATATGAAGGTAGATAGCGCAAAATAGAGAGACTGGTGGAGAAAAGAGGTAATTGAAAGACAAAGCTCTGCTCTTACTCAAGGACAATCAATGGAGGATGATATGAACAGATGTGTATGTGTGTGTGTGTGTGTGTGTGTGTGTGTGGCAATGCATGTGCGCCCGAGTTAACAATTCTATTCTATGTATGCATATCACTCACTTTATCATATTCCTTAGAGTCAAATAACCTCTCTCTTTCTCTACCCTCAGGTAAAGTTTCATCTCATTTAGTTAATTACTGTCATCTCTACATTGTTAAGGGTTTTGTACTACACAAACACATTTCACACACAAGCACACCCACACTGAACACTGCATACTAATGCTTTCAGCATACACATAAACACACAAATAAATATACACATGCTACCGTATCAAATATCAAATATAATATAATACGGAACTGAATAATAGCACCTCACATACTATTTTATATGTGTTAAGATGGCACCAAATTAACCTCATAGTCTGAAACCCTGCCGTGAGTATCATCATACAGTTATTACTCGCATGGTTCAAGCAGCAGATTTCATCATGCTGGCTTCAGTAATGTTAATAGCTCAACCCTGGTACAGAATTATTATTTATTTCTTTTTATTTTTCGCACAAAACACAAGAATACTGCTTGAAAATAATGTTGGGTTATACAATGATATTTACTAGCGAAGACTGATATTTGATTTTTTTTTTTTTTGCACTGATCCATTCATTCAACCACAATATATAAAATGAGATTTTTTTTGAAAGGTCAGCAGTAACCTTCTCAAAAGAATAATAAATACATTTTTCAGAAAATTTCAGGAACAAATGGCACTGTGTCGATATGGTTTAGTGGTCTTGTTGGGAAGCAGAACTTGACAAAATATTTAAATTAAACAGGCACATTTACTCACCTGAGGAATCTTGGGACCTTCTTTATAAAAACAGCCACATATATTGCACAGCCTGTGAGAAAACCTGCTCGGATAAAATGCTTGAGTTTCTTTAATGCCAGTCACAGCTTTACACATGGGGAGGTTTATGAAATTGAGTTGGAATGAAAAGAAACAGAGGAAAATGCATTGACCTTTGTGAGCATGTTCCTGACTCTTATGATTCCCTTCTGCTGCTTTGGCCAACTGGGACAGACTGTCTATGACACACACATGCTACTTACACACCTGCCTGGATTAGAGAGCACACTTCTCTCTGTCTCTGTATACCAGCTGTATGATTATAATGGTCCAATCTGTATGCATGTCTCATTCACTTTCATTCTATCAAAAACACTGTTACACTTATTAAGTTACAGAATAAAAAAGTACGTACCTGAACCAATTCTATGGTGCTGTTTCAAAACATGGTGAGACGTCTACAAGGCAGCAATTGTAGGCATCACAGACACACTTCAGATGGAAAGACTGTTACAAATGATAGACAGAATTATGCTGCTTAGTAAGACCACAATTATGCCCAAATTCTAAGGCAGCATAAAAATAAAAAAAAATAAAAAACCTGGACAATGTGGGAGAAATAACAAATATGCTGCATTCAAATAAATATACATTTTATCCAGTGTTCTTGTGTGCGTGTTAGATTTCTGTGCTAATTATAATGTGAGACATATCTAAGTGTCATGCTGTTCGCTTAGCAATATGCTAACTCCAACCTCTATTCAAATCAATTGGCCACATCCAAAAACAGTACTTTCAGAACTTAGTACTTCTTGTCAATTATTAATCACTTTATGACTGCTATAAAAGTATGTCCTACACGCTATAGTATGAATGTAATCCAGATCTACTACATTTGTCATTGACATGTAATCTACAGTGTCAGTAGATTCACTGCCTTTCACGACTCCTCTCCCAGGACCTAGTAAGATGTCCATTAAATGTGCATTTCAGAATCTCATCAGAAGTATTAAGTCATCTGGGTACTTTTTGCCTGCTGTTTTATAAATACTGTGAATTGGGACATACAGTTTTTGCCTACTATAGTGGAAAGTGGTGACTTCTTTAACCAGGTATGCAAAAATCTTAAGTTAAACAGCTCTATCTTTAACGAAGCACATACAAAATACCTGAACCGGAAGTGACGCAACATGTTTTACAGAATACAGAAGAACTATACAGAAGAACTATTTGCGGACAGCTTTTCTTGCACACGAAATAAGCCACATGCCAACAAAATAATGAGAATGCAGAACAATAATGATGATTCACAGATATAGAGCATAGGGGCCAAAGCTGTTGTGGATCCACTTACCTGAATCCCTCCGTAATTGGCACAGATTTGCAGAAAATGACCACTGTTTGGCAAATAATTTACAGACAGTTACATACGAATTACTAACATTTTATTATGTAAGCCCTATGTTACACCTCAAATGACAAGGCAAATGTATAGTAATGTTGATATTTAGCCAGCCAGCCGAACTCATTCTCTTAAATGACTATGTAGGCTGCTCAGTAGTTTCTTGCATAGAGTTCATTAGGTTTCGAAACTATTTCTCCTTCCATCTTTCTCAAATACAGCTCTCTCTCTCGCTCTCTCTCTCTCTCTCTCTCTGTCTCCTACTCTTCACACCCACAAGCTGGGATAATGGCGCTGCGTCTGCAGCTTGGCAAGATGGAGAGTGTGCAGAAGGAAAGAGGAAGTGCTAAGAGACTGAGAGAGGGGGAGGGCGAGCAAGCGAGAGCATCTCCAGTGACATGATATTTAGCACAGCCAAAGATATCAGAGAGAAGAGGAGGTCACAAAACTGGATATGTTAATGAGAAGAGGAAGCCTGGAGCTTTTTAAAAGACCAGCATATCTGGTCACCAGTACATGTTGTATTGTGATGCTGGTGTCCTCACCAGGCTTCCTAAAAAGCTCAAATTAAGGGAGTTAGTTCACGCAAAAAAAAATAAAACGAGTTATGGAGAACCCAGAAAAACACTGTGATAGAGATCATAGTTCACAAGAAGAATCACACCAGGATTGAGTACAGAAATGGTAGTTGATGTTGATGCTGATGTCTATTTAAAGCAGATGTGAAAATGTGCAAATAAAAAGTGTTAAAAAATGCTGATTAAAACAAAGTTTATTACTAAAAAAATCTAAGAACTAGAACTGCAGTTGATATTTCTATTCCCAAAAAGATGAAATGAAATTCTGACAGCTTGTAATGTAAATCAGTCAAAATCTTTTGAACTGTAGCAGACTAGTTACATTAAATAACCATCAAAATATCAGTTGTGATTCTATATTTCCCAATAATATGTCTTAGTAAAATTGTATTTAAATGCTTAATTTTATGATCAAAGCTCTTCTGGGGGGGCAAAACGTATAATGCAATGTAATTCAATCATGACGAGAGACGTACAATAAGTAATCATAAAAAGCCTGAGTATAAATATTTGATTTTTCTAAATTATTATTTATGGATAATCACATAAACCAGCTGTGGTTGCTTTGGAATATTACAATATAAAAGTTATTCTTAAATTTACAATATAAGTACCACAACCTGAAGAGGGACTTTTTCTTGCTAAAAAAAAAGTACAAATGACAGAAGGCATGTAGTAGATACAACAGTTTTTTTCAGCAAAGTTTTGATAATTTAGATGCCTTAGAAATTTGCATATCAAATATGATACAGAACGTAACTCAAAACTCAATCCATACTCTAATGCTAACTCAAATAGGTATGGTAGTTACATACACATATTCTTTACCAAATGGAATATACCTTACATAAAATTAAGTCTGCATGATAATTGACGAATCGCAGAAATAAATGACAAAATATATGTAGGACAGATAAAAACCAGATAAAAAAAAAGGCTCCCACCCCCCCCCCCCCCCCCCCCACACACCACCACCCCCCCCAACACCACCCCCCCCCACCCCCCCCCCCCCAAAAAAAAAACATTTTGTGTTTCACTGAAAGAAGAAAGTCGCATGTTTTGAATGACACAAGGGTGAGTAAATGATGACAGAATTTTAATTTTGGTTGACATCACTGTGACAGTTGTGATTTCCCAGGGCACTACTGATCTGTCAAGAGCTAGACAAGAGGAAAAAGAAAAAAAAACCGGCAGCAGACAACTAGCCTATACTTTCTATATATTGAGTTTCACCAATCCAGTATAAACCATCATGATCTAAGCTGGTCTTTACAGCGGGATATTTAGTGCAGCCAAAGAAACCGGGAAGAAAAACACATGGCAAGAGCAGAATGGATGAACATAAAAGGCTCAAATAAGAGTGAGGGAGTGCAATGAAAACTGTGGAGGACAGAGAACAAACAGGAGAGAGTGAGAGAGAAAGGAGTGCTAATAAACACAGACTCTGATTGACTTCGCTTTTAAGTATACCTATTGCGCCAGGTTCACCACGTGTGTTTTTAACGGGATGCTGCCCACGTCCGGTACCGTCACCCAGGCTTTGTTTTCACTCCGTCAAGCCTGCTCTCTCTTCTCCACTCCGCTCGCTGGAGTGTCTCTGTACGCTCTGCTCTGCCTCTCCACCCCACCGCACATATGAATGATGGGGAGCTCAGAACATGTAACTAGGCCAAAAAAACCTGGAGGATGAACAAAGGGACAAATTATATGTGAGACTTTATTTTCTGTTTTTGCTTGACTCGTTTGAGCAGGAATGAAAGGGGTCATGAGCATGAGAGCAGGTGTGTATACTGTACGTGTTTGTATGAAAGGAGACAGAGCAATTAATAGGATGCTAGCTGGATGAATTTATAGAAAGACACAGAATGTAAATGTCTGTAAAAAAAAAAAAAAAATCTTTGTGAATAGTTTGATGTACAGAATGCAGTCATCATTTAGCCCACCCACCTTCATGTTACTACAAACCCATATGACTTTTATTCATCTTTAGAACACAAATAGCTATTTTAATAATCTTTCATCTGTTTTTTTCTATCCATTAATAGTCCATGCAACCAAAATATTCACACAAGAAAATGTCCAAAAATACATCGTAAAAATAATCTGTATGAATCAAATTGGTTAATCCAAGTCTCCTGAACAGATGCAATCCATTTATATGATGAATAGTTCCCTTTCAAGGGAACTTCGAACTGCATCCTCTTTCATACATTGAAAAAACACCAACGCCATGGCCGGGGACAGCTATGATGTCACTACCGGTGCGACTATAGTATAAATAGGCGCCGGGAGAACACATCATCCTCTTCTTCGTCTTCACTGACTGTTTTGTTTGAAGCGTGCATTTCTGTGGTAAGAGCGATCTCTATTCATCTCATTATGGCGAGCACTAGCAAAGCGTTTAGAGGATGTGTGCATCCATGTCGTCATTATTTGGCATCTGATGACACACACGATCTATGCGTTGTTTGTTTGGGCGAAGAGCACGCACGCGATGTCCTCGAGGGGGCAATCGGCGTGCACTGCGAGCGTTTTTCAATGAAATCAGCTCTCGTTTGTCTCTCTTTTCGAGGAAAAAGGGGCAGCCATCTGCATCCCGCGATTCAGGACCCGCCGCTGCTGAGGCACGGAGGAGAATGAACTCGTGGGGATCGCAGGTGGACCTGGTTGATGAGTTTAAAGAGGGGTTTTCCCTTTCACGATCGTCGGCTGTGGACGAGAGTGAGCCGCTGGAGGATGATGTTATTTCATTAACATTGTCTGATCCAGGGGCCAGTGCTCTGCTGGATCAGCCCAGCAAAAGCAGGAAATGTCTGAGGAGGGCAGAGAAGCTGAGGCTGAGCTTTCCCAATCCTCCTGCCCTGCGTATGATGAGCTTTTGGAAGTTATGGATGGCGCCACGGCAAGGCTTGTCTTGCCGTGGAAGCGGGCAAAGACAGTGACGTCGTGAGGTCATCTCGATGAATGTTATCTTTCTGGCCATAACCCTCCAGCTCAGGTGAGCCTTCCTTTCTTCCTGATCTCCATACAGAGATCGAGAAGGAATGGAAGAGCCCGTTTTCCTCACGCATCCATCGATTCCAGCATACGAGTTATGCCAACATCGAGACGATGCACGAAAACGGCTATGAGAAGATGCCCCCTACCGCTGGCCAGCTATCTCTCTATGGGTGAGACGTCTTCTCTTAAGACTCCCTCCTTGCCATCTAAGCCCCTTCAGGATACATCTCGCTTGAATGGCAGGGCATACGCAGCAGCAGGTGGTGCTCCAGGCATATCAGGGCCTTTCTCCTGATGAGGTAACTGAGTTGCGCCACACCACGGATCTCGCTCTCCGTGCTAAATTCAGGCCACCTGCTAGGGGCAGGTCCATGGTGTCTATGGTAGTGACGGAGAGACATCTGTGGGTGAACCTGAAGAGAGGGGCTTTCTTCTCGTTGCTCCTGTTTCGCCTTCCGAATTTTTGGTACCTCCGTTGAGACAGTGGTCGAGAAGTTCAGGGAGGCGAAGGCGCGCTCAGCGGCCTTCAAAATCATTCATTCCCCAAAGGTCCAGGACTGAGTCCGAACAACCCAGGGGTCCTGGCCCGGGCACAGAAGGCTAATGTCGCGGCTCGCGCTCCTCCCCCGCCCGCGGGATGGGGTAAGAAGAATCGCGGGTCAAAGGGAGGTAAGCAAGACCTAAGGGATGTGATCCAGAAAAGGCGTCAGCGCTTTCGTCCAGATCAAAGTGATACTTAAGTATCTACTCATTTCCTTTGGAGGTCTGCCCTTTTCTTCCCCTTCCTAATTCCCCAATAACCACCATCTCTCCACCTGACCGAAGTTAGGTAGGAACTTCCTGCATTACAGTCTCCTATGCTGGACCTATGATGTTTGGTCGGTTCTATGGCTTCATAGTGACCACCTTACTGATGGTAAGTGACCAGAGGCTTTTTCGGTCGCTTCCTGAATGGGGCTCCGGCGCGGGAACCATGGTGGGTGAGTACGATCCATTTCTAAATATAGTTGGCTCAATTTACCCCACAGCATTTGACTCACTTTTCCCCATAGCTGCCATTTTGGAAAAAAAAATAGCTACTGTAGTTTACAAGTTCAGGCTAATATTTAGCTAAATGATTTACATGGTTTTATACATTGCTAAATCACTTATATGCATCATAAATATTTTTAGACCTGGATAAATTTACTTTGATGTAACAGCCATTACATCTGTTATGCTAAAATTTTTCTTTGACAAGCCAAAAACAGTTTTTAAAGTAATTGGGTGCCTTCTACTCCTCCCGTGTGTTTCTTCTTTTCACAGTCTAACAGAAATGACGGGTGGTTTCAAAATATATGGTCACATGACAATAAAAATGGACAGTTGGCAAGATACAGGGGGTGGGTCAACTTACCCACTGGCTCATCTTACCCCACTCTCCCCTATGTCTGCACAGACCCTGACGTGACGCTAAGCACTTTTCCCGATGTCAAAGCCAGTTTTTACAAATATGAGCGTTGGCGTGGATTTAAGCGTACACACACTCTATGATCAAATCTGAGCATACGCATGCTTTATAAACGATGCCCCAGAACTATTACCTGCTTAATTGATGTAGAAATAACAAAGGAATAGTCCACGCTTGTCCATGAAACAGCTTTTGAATCAACTGTCTAATTACTTATGGTCCCTAGAAAAAGGGGGGAGGCACATATTAAAGAGCTGTAATTCCTTAACCTTCTCTCCCATTTTGATGTGAATACTCTCAAATTAAAGATTAGAGTGTGCACTTTAAACCCGTATTTATTATAAAACTGCAACTTGAATATGGTCAGCAGCTAAATTAATAAAAAATGTGCCGGTCTAAATAAATATGGGCCTAAATGTAACTGGAAAATAAAAGCAAATGACTTTCCATTAAAATAAAAAAACGGAAACCTGCTTGCTTAATGTGCAAGAACCAATGAGGCTGAAAATATAAAATATTTTAATTTGTGCTCAGAAGATTAACGGAAGTCTTATGAGTTTGAAACAACATAAGGGTGAATAAATGACGACAGAATTTTTTTAATTTTTAGGTCAACCATCCCTTTAAAGGTGTTGGACAAGCATTTTTGTCCCTAGTACCTTGACAAATATCAATCTTTTCTTGGGAAATCACACCTGTCTCAGTATGTGACAGTGCTAAGCTCTAGCCAGTCAGAAACACTCAATGACGCCAGTGAATCATTTTGCATGTCAAGTTGACATGTCTCGGAAGTAAGGGATTCAGAGAAATGTGTGGTAAAACAAAATGGCACACAGCACCCTTGGCAAAGTATGATCTCTAATTCAGAATGCTGATTGGTCAATTAAGCATTTAAGCAGTGCCAAAATACATGACAGTAACAATCAAGATGCCATGCTTTCGCTGTTTAGCATGGACAGCTGTTAATAAGCAGCTTATTCCACTGATGGCTACTCAAAATCAGACGTGTGTAGGCCTATACTAAAATAAAATTAAAACAAATATAATACATATTTAATTCTTCATTTCATACTCCCTGTTAACAGCTACTGTATGACATGAAACATAGGTTCAGCATGCTGCTGTGTATATAATCGCAACACCCACCTCTTTTGGAATTGATCTTACTGATATAGATATCGTACCTCAAAGCGATGATGTTACTGACCATTTCCTTGTATCGTGCATGCTGCGTCTTACTAATATTAACTATATGGCTCAGCGTTATCATCTGGGTAGAACTATTGTTCCAACCACCAAAGACAGATTCACAAATAACCTGCCTGATTTATCTCAACTGCTCTGTGTACCAATAAGTACACATGAACTAGACGAAATAACTAGCAACATGGGCACTATCTTCTCTAATACATTAGAATCTGTTGCCCCCATCAAATTGAAAAAGGTTAGAGAAAAAACGTACTGCGCCATGGTACAACAGTAATACCCATTATCTCAAGAAAAAAACTCATAGTCTTGAACGCAAATGGAGAAAAACTAACTAACTTGGAAGTTTTTAGAATTGAGTGGAAAAACAGTATGTCCAGCTACAGACAGGCTCTAAAAACTGCTAGGGCAGAGCATATCCACAAACTCATAGAAAAAAACCAAAACAATCCTAGGTTTTTATTTAGCACAGTGGCTAGATTAACAAATAACCAGACGCCACCCGATCTAAATATTCCCTCACAGTGTAATAGTAATGACTTTATGAATTTCTACACTGATAAAATAGATAACATCAGAAAAACAATAACAAATGTAGATTCTACAGCATATAATACTTTAGCTTCATTCATCGCACCAAAAGATAAAACTGCAGTGCTTTACAACTATAGCACAGGAAAATCTAAATAAACTTATCACTGCATCTAAAACAACAACATGCCTGTTAGATCCTCTACCCACTAAATTACTAAAAGAGTTGATACCTGTAGCAGAAGAACCACTTCTCAACATTATTAACTCGCCGTTGTCTTTAGGTCACGTCCCAAAAACATTCAAGATGGCGATGGAGGTTATTAAGCCTCTTATTAAGAAACCATAACTAGATCCTAGTGAACTGTCAAATTACAGACCTATTTCAAATCTTCCTTTTATGTCTAAGATTTTAGAAAAAGTTGTGTTTGCTCAGTTGTGCTCCTTCCTGCAAAAAAAATTATTTCTATGAAGAATTTCAGTCAGGTTTCAGGCCCCACCATAGCACAGAAACTGCACTTGTTAAAATTACAAATGACTTGCTTCTTGCGTCAGACCAAGGCTGTGTCTCATTGCTAGTTTTACTTGATCTTAGTGCTGCGTTCGACACTATAGATCATGACATACTCATAGATTACAAAACTATACAGGTATTCAAGGGCAGGCTTTAAGATGGTTTAGATCCTACCTGTCCGATCGCTACCACCTTTTTCATTTAAATGGGGAGTCATCTCAATATCACCAGTAAAATATGGAGTGCCACATTGATCTGTTCTAGGTCCTCTGCTATTTTCGATATAAATGTTGCCACTTGGTAATATTATTAGAAAATAAGGAATTAGTTTCCATTGTTATGCTGACCATACTCAGCTATATATTTCAACAAGACCAGATTAAACTTCTAAATTATAGCTAACAGAGTGTGTTAAATATGTAAAATATTGGATGACCAATAATTTTCTCCTATTAAATTCGGATAAGACAGAGATAGTACTTATTGGACCAAAAGACAGTACATAATCTCTTGGATTACAATTTGCATCTAGATGGATGTACGGTTACTTCCTCAGTCAAAAATCTGGGTGTAATATTACTTGTCTTTTGAAAATCATATTTCCTATGTTACAAAAACGGCATTCTTCCATTTAGAAACATTGCCAAGTTACGAAACATGATACCTGTTTCTGATGCAGAAAAGCTAGTTCATGCATTCATGACCTCTAGACTGGACTATTGTAATGCACTGCTAGGTGGTTGTCCTGCATCTTCAATAAACAAGCTACAGGTAGTCCAAAATGCAGCGGCTAGAGTCCTTACCAGGTCAAGAAACTATGATCATATTACGCCCAGTTTACAGTCTCTGCACTGGCTACTATTAAGTTCCGTATCAGTTACAAAATATATTTACTTGCCTATAAGGCCTTAATGGGTTAGCTCTTGCATACCTAACTAGTATTCTACCACGCTACAATCCATCACACACACACAAGGTCGCAAAACTCTGGACTTTTGGTAGTACCTCGGATAGCAAAGTCCACTAAAGGAGGTAGAGCTTTTCGCATTTGGCTCCCAAAAAAATCTGGAATAGCCTTCCTGATAACGTTCGGGGTTCAAACACACTCTCTCTGTTTTTAAATCTAGATTAAAGACACATCTCTTGGCCAAGCATTCAAATAATGCATAATCTTTTACTGCAGTTATATCTAAACAAATGCACATTATTATTCCTTAGCTTAGGTTGAACAAATAATTTTTGCTTGGTTGGAACAGCAGCTACGCTAAATTATGTTTGTATTTGTTTCTCTGTCTTGTGCCATTTACACAAGCTTCATCCGTCTGGATCCAGAACACCTGGGAAGAGATGATGCAACCCCTCAGAGGACCTCAGATGATGCCAACTCTGAAACAACTTACAGAACTACCACATTTTGCTATAAGTTTGATTGCATCATATAATAATTGCTGTTAATATTGTTCATAGTCTGTTTTATATTACGTTTTAAATAGATTTTTCCGTACATTTCTGCCAAATATACCTTAACTGACAGTCACCACTAATAAGCTACCACTAAATATTGTAGAATTCATTCTAATTACTACTGGAATTGAACTGTTGGTTTTGTCTGGCCAGAGGAGAACTGGCCCCAAGACTGAGCCTGGTTTCTCCCAAGGTTTTTTCGCCATTCTGTCACCGATGGAGTTTTGGATCCTTGCCACTATCGCCTTTGGCTTGCTTAGTTGGGGACACTTCATTTCCAGCGATATCGTTGACTTGATTGCAATGATACTATTTAAACTGAACTGAGCTAGATGTTGACATCACTGAATTCAATGATAAACAGCCTTTAACTGAAAAATGAGTGTTTAATAATGTGATTTTGCATTATTGACACACTATTTCCCTAATTAATGCTGTTCAGTTGCTTTGACACAATCTGTATTGTTAAAAGCGCTATATAAATAAAGGTGACTTGACTTGACTTGACTTTTAACCTTTTTTTTTAAGGCCCTATAAGGGACTATATCCAAGATGACACATTTAATGAATTTGCTTTGTAATATATTTTATTAATATTAATAATAAAAAACGGTTCTTAATAAGGCCTCGGAGGTTGTATTATATTGTGAATCACAGTCTATCGTCCCTTTTTACCTAAATAAAATTCAGGACACACTGCTTTATCCTTTATAGCTCTCCTATTTATGGTCCATAACAGCCATTTTCACACAACTCTTATTATGGTCTGTCCACCTTAAATCCACAAGACAAGATCTTACCTCTTCTTCATCTGTCTGCGCACCTCCTCTCTTCAAACTCTATGAATCACGAATCACTTAGAGACTCTTGAATCCTTAGATTCATTACATCTCAAGGACCCAATAATTGAAAGCATTAAGAGTCTGAATTTGGATGTACACCAGGGCTGGAGTTTAATTTTCAAATGTATAATAAATTAAAATGAGAACTTCTCGAGTTTTCTAATCCCCCGATTGGCAGAGAGAGAAAATTATTGTTTTCCATTTATTATTTCGTTGGGCGTTAGTCCCATCTAGTGGCTCATAGCAAACTATATAGCTCATATAGCGCTAGGTTACACTACAGCGTCCCCTAGAGGACACAAGCGGTGCCTCCAGCCTTTGACAGTCCTGCAAGGTTTTAATGAATGAGCCATTAAACAGCAAATGTAATAAAAGATTAGATTTTAATAATGCTTCTTGTTATAAATACATGATTATCTCGAACACTTCATAAATAGGTTTTAAAAAGCACCCTCTGTTTCAGATCACTTTACAGATGTCTATAAATACTATGTATTACAATAACAGTCTTTCAAAAGGTACTGAAAAAAAAATGTTACATCTCTTGTTTTTCTGAGTGAACTCAGTGTTTGATTGTGTTCTGGGTAGAGACAGCGCTTTTCCTTCTAATATACAAACCTTGGCTATTAAAAACAGATCCAAGATCAGTTTAAAGAAGCAGTTGCAGCACAAGATAGAAAAGAGTCCATGTGTGAGTGCAGTCCTTTTTGCCCCTGTGGTGTCTTTAGTGTACATGAAATGGACTTTTATATTCATTTTAAATGACAAACAAACAAACGCACAATGATCTGAGCGTATATCAGACTTCATATAAGGTCAGTACGAAGTATTATGAATGTATACAGTGTGATAAGCATTATGATACAGAAAGACTTCATGGTCTTTTAGCATTTGGTCAACAGGCTTTGTAAGTCCATGTTGTGTTTGAATTAATGAATGAACTTTAGCTGCACCAGAAATTGCCTACTTGATGCCAACAGTGTTGCTCTGGAACCAGATCCCTCTTATTATTATAATCATAATAAAATATGTATATAAAAAAGGCGAAATTGATCTGGGATCATAAGTCACTATACATAAAGTCTCTGGTCTGATCAATACCAGTGCATAGCATTCAATTGGATTGTTATAAGCTGTTCTAAAGGTGTTGGTAAATGTGTGTGTTATTTGTTAATTATTAAAGGGTACGTTCACACACTCTCTGAGTGTAACGTTTATCTTCCCTAAGCTTTTCGTATGGTGTATTTGCCTTTCTGAAGCTGGGAGATGTAGATTTTGGTTTTGGTGCCATCTGTGCGCTTGAACCAGACCTCTCCTGTGCTGATCCCTGTTATCATGGCCCTGAAAGAAACACAAGAAAACAGGGAGACCATTTCAATTAAAATGTTTTTGCAAACAAACCCAAAGCGAAGACACATGCGGTCTTATGTCTTATGATGTACTGACTGTGCCGGGCTGTCGTCATTGACTTCTAGAACGACACTGCTGCCTTTGGAGAATCTCTCTCCATCATAGAAGAGATCCCCACCTTCACAACGCACGGGCACCTGCCTGTCTGAGAGACAAACAGACACGCACACCATCTTCAACATGTTGCGCTTTAATAGCTCATAATGCTCCAACTCTCTGTTTTCAAGACATTTTATGTCACTGTATAGGGCTGTCTAGCTAAAGTGAAACTGCTGTCATTAAATTGTTCACAGGCGCGACAAGATAAAACACTCAAAAAAAAAAAAAAAAAAAAAAAAAAAAAGTACAGTACAAAATCTGTCACTGGGACGCTACTTTTTCGAAAGTACAACTCTGGCCCCTTTTTTTAGCTCTGAAGGATGCAACTTAACCTTAGCCGGTAGTGTCCATGCAACATACCGTCCGGTACATTTGTTGCTACATTTTCCAGGAATGTAAGGGTTACAGTATGTATTAGTACCTAAAGTGTACATATTAACTACATATACATATTAAGTACATATGTAAATGGTACCTTTTGAAAGTGACAAAGTTTTGTACCCTTTTTCTCAGTGACAGCAAGTGATAAAACGTATCTTTTCCAAGTAAATCTGTTAAACTAGCTGTGACCGCGACGAGACGAGTGACAGATTTTGTAGATCAGTTTCCATTTCTGTGGCTGCATTAACTAGCCCTGCCTAACTTTGAATATCTTCTGGTCATTTATTGCTGAAAGCTTACCGTGTAGTACAAGAGTTAGGTATTAAGAGTTTGTCCAGTTGATTATTGATTGATTATCAAATGCAAACTGCATCATTAGATCTGTACCCCTTGTGAAAAGAAGTATTTAGCATACTTTATATTAAAGTGTACTGCTGAATGTACTGACAAGCATTTATGGTAAACTAAAATATACTTTAATGTAATTCAAATTGTATTAATATATCATCAGCAAGTACAGTTTTATTTTTTTAAATATACTTTTAATACACTATAAGTGCACATTCAAAACAATTAAGCACACTTTTTCACAAGTGCAGTATTATAACAGTGGTGTACAGTATTTGGTTGTAATTGATTCCTATGATGCAGAGAAAGACAATAAAGAAATGGAGGGATGAGAGTGAAAGAAAGAGTGAGATCTGGGAGAAATAAAAAGACAAATGAGAGACAGAGCACAATCAAATGTTACATGTCAAACCATTTTTCTTAGAGATAGAACAAGACTCTAAATGTGACATTAAAGCCAAAGTAGTTTCAGTCAATCAGTCTGGAGTGACAGAGAGGGAAATGGCTCTATAAATCAAACCTCTGTATCTAACTTAATCAGAGGCCAGACAGATAGAGCTTGTGAGTGAAGGTCAGGGCTAATGGAAGCAACTGGGATGCCAATGGAGAACATGCTTAAGCCTTTGCATCCATTTTAGCTAGAGACAGACAGTAACTCTATACATGTTGTGTGTGTTTGTCTACGAGTGTACGAGTATCCCTGAAGGCATGTTTACTATGAAGTCTTTTCATAAATATAGACCCCATTATTTAAAAGCATGCATCAACACATACAAGATACACAAAAACAAACTTGAATCTCAAATTTAAAAATGATTATTAATAATAATCATAATAATTAACATTGTTAAAGATAGAGAGAATCCTATATTGATCAATGAAATCTATGCCAATCTTGTCGTTAGAAAGAAATCATTGGTTAAATATATTTAGCCCAAGGCAAGGTCTCTTATGGTCAGTGCACATGATTGCCTTCAATAAATTTACAAGGAGTTAATTCAGTCAGTTTTGGCAAAGTTTAATGAGGTTCACCTGACTACCATGAGGTCCTTGACCTCCCAGTGTAGCTTCCTGAGAAAGACAGCGACTGACAGGAAAACTTCAATAAAGTACTTAAATGAACACAGTGCCATTTAATAACTGACTTACTGTCTGCTTTCTTCTTCGTAGGCATCAGTGCCGCTTTTGCCTGGAAGACAGAGAGATAAAAGTCACAATCCATCACAAACGTTCACCGTGAGTGAAGAACTGATCACTCATCTTGAATACCTTCTTGATGGCCGCCCAGTCCTCTAGAATGTCAATGTCTCTTAGCATATACACTATGTATGGCCCTGAAAAATAGACAGCCATGTTGAGGAACACAACTTCTTCAAACCGAGTGAGGATAAGAGGTATAGCGTGCTGGTTAAAGTAGGCTGTTAGTTGGCCTAAAAATTTCTTTCCCAGAAAAGGTCCAAACAATAAAAAAAATCATACCGTTTCAGGAGACAGTATATTCTATGGCAATACAATGAATGGTAAGACAGTTATATTATTTAATGAAACGAGCCATGTGTGATTCCTGTATAATCAATCTGTTAACTGGTGGCCTCTGGTGAACTTTTTTAATCTATTTTAAGACCTTTTCAATAAAGTTGGTGCTGGAACAAGATTTAATCTAGAAGGCAAGTGCTGACTAAATGAGAGGGAAAGAGATGGATCTCAATCTAAAGAGAATACTTTATTACCTGACACAAGAGCTGCCTTCTTCTTCCCATCTGGGCGAATCAGGAGACTCCTTCTCTTAAATTTCTTCATCCTCACTTCATCATTCAACCACTCTGATTGATAAAGAGCAAGTTTGTGTGTTTATGGATCTTGTGAGTATTTGTGTGTTTCTAAACTAGAAATTCCTAGTGAACAATAATACCTAAAATCTCCCCACAAGTCTGACAGCGAAAAGACCCCGATGCCAGACTCTGCCACAGATCTGACAGTGTTTAAGGTATGTTAACCCAATAAGGCCTACTGTATTATATATGATACGCAGCTATATTATTAACATGATCAAAACTTTGCTAAAAGCCTGTTGAATAAAACAGCATACAAGCAGGATATACTAATACAAGTGTAGTATATACTTGTTTATACTTTTTTAGCAAGTTAAAGGCCTTTTATTATGATTCCAAACACGTCCCCGTTCAGGTTGCAGTACACTTGTCTTTTTGCTGTGAAATCTTTCATTTATAAAATAAATGTAAGAATAACTGGACTAAAGATTTTGATTATAAATTATATTGTATATATTTGATTATGATATTAGAAAGGTAAAAGAAAAAATACTTGATTATAAATAAATAGAATAATCACATTAAAATGCACCAAATCAGATACATCAGGCTTTAGACAAGCGTTTTTCTACATCTAATTACATTGCATTGCATTATATGTTTTGCCCCCCACAATAAGAACTGCAGAGCTTTGATTGTAAATCTAAGCATATGAATGCAATTTTATTAAGACATATTATTGGGAGATATAGAGTGACAATTGATATTTATGTGACAATTGTATTTTATGTAAGTAGTCTGTCATATGGTTATACAAAGCTCACTGATTTACATTACAAGCTGTTAGAATTTCATCTCACCTCTGCTATATTAACATCATACACTATAATACTGTATAGCACCGTATTTCAATTATTTTAAATAGTTATATATTTATTCACTGTTATATGTTTATTCATATTATTCACTGTTTATACATATTTCAGTTAATACCATCATTGTACTTTATTATTTTTTTATCTGTTGTTGTTTCATTGCAGGATGATGTTTATTTTATGTCTGTTGTGAAGCACCTTGGTTAGAACTCGTGTTTACTTTTTTTTTTTTACTTACTTTTAAGGTGCTGTATAAACAAACCTTGACCTTGAATTACAAAGATCAACGGAAAACCAAAATATAAAGTAAAAAAAAAATTGAAATAAATTGACGAGTCCCGTTTTCTATTAAGGTTAGAGATTCAGAAGTAGTAATAATATTAAGCTTTAAATGAAACAAAAGACATCTATGCAGACATATATACCTATTCTGAGTGCAAGGTAAACGTGTGTATGTGAGTCTGGTATTATCTACATTATGTGGAACAAATGTCCCGACAAAGATAGTAATACCAGTAAATTCTGACCTTGTGTGGACATTTTCTGGTCCTCATGAGGAAACAAACTTATGAATTATAAGGCATTAAGATTTTTGAAAATCTAAAAATGCAGAAAGTTTTGTGTGAGGGGTAGGCTTAGGGTAAGGGAAAAGTTTGTTGTTTGTTATTTCTTCTTAAAGGGTCCTATTATGCTTTTTCACTTTTTTAATTTTAGTCAGTGTGTAGTGTGTATGTTTGGGCATAAAAAAGATCTAGAAAGTTACAAATCTCAAAGTCCACTCCAAAGGGAGATATTTAGTTTTTAAAAAAAATCAATTTTCAAGAACTACAACGAACGGCTCGTTGGACTACAGCGTTTGGTTTCCGGGGCTTTATGATATCACAAAGCGGCTCACTGGAATATCATTACAAATAATTCCCACCTACAGAAACTCGAATGGTTGAGGGGTGGGGAGGGGAGGGGCAAGGTTGTGGTTACGCTTGGTTGAGTTGAGTGCATCAGACGAGACGATGAAGAAGAAGTGCTGCTGCAGAGTTAGTGCATCAGAGAAAACGAAGAAGAAGAGCTGCTGTGCTGTAGCTTCAAATTTTCGGCATGTCTAGAACAATTCTTACAAGTATAACACGACGTAACTGGGCGCCACCGGTGGGCCTACACTCATAGAAAATAATGTTTTTGAATTTTAAAGACGTGGCGTGATGTGGCGCGACGCAACGCTGCGCTTCTCATCCGGTGTGCGACCGCCTGAAACGCTGCTTTTTTCACCTCCGTGCCCAAACGTCTTTGTTCGGGCTTCCGAAAGCGGATGATACCCCCATGGACTGTTTGTTGTAGTTTCTTCCCCTTTTGTTGGTTTCAATCATTAGTTAATTATCCTCAGTGTGCTCACCTGTATGCCCCTCGTTATCTGCCCTATAAGTTCATGTCTCTTGTATTCTAGTTTTGTCGGTTATTGTGAATGTTACCCCGAGTGTGTGTCTCATCTTCCTGAATCTGCCTTGTTGTGTCTACATTAAAAATCTTTATTGGAATCCTTGTCGTCCTCGTCATCCTGACTGTTTCCACACACCTGGACCGCAACAGAATAACCGACCCAAAAGTAAAGTATAGCGGCATCTTTCCCCTCCTTTGTTTTTTCCAGTTTTTTCCAGTGTTTATTTTTGTTTTTCTATGGATTACTCCGCCTTCGAAATCTTCCTGCTGGAGCAGGGGGAACGCTCTCTTGAGGACCACACAAACAACTTTCTGTCCCTGGCCCACCTCACGCACTACCCGGACAACTGCCTCTGTGGCTTCTATCAAGTCAGACTAAACGCCACCACACAAGCACAGTTGTCTGGGGATGGTCCTCGAGAGAGCTTCACCACCTTCGTCGAGTGGGTGCTGGTGTCCTGCAAGTCCCAGCTAACCGTGGGCATCGCTGACGACGACACCAGCCCCACTCAGGACCCTGAGCCCAGCCCACCATCTCCCCACGGTACGGAGCATAAGCCTGAGCCCACTGATGATGGAGAGCCATTTCCCGCCGCGATCCACGAGCTGGAGCGAAGCCCTGTGGCTGAGAAGAGGATCGTTTTGGATGTTGAGCCCAACATGTCAGACCAGGTGCGAGAAGAGCCGACGACCGTGCCCACCACGAGGGAGCAAGACGGTGGAGGTTTCTGGTGAGCGCGGAGGAGGAGCTCCGTCCCCTGCTCAGGGCGGAGGGTATGAGAGGACTATGGAGGTTTAGGGCCAAAATGGGAGGGGGAGGACTGCGGAATCCTCTTGTTTAGCCCCAGGAAGGGCTCCGATCCCCTCTAGCCTAGGACTGTCATCGCGATCCGCCTGTCGAAGCAAGGAATGGACGCGATCCCCTGTCGAGCTAGGAGATGGCTCTCGATCCCCGTCGAGCCCGGAATGGCTCTCGATACCCTGTCGAGCCTCGGAAGGCTCTCGAGCCCCCTGTCGAGCCTCGGAATGGCGCTCGATCCTCTGTTCGACCTCGGAATGGCTCTTAATTTTTTTTTTCCCCCCCCCGTCGAGCATGGAATGGATACCTATACCCTGTTGAGCCTCGGATATGGGCTCCCGTCCCTATTCAGCGCAGGAAGGATCCACGCCGAAAGAGCTCTCTCATGCCCGCTCCTCAAAAATACCCGCCAGCCCACCCGATCCGGGCCTCCTCCAGCGTTCACCAGGGTCGTATACACTCACCTCCGCCTCCAGCCTCCGAGGCTTGGACTCCGCCTCGGCCCGTAGACCCAGCTGCTCCACCTTGGCTCCTAGCTCCCTCACCGTCAACCGTCGTTCCATCAGCTCCATCGGGCTCCCTCGTCCCTCCGGCTCCGTCTTGGTCGGGCGTCGACCCGGCATCGCCTCTGGACTCCACTCCTCTGGATGCGCCTCGTCACTCTGTCCCACCGGCTCCGTTGGGCTCTTTCCTCCCGCCAGCTCCACATTGGTCCTCAGTCGCTCCGGCTCCGCTGTGGATCTCTGGATCTCCGCCTCCGCCTCGGTCGCCAGAGCCCTCGGCTCCACCCTGACCCCCCCCGGATCCTCTGCATCCCCCTGGCTCGTTGGCTCTCCGTCTCCGCCTCGGGCTCCTCCACCACCTGCTCTGCCGCCATTGGTCGGCCCCCTGGAGTCGGTGGACAGTCCTCCTCACTCCGTCGGCTCCACCGTGGGCCGCTATTATGGCTGTGGCCATGGTCCCACCTGGCTCCTCCTCCTGCTACGGTTCCCTCCTGTCGTATTCCTGGCTCCTCCCTCCATCGACACCTCCCTGGACTCTGTTAGCCGTCCACCTACTGGAAGTCCGTCCTCCGCCGGAACCCCCACCTGTCTGGTCTACCTGCCAGCCCTTTGCCTTCCCCTGTCACCATCTCACATCCTCTGCGTTGTCCTCCTCCTAGTCCCCCTCCGCCCCTCCCTCTGTTTCTACGGTGCGAGGACGCACCTTCCGGGAGGGGGGGAGTAATGTAACACCCCTGTGGACTGTTGTGTTGTGGTTTCTTCCCATTGTGTTGGTTTAGCCCGTCCAATCATTAGTTAATTACCCTCATTGTGCTCACCTGTCTGCCCCACGTTATCTGCCCTATAAGTTCCTGTCTCTTGTATTCTAGTATTGTCGGTTATTGTGAATGTTACCCCGAGTGTGTGTGTCTCATCTACCCGAATCTGCCTTGTTGTCTCTACATTAAAGATCCTTGTCGTCCTCGTCATCCTGCCTGCCTCCACACACCGTGACCGTGACACTGTTCGCCAATCACAACGCACTGGGACAGCTGACCAATCACAACACATTTTGTTTTTCAGAAGGCGGACCTCCATCAAAGCCGGAACTAATCGAGCCGTTTGTGCCAGGATGGGGAGAAAGTTATTGTAATAATGTAAATTATGTAAAAATAATGCGTTTTTCGAACCACCGAGCATTAGAGCATGTTCTAGTATACCCCCAAAACAAACTCAAGACTTTGTAAAAGAGCATAATAGGACCCCTTTAACGCCATTCCAGCATCTATGGCTATATTCATGGCAAGAACCAGTTAATCCATACACAAGTCTGTTATTCACACACAAGTCGGGGGAAAATTTAGAATGTTCACTTCACATAACCTGCATGTCTTTGGACTGTGGCGTAAACCCACGCTGACACAGGTAAGGGGTTAGAAACTACAGTTTGTACTGTATAAAAATCATTACACCTATGGTATGTCCCCATAAAACATGGAAGCCTGTCTCTGTCTGTCTGTGGGGTGGTGGTGTACCTGAGGGTGATGTATAAGCTCGTTTGTCCTCCTCGTCTGCGGTATCTCTCCAACAGTCGGTTTCCTGGCACGAACAAGAGTTCCTCTCACTCTAGAGAAAACAAGAACTAATACATACACCCCCAGAAACACTGATCATAGGATCATGATTCATCCACTGCATGTCAACAAACAAACAAACAAACACAACTGTTTTGGCAGAGACATGGAAGTATTTATTTACAGCAGTGCTTTTTCACTGTGGTGCGTTTTTTTGTGATACTACTAGATTATGATAAATGTGGTATGTGCATGTTTGTGTATGAATCTGAATATTTAAATGTTGAATTACTACTAGGTATGTAAGTTTGTTAAATCATACAATAGTACTATGGTATTAACTCCTTCCCCGCCAGCATTTTTGAAAAAAGTTGCCAGCCACCGCCAGCGATTTTGATGATTTTCACTTATGACATTATGCAGTTTTCATTTATATACTGCCATTGCTGATGATGGCATTATTTTTCATATGCATCTCTTAACATAAGAGATTGCTCGTTTCTCCGTCCTGTTCACGTGTGTTTTTGTACTCATTCAGAAGATGTGTAATAGCGCCCCCTAGTGTATAACAGTGAAAACACGAAAAGCCATAAAAACTCGTCTTTGGAGGGGAAGTGTTGTCTTCTAAAGACGAGATAACTCGTCAATGGCGGGGAAAGAGTTAACAAGGTTTTAAGCATGGTACCAATTTCATAATAACTTTTTTGTACCATGAACTTTCTGAAATACCCTGGTGTACCATGTCAATTTCATGGTACATGTATATGGCACATCATTTAATACCATGGTAACACAGAAGTAGCTATTTGTAAGGATGCTGCATCTAAATATGTGGGTCAGCTGAGCCGTGTTACCTCTAGATGTTGTCTGGCCCCCTGCACTTCACATTCATGTTTGTGTCTGACCACTTGCAGACAAAGTTCTCTGAACACACCTACAGGAGGAGAATTAACAGTTGACCTGAGACCTGCTGTTCATTTGTAAGAGAGATATCATAGAGCAGATATATGCGTCCTGATGTGTGTCACCTGCCACTTGTGTTCTCTGCTGTAGGTTGTGCAGCAGTGTTGCCAAGGGTTCTCTGTACTCTCCTGCCTTTCCTGTCAAAACCTCGTCCAGCTTCATTTTAACCTGGTTCAGACGTTCTTGAAAAAGCCTGACATTAAAGAGGAAATCATCTATAGAGCTCTAGAATTTAGTTCTTAGAACAACACAATTTGATTTGTCAGAACAATACACTATAGAATATACTATTTTTATTCGTGGCCATCCACCCCAGATGACAGCCCTGTTCCTATTGGTCAAAAAAAATGAAATGCCACCCAGCCTAAACCAATCAGAAAGACGTATTCTTACTTGTCTTTTAACTCCATGAACTGTTTTTCCAGGTCAGACATTTCATCTAAGCACTGTAATCGTCTTCTCTCACAATCTTCATCATCCATTTCTAAAAAAAGAGAAAACTCACTCTCATTCAATGTTGTTCATCCATGCCGTTCATTCTCTTTTCCTATCAATTCCAGTCAGTCTTCACATTCTTATACTTCACATCACTATATGATCAATTTTGGCTATTTGGGGGCAGTCATGGCCTAATGGATATAGAGTTGGACTTGTAACCCGAAGGTCACAGGTTCGAGTCTCAGGTCCGACAGGAATTGAAGTGAATGTACAGCGCTCTCTTCCACCATCAAAACCATGACTGAGGTGAGACACTGAAGCAAGGCATGAACCTGGTGTGTGTGTGTGTTGGGTGTGTGTGTGTGTGTGTGTGTGGTGTGTGTGTGTGTGGTTGTGGTGTGTGTGTGCGGTGGTGTGTGCGTGTGTGTGTGTGTGTGGTGTGGGTGTGTGTGCATCTTGGATGGGTTAAATGTAGAGCACAAATTCATGAGTATGGGTCACCATACCTGGCCACACTTCACTTTCACTTTCACTTTCCCTTTTTAACTTTCACTGGATGCTATTCAAAAGCACTATGCAGTCAAGTTACAAGATTTGGCAGGATTTGGCAAATTGACAATTGTCATGCAAAAATTACAAAAAAAAAAAGTAAATCAAAATGCAATGCAACCAATTTGACAGCTGCTGCAACATAATCGCTGACAGTTAATAAGAAAACATTCAGCATAATTATGCAACATTCAATCAGCAGACCTGAACTTTCTTCCTCTTCCTCCTCTTCCTCCTCTGGCTCACTCTCCTCCAGGTCGCTGTCCCGCTCCTCTCCACTCTCCTCCATTGTCTCCTCTGCCTCTCCTCCATCTCGCTCCTCTTCCATCTCGCCATTAGTTTGAGGAACCTCCGGGTCGGCCTCTGTCTCAATCTCCTCCTCTGCGTTCTCTGGCAGACGGGCTGAGCTGGCATGACTGTTATAGCACTGTATTGAATATAGTATTCTACAGCGGTAAGATATCAAGGTCTTGATATGTAGTGTAAATGTAAAAAAAACACAGTAATATGTATTAATGTAATATAAACTATGAATATAACAAATTATAAGTATACATTTATTATACATGATTAAAAATTATTTATAATTGAATTATATACAAGTATAAAAATGGCTATAATTTAAATAATAAATAACACTGCATATTTTGTCACGTAATCTCCAATTTATTTATTTTTCATTTTTATATTATCTAATTTATATTTATCTTAGCTATATCTTTCTAAGCTGTACAATGATTTAAAACGTTGTAGCATTAAAAAGGCAAAAAGCACCATCTATCAGTACCGGAAGATGTGAAATGATGTGCATGTAAAGACAACTGACCAGACTAAAGACCTTTATTAACAGCTATAAAAGCACAGTATCCAGAGACAGCAGGAGCTGTTTAAGACCCTATTAACCACTTTATGTTTAATTAGAAAGAGGAAACGCCATGCACTCGTCTGATACAGTTCGTAGTATGATGAATTAGCACTCTTCAATGAGATGTATGAGATCAGGAGCGTGTTCACAGACTCGACGTGTATCATGTACGTCCTCTAAAGGCCGCACTGCACTGACTTACATTGCAAGCTCATCACTCATTCTCCGCATCCATAGCTCATACAGTATATGATGTGAGAGACATTAATAGTTACAGTCTCGTGCCGTTCACATATAACGTTAATTGCGGATTTAAGTTAACGTTAGTTATAAAAACTCGTTTTCCAACTGAACAACTCCACACTTCATTCAGAAACATAAAGTGTCCAGTATAACGCGGAACAGTAATGGTAACGAACAAGAGTGGAAAAACAACGGTTGCGCCGCTTAAAAAGCCTCAATAACAATGTAGTTATAGATTACCTTACTTCGTAACGTTGTATTGAATCTCTTAACCGCTCCATGAATGTTCGCAAATTAACCGATGCAAGGCACAGGATAACAATACACGACGTTCTTACAAACAAACTGTATTAAGTGCATAAACAACAGCTAAACAGCTTACCTTCTCGTCAATTATTGTTTAAATCATGAAAAATATTACATATTGTCGACTGAATTTGCATTTCAGGACAAGCCGACATCGGACAAGTCCACTTCCTCAGCGTTTCGTTGTTGAAACACACTGCCGCTTTGAGGCGCTAGCCAATCAACGCAGACCTCGGTACTTCTGAGAACCAATCAGAAGCTCGATGGTGAAGAATCGCAGTCTCATCGATTTCAGTAAGGTGGTCAAACTGGCCAATAGCATTTGGAGCTGAAAATCCATGAACTTTCTACCAACTGACAAGGTTTCCCTAGAAAGACCGACTTGAACTATTGCATAATGGACAGAAGAGAAACATATTTTTTAGAATTTTTAGAAGCACATTTTTGAAGAATTTTTAATTTTTAATTTAATCAGTCAAGTACAGAAAAAGAAACACCAACACAAAAATGTAATTTAACATATTTTTATTAAAGTTGCATAAAAGTGTAACAAAATCGGGCAAAAAATCAAGACAGTTTAGTATTGCTACAACATAATTTTTTTTCTCTCCAAAAGATATGACCTTGAGTACAGTCTTACTCAATTTTTACATTTTTCCTAAATGCATAATATTGTTTCTCTTTTAAATCCAATTGTTGGTTTTTTTTCAATCCTCCTGTCTCATTGGACACAGGAAAGAAAAGAATCAACAGCACTGATTCCATTTTATGTTAATAGTTAATGCATCTAAAAATGGCTTGGTATACAACTTCCTTTTCTAGAAAAAAAAAAGAATCATTGAAAGTACAAGAACCTTTCATTCTAAAACTTCAAAAAGATTTCCACTGTTGCAGCTATTTTTCTTGTATGTTCCTCAAACAAGATTAAATTCATTTGGTTGTCATAACATAAATGTAACCTAAGGCAACATCTGAAAGTATAGGAAGAGCGACTCGTGTAAAACGAAATGCTGAGAAGCAGGTGAAATAAAGAGAAAATTTAAATGTGGGGCCCATAGAAAAGAAGAAGAAAAAAAAGAGTGAGCAGAGAAAGACAGAAAACATTTGTTAAACATCCAGGACAGTTGTCATTGTACCCGACTTCATGTCATTCATAAGTGAACTCAGATGTGATGAGGAGGAGCATCAATGAATGATTAATATCTACAGATGCTAGTGATGTGTTAGTACGTTTATGGAAAAAGCTCTCCTAAAACACCTGCTGGAAATGTTGGATTGGTGATTTTCAAGAGCACTGAGTGAGACTATTAGCCCTCTTATTATACTGTTTGATTGGCTGAGACAAAAAGAGCAGCTGGCTTCCTAGGAAAGATGATTTAGGAGAGTCATGTGCGAGGATTAATTCTAAATGTACGTTTGGCAGTGAGCGTGACGCACTGCAGCTTGTCTAGCCTGCTCTCCAGTCCCTCCCTATCGGTCTCTGGAAGAGTCAGTGTGCACATCTGTGGATGTGTGTGAGGCCCAAGAGCCACATCTGATGGTGTGTTGGTAGTGGTATTGCTGCTGATCCTGATGGTGGTGATGCCCATATAATTTCCGAGTGTGTGTGTGTGTGTGTTTGTGGTATGTGTAAGACAGGGGAAAATTAAAGACAAGAATCAAAAGACCCAATTTTTTTTCCCTACACACAGCTCCCTTCTCTGTTAATACCACAAATCCAAAGTAACCCCCTCACTTTAAATCAGCTTTAATCACTCTCTTTATTAGTTTTCCTTTTTTTTTTTATTAAAATGTTCATGAATGTTCCTGCACACTTATTCATGGAACAGGAGAATCAAAAACAGAGGTACATAAAAAATCTCTTCTGATGTCATTTGAAACCAAGTATCGTCACAGTTTCCCAAAAGGTTTTTTAGTCCATGTGTTCATTGAGACAGAGCTTTGAAACCAAATTAAAACAAAATTCTAACAACAATCCAAATTCATAAAATAAAACCATTCTATGCATAAAGATAATATGCACAGTAATGTATACTAACATGGAATACATTTAAAAACATTTCAAAACAATGAAATGTTTCCCCCTTTACAAAAAAAAGTGAAATAGAATAAAATAATACAAATAAAAATAAAAAATAAGCCCTGCTTATAAGGATCTGATTGAATCTCCCATAATTTTGCCTCCACCTCCTCCCCAATGGATGCAAGAGGCAGTGGGATTGGATGAGCACCTGCTCAGGGGTGAAAGGTCACGCCCCTAAAATTGGAAAAGGAGGGATGAGATTGGTTGAGGAAAGGTGGAGGTGGGAGAAGCTTCATTTCTTCTGAGGAGTACTGAGCTTCTGCATGCCACGGATCTTGTCCAGCAATTCAGCTACAAACTCCTACAGAGGAGAGAGAAAAAATAATAAAAATCTTTTAACAAATTTAACAGAGAGGTGGATTGTTGGCACTTCAGATTCTGCAGATTTTCACACATTTACAACAGACTAAAGGTCCTTGCACACTGAGTCCAAAATTTTCGTATGCGTTTTTCCGTTTTTTTTTTTCGTATTCGTCATCCTTTCCTATCAAAATGCTTGCTATGGATGCGAAAATGCAGAAAATCGAACCTGATCCGAATTTTTTTTATGATGGAAAAAACGTTCAGTGGCAGTGTTTAAACATGATTGACACAATGCAAGGTTGTATTTATTTTTTGACGTGCGAAAATTTCGGACTCAGTGTGCAAAGTTCTTCACCTATCTGTGTTTATCCTCATTACAATGAGAATTATACTACGGGGCCATTGAATGCTTGAATCTGATTGGCTGACAAACATTCTAAGGTGTGCAATTATTTTCCAGGAAACTCATTAGTTACCATTAGAAATACAGTGGTTACCATACACTCTTAAAAATAAAGGTGCGTCACGATGCCATAGAAGAACCTTTTTGTCTAAATAGTTCTATAAAGAACCTTTAACATCTGAAGAACCTTTCTGTTTCACAAAAGGTTATTTGTGACGAAAGAAGGTTCTTCAGATTACAAAAAGGTAAGAAAGAGATGGTTCTTTAAAGAACCTTTGACTGAGTGGTTCTTTGTGGAACCAAAAATGGTTCTTCTATGGCATCGCTTGAAGCACCTTTTGAAGCACCTTTAGTTTTAAGCAAATAACAGATGATGCCATTGGTGATTAACAATGGCCCGTCGTCATTAATTCCTTACTTAAATGTTCTAAAAGATAAATCGAAATATCTTTGTCTATTTGTTCTGTTAACAACGTGTCATAATTTGCCTGCTCTTGATCACAGAATAATTACTCATTCAGTAGGTTATAACAGTCTATACCAGCATTCCTGTTGGACATAGACAAAAAGTCATACAAAAATGTAAAATCTGTTAAAAACTGCAATTGTAAGGAAATGTGAGAAAGCTGAATCTGTCATTCCTTGAGAAGGAGACCTTGAACCCTTGCATCACGCTACATCATCTCCATGTCCAACATTCTACCACATCAAGCTCCACTCTGGACATCCGCCTCCTCCTGTACACATAAGCAAAACACGAAGTACAAGGAAATGATCTGTTTGATCAATATACGTCTATATTCGAAGAAACCGTGAATAAAGAGTAGCTACTAGGCAAGACATGTGACGCTGGTCCCGAGGTTGCCTGGAATGTGTGTGTGGTAAGCGGGTATTGAGATATGGCTTAAGCAAGCTTATTTACAGTGGGTACGGAAAGGATTCAGACCCCCTTAAATTTTTTCACTCTTTTTATATTGCAGCCATTTGCTAAAATCATTTAGTTAATTTTTTTTTCTCATTAATGTACGCACAGCACCCCATATTGACAGCAAAACACAGAATTGTTGACATTTTGCAGATTTATTAAAAAGAAAAACTAAAATATCACACGGTCCTAAGTATTCAAACCCTTTGCTCAGTATATAGTAGAAGCACACTTTGATCTAATACAGCATGAGTCTTTTTGGGAAAGATGCAATAAGTTTTTCACACCTGGATTTGGGGAGCCTCTGCCATTCCTCCTTGCAGATCCTCTCCATTTCTGTCAGGTTGGATGGTAAACGTTGGTGGACAGCCCTTTTTAGGTATCTCCAGAGATGCTCAATTGGGTTTAATTTCAGGGCTCTGGCTGGGCCATTCAAGTACAGTCACAGAGTTGTTGTGAAGCCACTCCGTCGTTATTTTAGCTGTGTGTTTAGGGTCATTGTCTTGTTGGAAGGTGAACCTTCGGCCCAGTCTGAGGTTCTGATCACTCTGGAGAAGGTTTTCGTCCAGGGTATCCCTGTACTTGGCCGCATTTATCTTTTCCTCGATTGCAACCAGTCGTCCTGTCTTTGCAGCTGAAAAACACCCCCACAGCATTTATGCTGCCACCACCATGCTTCACTGTGGGGACTGTATTGGACAGGTGATGAGCAGTGCCTGGTTTTCTCCACACATACTGCTTAGAGTTAAGGCCAAAAAGTTCTGTCTTGGTTTCATCAGACCAGAGAATCTTATTTCTTGGAGTCCTTCAGGTGTTTTTTTTTAGCAAACTTGCACTGAGGAGAGGCTTCAGTCGGCCACTCTGCCATAAAGCCCCGACTAATGGAGGGCTGCAGTGATGGTTGACTTAATACAACTTTCTCCCATCTCCCGACTGAATCTCTGGAGCTCAGCCACAGTGATCATTTGGTTCTTCTTTACCTCTCTCACCAAGAATCTTCTCCCCCAATAGCTCAGTTTGGACGGCCAGCTCTAGGAAGGGTTCAGGTCATCCCAAACGTCTTCCATTTAAAGATTACGGAGGCCACTGTGCTCTTAGGGACCTTAAGTGCAGCAGAATTTTTTTTGTAACCTGGGCCAGATCTGTGCCTTGCCACAATTCTTTCTCTGAGCTCTTCAGGCAGTTCCTTTGACCTCATTATTCTCATTTGCTCTGACATGCACTGTGACTGGGGTCTTACATAGACAGGTGTGTTGGCTTTCCATATTCAGTCCAATCAGTATACTGCAAACACAGTTTTGACTCAATGAAGGTGTAGAACCTCTCAAGGAGTATCCAAGACTGACAGCACCTGAAGTTTAAATATGTTGTCCACAGCACTGAATCCTTAGGACCATGTGATATTTCTGTTTTTCTTTTTTAATAAATCTGCAGAAATTTCAACAATTCTGTGTTTTTCTTTCAATATGTGGTGCTGTGTGTACATTAATGAGGGAGAAAAATTAACTTAAATGATTTTAGCAATGGCTGCAATATAACAAAGAGTGAAAAATTTAAGGGGGTCTGAATACTTTCCGTACCCACTGTATATAGCATTGCCTTGTTCCCCACCAGAGTTGATGAAGGTCGGTGTAATGCTGCCTCTTCACCACTAGGGGTATATCTTGTGTCACACAAACAGTTAAAAGTCAGTCTTTGGGCCAAAGCATGCATCATACAAAAAGTTATTCAGGTTGTTTGCAGAAACAGAAGAAATTTCTAAGCTTTTTTTTTCCCAGTTTGATTAAGGTATGTTTCCATTTGCTTTACTTTTCACAGTCACTTCCGTGGATTTTATTAATCTCACCATTTATGGGAATGATGGTTATGTTACTCATTGATGTGTGTAAAGATCAGTGTCTACTTGCCCTGGAATGTAGAACAAATATCTAGATAATGTAATATTTTGGGGGGTATTAATGATTTATACAATAAATAAAATATCTTTATCTATTTTTTTTTTTAAGTTAGACAAAAATTACAAACACTTCTGTTCAAATTTTGGGTCGTAAGTAAGATTATTATTTTTTTAATGATTTTGAAAGAAGTCTCTTAAGTTCAAAAAGTCTGCATTTATTACAGGATAAAAAAAATGCAGTACGAACAATAGCTTGTCTGCATGTGTTGTTTTTAGGTTTGATTTAGTAACAATATTTCAAAGATTTTATTTCCCATTCTAAACTAAGGATTAAAATTGAAATGAAAGTTTACTAAAATATGTATTTCCACATCAACTTGTCCTAGCATGCTGTTAACATGTAGTCTGATGTTGCTATTAATCCTGCTGCCTGGCTGAAAATCCTTTTTAAAATAAATCTACTGTTTGATGATGAGGATGTCATTAATTGACTGTTAATATGTGAAGTTAATATGTTAGATGTGATTATGATTCCTCCAACTTTACACATCCAGAATGGCAAGTTCCAGCATCATCTAATCATGAGCAAAACAGAAAATCGAGACTGAAAGAGAGAAGAGAAATTGAACACAGTAATACAAAACTTTGGGGACCAAATGTGATTTTGCACAGATTCAGATAAGCATGTTTGTTTTAAAAATACTGCCGTGTTTGGCTATTTTTATCAGTCCAGTTCACATATTTGGCCTTGGGCTGATGGCAAGGCACTGGCCATGAAACAGATCTGTCTGCTTCTCTTTCTGAAGTCAGACGCCTTTGTCTCTCTCTACTCACAACCAACTTCCCTAATAGCTCTAAATCAAATCAAAACCCTGATTCAAATTCAAATTTAAATTCAAACACTATCTCTCTATGTGAGTTTTAGTTGTTTCCAAAAGCAAAAATCCAACTGTGCCAGTGGAGGCTCCAAACCTCAAATATATGCTGCTGTATTTTTGCCGTGTCATCCCTTTGGCCTCCCAATTTGGTTTCTTTCTATAAAGTGGTCTCTTTCAATAAAGACTATATACTGTATCTCTTTCTCCACAAAGCTATAAATGGTCTTCACAAGACTCGTACCACCCCCACCCCCCTTTTCTCTCTCACATTTCCTCTCCCCCTATTCTGCAAACATTTGAGCCTTTTCCAAAACACACTTCATCTTCCTCTTCCAGACACACACACTCACGAGCCTTATGAACATGTATAAGCTCATTGTGGTTTTGGTGCAGTGACTCATACGGCATATTAAAATATCATCTGTCTAGAGAAACAAGCGCTGAAGCGAGGAACATAAGACTGCCCATTGCTTCACAATGGAAAATCAAAAGGCACTTGCAAAAACAGGTTCATTTCCAGAGCTGATGCTTTTTTTTCATTCAAATGCTTTCTTTCTTTCTTGTACTCAATGCTACTATCAGTACTTCATCTTTTCACCACTCTTTTCCTCCCCCTTGGTTTGAGCTGCCCAGACCAGCTGTCATTGCACCTGCCCGACTACCCCTTGCCCAAATCTCTCTCTCTTTCTCTCTCTCTCTAACACAAGCACACACACTTCAGTTCATTTAGGCACACTGATATTGCCATGGCACCGTCACATGTGAATGGACGCTTTAATTGCTCTATTGAATTAACAAACCTTCAATTTGTGTCTATGACTGAGTAGTGCACATATGACTAAAGGGTGCATGAGTACACGGGAGTGAATGAGCTGTAAAAACCACTTGAGCTGGCTGTTAGAGGCTGGAATGTGAAACAGTACGTGTGTGTGTGTGTGTGGACACTGAGACAAAGAATGCAAGGCACAACATGTGGGCACCATGTGCTACTAGTCACTCAGAGAGACAAGGATAAAGATAAAAAGAGTAAAGCCGAAACAGAAAGCCGAGCAAAAGACAGGAAAAACAAACTAAATATAACCAAAAAGCTTCTCACTATCAACTAGAGATTAATTTAATCCACTAAACTACATACAGACAACTAATTAATGGTCATTTAGCCAATGCTTTTATCCAAAGCAACTTACAAATGAGGAACTTTGCAAGCAATAATAGTAAATGACAACAATAGGTGATGCACCGCATAAGTTTCAGGATTAAACTCGACTACTAGTACAAAACTAGAACAGAAGTTAAAACGGAGAACAGTACAGAAATGAGAGAACAAGCAGATTTCTATATGATGTATTATTAGGAAGTGCCTTTATGGTTTCAGATTAAAAATGTGTACAATATAATGCAATATTGATGGTGCCATTTCCTTTTCGTGTGTATTTTTTAAGCTACACATTTCTCACGTCTGAATGAATAGCTCCTGTGTAAAAATTAGAGCAATTATTCAAACAATAATTTAGTCCTCATGTATTGAACCCATGACATTTGGCATCTTCCAGCCCAGATCCTATACATTTACAATTACTACAGACAGAAAATGTTTTGTTATATATTATTAAAATATGTAATTTGAATGCATAATATTCTACTTACAATGAACACTTGTTGTGTAGGAGCTCCCAGTTGTTCTTTAAATAATCCTAAATCAAATAGTGCTGTCAGCAACTCAGACACATGTGAATACAATTTTATTCTAACTATTTACTCAATTATGAGATCCAACCGCGATCAGGGCCACATATATATATATATACACAACCTTTCAAAAGGTTGGAATCAGTAAGATTTTTTTTTTTTTTATTAAATACATTTATTCAACAACAAGTCATACATTTATTTAGCAAGGACACATTACATTGGTCAATAGCAACAGTAAAAAATTCTAAATTGTTACAAAAAAAAAGAATCTTGAAAAATGTATCATGGTTTCCACAAAACCATTAAGCAGGATAACTGTTTGCAACACTTATAATTATAAGAAATGTTTCTTGAGCAGCAAACAACAAAACATTGTATGATTTCTGGTGGATCATATGACACTGAAAACTGTAGCAATGGCTGCTGAAAATTCAGCTTTGTCATCACAGGAATAAATGACTTTTTAAACTACCGGTATATTAAAATAGAGAACACTGTAATAATACTTAACAATATTACTGTTTTACTGTATATTTGATCAAATAAATTAGGCCAATGTGATCATAAGAAATCTTACTGAAAATAAAAAATAAAAAACCTTACTGATCCAAAACTTTTGAACAGTACTGTAAGTTTCATATGAACAAAGTCAAAAATGTTATGGAGCCTGTGTGCATTGCAGGACCCGACTTCTGACTATCAGAATACAGTTTGATCCAACTTTGAAATAAACTCAGTCTCACCAACTGATTATTCTGATTTCTCACATCTGTAATTGATAACAAACAAGCATGGGGGGGATCAGATTGGAACTGGTGATTTCAGGCAGATCTTGTTATTTTTGTGTATAATATTCATCAGCCAGTGAGTGAATGAACTGTGGGCGGTCTGTGGCCTGTCTGAGCTTAAGACTAAGTGCTTTTTGTCCATGTGAGTCAACGCATCGGTCAATGTGCAGGTGTGTTGAGTTGCTTTAGTCAGAACATGTCTACCCTGGATTTATGGATGACTGCATTCATGTCTGGAAATGTATGTCTGTGTTCATGTGACCTTTATAATTCAGCATATGTGTATATGAGCATCTACAGGTCTCTTGTGATCGTCATCTGATGTGACATTATGAGAGCAGAAGGGTCTTGGACTCAGTGCTGCTTTGACCTACATTACACAACTGTCTTCATCACGGAGGATGAGGATGATGGCAATATGGGTTCCCTAGTGGGGCCCTTGAGGTGCCAGACATAACTTGAACTTAGCCAAAATGCTTTAAGTTCCTACACGGCCTTCTCCAAAACAGTGACAAGAGCATTAGATAATAAAAAATTTTCCAGGCATAGCACAATAACTTCAATATAAGTTAAAGCTTCCAATATTCCAGCTTAAGATAAGCTCTTAAAAAATATATGGAAAACATCACAACTACGAAAGCATTTACAAAGAAAATAAACTACACCAGTGTTCCAAAGGGTTTAAAAGACACGTCAAGCATGCAGTTTTGTAAATAATCCTTTTGAGGTGGGAATACTTGTCTAAATAGATACATTTCTAGTTATGTGTATACGCAGTTCCCACGAGTAGAGATTACTCCATGTAAACAGTGCTTTAGATCTTGTGATTTACAGAGAGTTACCTCACATGCTACTGTGCTATTATTGATGTATTTTGCAAAAGTTACTAGGTTACATCATCACAAAGTCTAAATTGGACAGAACTTTACATAGACAAGGTCAGGAAATGATTCTATTATATTAAGGCCTGTTCACATGAAGAACAAAAACTATTTTAGCTCCTACAAGAACGAACGCTCTGTTTATTAAAAGCACTGCAGTTATGTCGTCTGCAACTTAAATGCTTGAGGTCTTAAAAGCTGGGTGGATTCTAACTGTCAATATTCTTTTGATCGTCAAATGTTCTGAAAAGTGATTTTAACAGTATTGTTGGATTTTAGTTGTGGTGTGAACTCCACTATTCTCATAGAAATAGACAAAATTGTAATAATTGTTCTAGCTAAAACCATTATTTTGAAAAAAAGTTAAATTAAAAAAACTAATAGACTGGTCAATATTATCAACGTTGTGCCACAGAACCTGTAATGAAACCCCAGAACATCCTCCAAGTTTCACATGACAAATGAGAAAGACAGAGATTGACGTCATGAAGGGCAAAACAGATCAACAACATTCAACTGCCAGTAATCACAGAGATTAATACCTCATTTATCATGCAGAAGATGAAGCAAATCACTTTTTTGTTCATTGCCTGGATAAACAATCTGCCACAAAAGACATCAATTATCAATTGAAACTAATTGAATGAGGTTTGCTGAATAATTGAACTTAATGACACTAAGCTGCCTTAGTTTAAAACTGAAGTTATTAACTTAAGCAATTCGAAACAAAATCCTAGATTCTTGAATTTGCAATACCGACACTGGTTTTTATGTTTATTTCTATATTGTATAATGTCCTACTTAAACCCATGGATATATAGTATTCATATTACAAGATGTATGCACAATTTGTTAGGGGTTACAGACAGCGCATACCCCCAATGATACATCTTGCCCTACTCTTGCCTAAAATTTTCACCAAGTTGTCGATGTGCCTTTTGTTTAGGTGAGTTTGAAGTGTCCCATCTATCTGAGCACATGTTGTTCTACATTCTTTACGCTCTGATGCAAGTGTATATTTGCTCAGCGCTGACAGAGATATTTATGCCTGATATCTGATCGCATATTCAAGTGCCTGCATTTCTACATGTGGCTGATGACTGAAGGGGTTTCCGCATTAGTTGATTAAACTCTGATGCCATGATAAGATCAGGGACCAGAGATAAAGAGGATAGAGAAGAGTGAGACTGAGAGTGTGAACCTGTGATCAGACAGGAAGAAGGAAATGAAAACAATCAGTTCCACTCATTTGAATTTATCAATCTCAATCTAAGAGCCGTTATACCCACACATTCCTCTCTCTCTCTCGCTCTCTCTCTCTCAAGCTTGACTGTTGAGCAATGCAAAAAGCTGCCTTAATATCACTCAGGAGACACATTTGTTTTTACTTTTTCAGCCGGTGTGCACATTCAACAGCTCGCACATTAAGCCAACAATATCAACAACTGGAGGAGTAATCCAGTACTTCCTTTATATGTTTATCTAATGTAAAAAAAAAAAAACACATCCTGGGCTGCAAGAGCAATACGCAGAAAAAAATGATTCATTTCATGATGTGTGGACTATGTGCGGACTATACGTGTGGATAAAACGGTTTAAGAGTGGCATGACGTTGATAACTGAGAAAAGAGACATGATGGTGAACATAGCTGATGTCTTAGCTGTCCGAAACAAAGGAACAAGACACAGCGGAGTATTTTTAAGACCAGGGATGCATAGCGATAAATAGCTAATCCAAAAATGGGAAGAGTTCAGTTCGACAAAAGTAGGAAGTTTAACACAAAACAGGCTTTGCATGAAGATATGTGAGGGGAAAAGATTAAAGAATGCTTACAAATAGACAAGAAATTCACATTTAGGAATCTTCAAATGGGAACATTTAAAAAGAAGTGTTTCCAAGTTTAATCTATCAATTGAGGTTGGAAATTAATGGTTTAACAGTAAGAGGAGAAGCAAACAAATTCTGGTTACTATGGTTATCCATTAATTTCTATAGTCAACTAAATAAAATAAGCTACAGTTTGTCATTTTGTGTAGCTTGTCTGAACTTGGCTCTGTGTAGTAAAGCCCGCTCCATCGAAGCACTGTGCTGGAGATTTACTACTAATCACAGAAACAGCTTTACTGACAAGATATGCATGACAATCACATTCATCTATTTGCACAGCCCTATCAAATAACCAGAAGATTAACAGTGCACTAAATGATAAAACGATAAATAGCACAGTATACAAAACTATTTGCTCTACAAACCAGTGTGCTTATGGCTATAATATAACAAATACTAGTTTGCAACATAAAGCAGCATATTTTTTGTACAACTAAAATAATTGGCCAAAGAAAGAAAGCTGTGCTCAGCAAATGCCATTTCAACTCCATTCATGTAATAATACATACTATTGCTAGTACTATAACATTCAGGTGAATTCTAAACTAAAATGGGACAGATAAGAGGAACGAGAGGTTTCAAGTCAAGTCTAAAACCTACAGAAATTTGCACCAAATCATTAGCTCTCCACCTAAAACAGCTCACTTTACTAACCCCTGATCTATCTCATGTAAACACACACAGTGCTGTACTATTGATTTATTCTCAGCGCTGGCTGCAGTCTGACTGTATGACAGACAGCAATGGTGCTGACAGAAAGCTGGGAGAGGACTAGGGACACATGCCGCCCCAGGAGAGAGGCCTCTGGCTGGGCTGAAGTGGGCCAGCGAGGGGTGGGGGTATATTTCCACACACCCGCTGACTCTCATCACACACTGGGGGCTTATCAGCAGATAACACACTGACGAATACACACAGGAGTAAGCAGGCCTTTTTCCTTTCATTAGAACAAAAAAAAAAAATACATTTTACCTTTATTAAAACAACAGCAATGCCATAAAGATAAAGGAACCGATCTTTTGTTGGTCTTTTCTTTAAAAATAGTTTCTATCATTATGTATTACACAAGTAGCTTAGATTGTAGAGTGTTATATAGGGGTGTAACCAGGGCTTGAATTGAGGAGGGATGGAATCCCCCTGGTTGGGAAAAAAATGACAAAAAGCATCCCCTCAGTAAAACCACCATCACCTTTAAGATTAATAATGTGTATTATGTAAAATTATAGAATTAGTATTCATCAATGGTAAATGATCCTCTATGAAATTTACGAAGTAGATAGCGGCCATGCATTTGGCCATCAAGAACTTGGTATGTACCAGCTGCCGCACAAGCTGAAGTAAGTCTTCGTAATTTTTCTTGCAAAATGGTTCAAGCGCAACTTTTCTTTTTAAAAGTTCTTTAAAAAGAAGATGTGATTTTTTTTCCTTGATTAGAATTTAAAGACATTCCCCTGACATAATGTCATTGTGCTGTATGTGTGACAGGGACTTAGTGACGATAGGAGAGCTAACAGTATCGAGTAGCATATGTCACATCCGACTGTGCAAAAAAAAATATATATAGAGTCCAGAAGTATTCAAGTTATAATGCCCTTATAATTATATTAAAAGTTTTTGGTTTTATATTCATTGCACAAGCAATGTTTTGCACATGTGCATGAGCACAAATGTGCTAGGCTATTAATTTTATACAACAGTGCAGAGCAACAGCGTTTTTGATTTCTTGAATGAATTCGTTTTGAATTAGTCGTTTGATTTGAAATGACAATAAATGATTTACCTATTGATGGTTTTTGGTCATATTTATTTATCCACAGCCTAAACCGCCAAGGTGCCAGCTCAAAACCACTTCGCACAATATGGTTTATTATCAGTCTTGACCACGGATCTATACTAAGAACATGATATTCAATATATTATATATAGATTGAAGGGTATTGAACAACATTCTTCCATTCAATTCATGTCTCCAAAGACAAGCTTATAATACAATAAGGTCATTGATAAGGCAAATTTTCAATGAAATAAAAAAAAATGTGCGAAATTGGATACTTTTACACCAATTACAAATTTGTCTCAAAGAATTGACCCACAAACCCCCTGAATTATTTATTATTATTATTATTTTACATTCGACCACAGGGTGACCGGTATCACCTAGGCTTATTCGGACACATTTCGGGTCTTTCGGTTCGGGTACGCATGGAATGAACAAATCATAAAATTTTCAGGATATTCACACAATAATGGCCATTTTGCGCTCTTTGATGTGGCTCGACAGATGCTGTATAAAACGCCGCAGTGCTACTGGCAGCACAGCACGCGGGAGCGCGATCACCCTTCACTTTTACTAGTTTTTAACGTGAAATAACCATGAAATGAACAAATCAGCCTTACGTAATCGCTCAATCAGTGTTTTCATTGCGGAAAGACGCTAGTAAACAAAATGTCACATAGCATTTAATTTACATCAGGCAAGTCATCAGTCCACAGCTCGTTATTTGCTAGAGAAATTAAGACTAGCGAAGAGCTTTTTGCGAAATATTAGACTATACTTCATTATATTTACCTGTTAGTGATGTCTTAATTAATTAAATAATTTTTATGAACAAGACAGCCAAATAATATAATGGTTATAATTTAGAAGTTATTTAAACTGCTTTTATGGTATTTTACATGTTGCCTACAAATGTTTAATTGAGTGTTGACTATTATATATAAAATATCTAGTAATATACCGCATTCAAGTTGTGGTTCTTTTTTTAGTTGTACACTTATATTAATGTCAAAGTGTCTCCCTATAGTTTTAGAGCAGAAGTGATGAGATTTTTATCCCTAAAAAATTTTTATTTAATTGAATTTTATTTAAAGAAAACACTATTCTTCCAGTAAAGGCCGTTGTTTAATATACACATATCTATATATATACTCTATATTATATCTATATATATAAATTATGATATATACCACACATCCAGGTGCATCTATAAATAGCATGTCATGGAAAAGTTCATTGTAGTTCGTAATTCACTCACGTGGTGAACCTTGTGTATTAATAAATTCAATGCACAGAGACTGAAGTAGTTAAGTCTTTGGTTCTTTTATTTTTGATGATTTTGGCTCACATTTAACACAAACCCACAAATTCACTATCTCAACCAGTTAGAATAGGGTGACATGCCAATCAGCTAATCAACTCAAACACCCTGCAAAGGTTTCCCTGAGCCTTCAAAATGGTCCTCACTCAGTTTGGTTCACTAGGCTACACAATCATGGGGATGACTGCTGATCTGACAGTTGTCCAGAAGGCAATCATTGACACCCTTCACAATTTGTAAGCCACAAACATTCATTGCCAAGAAGCTGGCTGTTCACAGAGTGCTGTATCCAAGCATGTTAACAGAATGTTGAGTGGAAGGAAAAAGTGTGGAAAAAAAGATGCACAACTAACCGAGAGAACCACAGCCTTATAAGGATTTTCAAGCAAAATCGATTCAAGAATTTGAACTTCACAAGGAATGGACTGAGGCTAGGGTCAGCATCAGGAGCCACCACACACAGATGTGTCAAGTAATTTGGCTACAGTTGTCGTGTTCCTTTTGTTAAGCCACTCCTGAACCCCAGACAACGTCAGAGGCGTCTTACCTGGGCTACGGAGAAGAACTGGACTGTTGTCCAGTGGTCCAAAGTCCTCTTTTCAGTTGAGAGCAAGTTTTGTATTTCATTTGGTCCTAGAGTCTGGAGGAAGGGTGGGGAAGCTCATAGCCCAATTTTCTTGAAGTCCAGTGTTAAGTTTCCACAGTCTGTGATGATTTGGGGGTGCAATGTCACCTGTTGGTGTTGGTCCATTGTGTTTTCTGAAAACAAACGTCACTGCACCCGTTTACCAAGGACATTTTGGAGCACTTCATGCTTTCTTCTGTTGACCAGCTTTTTGAAGATGCTGATTATATTTTCCAGCAGGATTTGTCACCTGCCCACACTGCCAAAAGCACCAAAAAATTGTTAAATGACCATGGTGTTGGTGTGCTTGACTGCCAGCAAACTCACCAGACCTGAACCACATAGAGAATTTTTTTATGGTGGTATTGTCAAGAGGAATATGAGAAGCAAGAGACCAAAAAATGCGCTGAGGCTGAAGGCCACTGTCAAAGAAACCTGGGCTTCCACACCACCTGAGCAGTGCCACAAACTGTTCACCTCCATGCCATGCCGAATTGAGTCAGTAATTAAAGCAAAAGGAGCCCTTTCCAAGTATTGAGTACATGTACAGTAATTTAACATACTTTCCAGAAGGCCCACAATTCACTAAAAATGTTTTTTTTATTTGGTCTTATGAAGTATTCTAATTTTGTTGAGATAGTGAATTGGTGGTTTTTCTTAAATGTGAGCCAAAATCATCAATTAAAAGAACCAAAGACGTAAATTACTTCAGTCTGTGTGGATTGAATTTATTTAATACACGGGTTTTCACAATTTGAGTTGAATTACTGAGATAAATGAACTTTTCCACAACATTCTAAATTATTGAGATGCACCTGTATATAAGGATATTATATATATACACACACACAGCACATTTTTTTTCCTGAGCTGTACCGAAACCATATCCAACCGTGACATCAAAACCGAGGTCGTACTGAACCGTCATTTTTTGTGTACCGTTACCCCCCTATATGGAAAATGAACTGATTAATTATTAAACAAACTCAGAGTGTCTCTGAATGTTCACAGTATGTAACAAATACCATGACCTCTAGGGAGGGAGAGTATGCTTTATACAAGAGACCAAATCATATGGGAGCTGTTCCCATAGAGATACTGCAGCTCATCTTAACACAAACACAAAATCAACAGGTCACTACACATTCAATGTAAGAAAAGGAGAATCACAAACAGCCATTTGAGAAAATAATCCATATGGACTGAGAGAGTCTGTAGTGACTAGTAGTGATTGGATGGATTGTTGAGTCTGTGACAAGCAGAGTGGCCTAATTAAGATAAACCATAATGACCTCACACAATGAAAGAAATCACAATCAGTCCATAAGCTTAATCAACTGGCAAACCCAGTAACCCACAGAACTGTTAGAAATGTAAGACTGCTAAAAAGCAAGCAATATATTTAGGCTCAGTCAAATTCATCTTCCTTAATCCGAATGGAAATCATTTAGACTCTCTGGCATCCTCTCGTTCAGGAAATGTGCAACCAAAGTAAATGTCTGATTATTCAGCATTGGAGTGTGGTGAGTAAATATAGAATTATCTCTAAAGTTGAATTCCATATTTTTAGCAACAGTTTTTAACATAAGAGCACGTGTAGCCAGTTTTAATTTAAATGTGACGCCTCTGGTGTCACCCACTTCCAGTTCTGTAGCTGTACAAAAGTACTACTGCAAACTGATTTTGCTGATAAATGTTGTCATGTTAATTAAATACACTACTAGCATAACCATGAACATGTTTTTGTAGCACACTTAGTTAACATTTACTGCACTTTTTATTCTTTAGTTATTTACCCATTCAAGTTAATGAATCTCGCACATTCACATGAAAATAGCTCACTTCTGCATAAAACAATATGGGTGAAAGAAATAATCATACAATTTAAATTAAATTGAAATACCAGTCTGTCATATCAGATACTCCATGCACACATACTCCATGGGGAAGTCGTGGCCTAATGGTTAGAGAGTCGGACTCATAACCCAAAGGTTGTGGGTTCGAGTCTCGTACCGGCAGGGATTGTAGGTGGGGGGAGTGAATGTACAGCGCTCTCTCCCACCTTCAATACCACGACTGAGGTGCCCTTGAGCAAGGCACCGAACCCCCAACTGCTCCCTGCAGCATAAATGGCTGCCCACTGCTCCGGTTGTGTGTTCACGGTTTGTGTGTGTTCACTGCTGTGTGTGTGCACTTTGGATGGGTAAATGCAGAGCACTAATTCCGAGTATGGGTCACAATACTTGGCCACATGTCACGTCACTTCAGTTTAAACAGTTTTTTTATATCATAATTATTTAATATGCAAATATAAGTAAAACTCTCTTCAAAGATAGGCCTGTCTAGACATAACTAATAATCCTCTGATAAATCTCCACACGCTTACGTTACAGATTTATAGTTATAACATTAATCAAATCAATCCACCTTTTTCTTGTCGTAAAAATGGGCGTGGCCATTTGTAAATTCTATGGGTCTGGCTTCCGGTCTCATCGGCGTCCACTCCATCCTGCTATTTTTAGCTGAACAAAACAGTTAATTTTGCTGCTTGATATTGAAAATCGGTGTCTTACCATATTATTTTAATGTATTATCTTAATTATGAACACACAGGTTTGTAGTGCAAACAGTTTTATCGTTTACTGCACGTTGTTATTCTCCTCGTTATTTACCTACAGCGGCTAACGAACTGGAAGTCTCACCCATAGGCTTACTTCCGCGTTGAAGAAAAAGGTGGATAGGACAATAGGAAAGAAAACTGTTCATAAAACCATTTTTCTGTGTTCTTTAACATTATACACTTTAAACACTTTTGTGTGTTTAAACATCTTAAACAGCTGGTTTCATGTTTCCGTAGCATATTTATTTCAAAGCTGTTAGAGATGTTAGAAAAGATTTCCTGAGCTGAATAAATAATATTACAATAAAAACAAATCAATAGTGACCATTAACCAACATCAGAGAACCATGAACATGCAGATGTGTTTGGTAAATATTAAAATACTGATTTCAAATCTCACTAGAAAATTCAAGTAAGGTTAGTTACTTGAATTTTAGGTTAGAGTCAAATTTTAGGTTAGAGTTGCTGACAAAAAAGTTTTGTGTTAAATTTACAGGCTTCAAAAATCAGAACTGATGTATGATATGAGATAGCTATATTACAAAATATCATGAGACCTCGAATCAAATACAGTGTACAAAGGTGTGCTTTAGTCTTTATAAATCTGGCTATGTGGTCATTCTTTCTAAGGATAGAACATTTTGTTTCGGAAAAGAGAGAAAAGACAGAAGTGACAAGAGAAACACCAACAGGGCAACACCTGCTAGCTTCTCTCTCTTTCTCTCGTCTGTCGTTTCTGGTGCGGAATAAAGCAGGCAAGCGTTCATCATATTCCCTAGATTAGAGCACTTTAGGATATTCAGCCTGGGCGCCTGTAAGTGTGTGCGCATGTGTATTTTATTCATACTTGATTGAAAGTCCAATTCACTATAAGTCACCCACAATTCCACTAATCCACCAAGAACTTCCAAAACAGGGCACTTCCATTAACAAGAGTTTTTAGTAACCGCAAATATGGCCGACAAACACTGAAAAGAAACATCCACTTCTGCATAATCCAGCCTTTACATGAAGCTAGAAATCAAAGAGGGAAATAGGAAACCGTCACTGTGCTCCGCTGCTCTAGTTTCTGTAATTACAGGTTTCTAGCAGTAATTAACACAAAACCCTTTAGACTAATGAAAGTGTTTCGGTATCATTAAAAGACTGAAGGGTATATATTGCTGTGACTACACCCATTGACCTAATACATGGCTGGTGCTGTCACAGGAACAGTCCAGGCCCTGCAGATGCGTTTGCGTTGTAGAGATTGGTCTGAACGTTTAAGAAGGGATGAGAACTGATAGATTTTTTTACTTCTTCATTTAGAGGTCCAATGGCAAGCTGAAGGCAGTTTTACATGCCCCCTGCAGCTCTCTAAACACATTTGTCACATGTACAATCACAAACTCAACACACATCAGGTAACAAGAATTTGTACTGCTCTTTTAAATCATGGCATGCTAAAGATATCAACATTTTCCAAAAAAATCTTTTGATCAACTATTCAACTGCACAAAATGGTTGTGTAGTCAACCATTGTGACCCATGGGTAATATGAAAGTATTGTTCACTATATCACTATAAGGCTCTTTTGGCTTCAATGTACAGTAACTTTCAAAAGAGAAACAGAATTACTTAACTGGATTATAAAGACGCTAAAGAGCCAGACAGTCTGTCTGTTTGCACAAGTTATCTTAGTTCACTTTGCTGAATCCTCTGCTCTTGAATTAGGCTGTGTACAAAAGGCAAAGCTATTTCCAGCCAGATCAGAGCCCTTTTACAAAACAATCACTGAGTGACCAACGGAAAAGGCAAGAACTGAAGACATCCTTTTGCGCATGTTGAGATCAATAAGTCTCTCTAGGTCCATAACTGAGGACCATTTAAAATGGTTTGTGGTTCACTTATAGAGAAAAGAACATAATAAATGTAGATCATTTATAATGATATTTATTGAGATCATTTGAAAGGTTGCTAACTCTTAAGTTACAGTGAGGATAGTAAGGCATAAGCATTAGTGTGTATACTCACCTCTCCCTCTCTGTAATTAGTGGGTATGTAAATATACAGTTATGTAAATGGTAGAATGTCGAATTAGATGTTGAGCAAATTAAGACAATGGCTGCATCCAAATTCACACTTTCACCAAGAACAAATAATATACTACACTGCTGATGGGAAAGTCCACACTTTTAAGAATCTAGTAAGTGCACCAATATTGTGCTACTACTACATTATAAAATAACATCTTTATACATCTATATCTGCTTGATGGCTTCTAGCTAAATGTTTTCATTCCATTAATTTTTTGACCACTTTAAATTTAATTAATTAACTAACAACTCAGTTTCTTGACCCTTACAACCAAATTTCTAAACGAAAAACGAACTACTCTACTCTTTAGGATGTCCATAATGGTAACACAGGGCATGATAGATTATGAGGGTGCATCTAATATTATAATGTATTTCAGCAGTAATTAAAAGTAAAATTAATCAAAATTGAAGTTAAAACAAAAGTTAATCAAGTTAATTAAAAAAAAACAACAAAGCAAACGTTTCCACGTCAAACAGATAATCTTTAACTCTGAAAAAGGGTTTGGCCCTATTCATGATATTCACAAATACCGTCGGTTTTTTTATAATAATTTGCTAATCAGCTGAATGATTCAGATTTTTTAACATAAATTCCTGAAAACATGTGTTTTACTTAAGGAGGTACTGACCTCGAAATGCACAACGTCAGTACACACTGGAATTCTTTTAGACACATGCAGAGAAAATACTCTTGTGTTGTCTAGGGCATTGTAAATGTGCACTGCCATTCCAAAAAGTTTGTAGTCGATATGATTTTTTTAAAAAGTGTTTTTAATGTATCTCTTATGCTCACCAGGTTGCATTTATTTTATCATAAATACAACAAATTAGTAATATTGTAAAGTATTATTATAGATTAAAATAACTATTTACTGTCACTGAATAAGTATCGCTGAACAAAAAAAAATAATAATAAATACCGACCCCAAACTTTTGTAGATTAAGTGTGCATTTTGTTTTTGCTAATTTCTAACAGACATGCAAAGCTGTTTATTTAAATATGTATTCTCTGACGTCAACATTATGACATGCCTACTTTTTCTTTTCTCCTACCACAAACAACACTACATGCATGCAAAACTGTAACGCAAACACACACCGCTCACACTGGTAACAAGAGGCGGGTGGGTCCGCAGCCCTAGCAGGTTAGGAACTGAATATTCAAATAAGGTCTGAGAGCGAAGTGGTAAGAAGGAGATAAGAACCTCAACATCAAGCTACTCTCGACCAATAACAAGTGCTCACATCCGACACAATGCATCACTGCACACACCCCACACACACCCCCACACACACACATCAGATGGACTACACTAAAGCTGAGGTCCGCGACTGTTGTGACCTTTACTGCCTTCTTAAAACATCACAGAGTCACAACATACACACACACTTCCTGTAGTTTCGCCTGTCACTGGTATTTCCTTTGGTCATGACTCACGGTTCAGCAGTCTCCATTATGTGGCATCAACCCGATGATCCCAGAAACTGCAATTATGCCTCTCCTTCTCCTCCTAAGCCTGTCAGAAGATCCTTCATCCTCTTTTTCTTTTGCCCATTTGCCTTTCTCCTTCTTGTATGGAGAAATTTGCTGATTCATGTGAATGAACTAGTGGCAAACGTGAGTTGTGGACAAACCCTGTTACTTCAGCAAGGTGAGTGTTTAAATATACACACTTGACACTTGTCATTTAAACCTAAAGTCCAAATAAGACACTTATTTTGCATTAACAGCATGTGTTAAAAAGTGCAGTTGTATGTAGCAAAGTGTAACACACTGTGTGAGTGTTAATGAGAGGAAGGAGGGGGGAAAAAACACCATCTTTGTGCTTCTGGCCAAAGGCACAGCTGTCCCTCTCTATACCTCCCTCCCTCCAACTCTTTCACAGACCGTCTGTTAGTCTCCATCAATGATTGTCTGTTTACTTTTCCCTTGATTTTTGCATCCTCATTTCGTAAACTTCATTTAACACTGCCATCAGTTCTCAATTTCTAAATGACTTAACATTAACCAAGGATGTCTCAGTTTAACGCAGTGACTCAGTCAATCATGCCCAGAAAGCACAGTCATGCTTCACCCTCCCAGTCTGTATTTTTGTTTTCTCCTCCCTTTTATTATCCACAGCAATTTTCCTTAACACCAAGCCACATCTGTAACATTGTTACTGAAGCGTTTCTGTCTAGTCTTTTAAAATACACTCCATATCCAGGGAAACCAAACACTTGCTGTGCGGAAAGTGAGATTATAATGACTTGATTGCTTCGCCCTATGGCAGTAGCCTATGCCACGCCGGCTCCTTCCACGCCAAAACTGCAAAACTGGTATCTTGCTTCTGACAATTTAAGTAGTTTTAAAAGAAAAGGATTAAGACTCTCAAGGGACTACTACGTCATGCATTATTGTTTACTAAAAAGCTATGGCAAAGCAGATTTAACATGCTGACATGGGTTTGGATAATGTGAGGAAGCAAGCGGGTATACGTTTGTTTCTGGCTGTGTGGTTTATAGATCAATTTCAGTGTTTGCAAACAGTGATGACGTTTTTGTGGGCGGAGCTATCTGGTGGCAAAATACCGTTTTAAACGAGCAGATTCTCTTCAGCCATGGAATCAATATGAAAAATTTAATGAGTTTATTTCAAATTTCTGACTTTTTTTCTTGCAATTCAGAGTTTACATCTCACAATTCTGGTGAGAAATATCAACTCGTCATTCTTTTTTTTAGTTTATGATCCCATACAGTACTTCTGGCTTTTTGTCCCTCAGAATTGACAAACTCGCAATTGTTGACTTGAATAAAGTTATAAAGTCCGAACTAGGATATATAAACTTGCATTAGCAAGAAAAAAAGTCAGAATTGTGAGATAAAATAGGTAAATGTTATGTAAAATGTTATAGGTTTAAATAGTATTTCATGCATGTATTTCAACTGTAGGGCTAATACTATATTTTCCCATATATGACTATTATATAGACCTATTGTTTAAATCAAATTTATGCTTTAAAAGTAGGGTAATCATAGCAGGTTTCATCCATAGTCTGTCCGTTTAAACGTCTGAGTTTAGCTTCAAATGGTGTCTTTGACAACAGTGTTATATAAAATTATTTGCATTCCGATTCTGACATCCAAAGGCACAATACGTTTTTTATCTTATTCCATGGATTTTACCCGTTTCCCTCCACTTGTTCTCAGTGTTTTTCTGCCACCACTATGCGCGCGCAGCTGCAAGTGACGTAACTGTGACGTCTACTCCAAATTGGTCTATAGACTGGGGGAGGGTACGAGAGACATGAGGACTATACCAAACCACTTATACCTATACTGTTCATCTTTTTTTTTTTTTCGAAGTGCTACAAGAGACAGGAGTAGCCTAAGCCTTCGTCACAGTTCTACAATTTCCCTGCCGAGACGGTGTATGGTCCTTCTCACATTTTCCAGACTTTAGACGCTTTTTCATTTAAATTACGCGCCATATAAAATATTTAAAGGGGTCATATGATGTTGCTAAAAAGAAAATTATTTTGTGTATTTGGTGTATGAAATGTGTTATGCGGTTAAGTTAAAAAAAAAAAAACATATTTTCCACATACTGTACATTATTGTTTTTCTCCTCTATTCCCCTCCTTTCTGAAACGCGTCGATTTATACAAAGCTCATCGTTCTGAAAAGCAAGGTGTGCTCTGATTGGCCAGCTATCCCGTGCATTGTGATTGGCCCGAATACCTCAAGCATGTGACGGAAATTTTATGCCCCTTACCATACTGTGATGCCCGGCCGGAGCGACGAGACAAAAACATGAAAACCCATTATAAACGAGGCATTTGTTGCATCCAGTGGGGACATAATTATGGATTATAATGACTTATACTGTCTTTTTACACGTTGCGTTGCATCGCGGTGCGTAAACATAAAACCATGTCTGCAATTGTGATCAGAGAAACGACAAACAACAAATGCTACTCTACACTGCCCAAAACACGCGTTTGCCGCGTCAGTGGCCAAATTCCTTAAATAGAAAAAAACGTACTTACAGTCTGTGAGTGTTGCACAAAACCCGTAGCATCGGTAACAAGTCGGTACTAAAAAATGAAAACGTTACGGTACCAGGTATTTTTAAGTACCGGTGGTACCAGTACCCGGTCAACCCCGTCTTGATGCGCTAACCGAAAGGTGCGCAGATGCGCTCTCTTCATAAAAGCACTGAACGGGTGCCATCAAACAAGAAACACCAACTAACAAAAACACTTTAAAAAGACACCCAGATAAATGAAAGATTCAAGCAGGTGAAGTTTCTTTACATTTTTTGTATTTGTGTTGTCCCATACTTGTTTAGTTGTGGGCGGACCGCCACAATATAAAACTCACCGCCACAATAGATTTTCCAAAAGGCTTTGACTTCGTTGAATAAGCATGAGCACTGCACGTGTCAAAGTCGAAACCCTGTGCGGGTGTTTTTATATCACTGTATTTTTGAAGGAAACCGACTGTCTTCAGAAAATGATGGATGTCATTTTCATTTCATCTTGCCTGTATTGCCTGAGGCATTTTGTGTACAGCTTTAGCGGGGAATCTGATCTCTCGAGCTCTACAAGCGCCTCCTGCTGGCAGAGAATGAATTTGCATAGATATTCCGCCACAAATAGAGTGCACTTTCTGGGGGACAACACTGCCCTATTCAATATTTAATTGGTGAATGCGATTGACTGAAGTGTTTATAGAGTATTAATCGTTAGCAAACCTAACGCTAATATAAGGAGCCATATAGAATGAAGTTTCTTTATTACTGTTTAATGCCTCCTCTAACTTTTATTATGTTAAAAAAACAGAGGACAGATGAGATTTACTATTTTTACACACCAAGGCTTTTAAATAATTGTGAATCTACAATATGCCATGTTTTTGGCATACAATCAGAATTTTTTTTTTTTTTTTTTTAGCTGACTTTGTTATTCTTGGCTGAATAACTCTAGCTTTTCAAAAGCCCTTTAAAATTAAATGTGTACACATTTTGGATTAAATTAAAGCAGTCACATTTTTTAATTAGCATGGTTTTGTGTTTTGCTTTGGTACCGAAATTGGTACCGAGAACCGTGGATTTTCACTGATATTGGTACCGAATACTGAAATTTTAGTACCGTGACAACACTGTTACAGTCTGTGAGTCAGAACAGCCGGCATTGTAGTCTACTCTCCCAGGATCAGTAAACAGTCCATAAAATGTGTTGCACACATCTGGATATTTGGGTTAACTGTTCTGGAACAGTGTTTGTAAATACAACTTAACCACTGATTTCTAGTCCGGTCCTCTTTGGAAGGCCAAACTAGTAAGTTTCGCTTCACAACTAAACACACCGCGTCTAGAGTGAGCAGAGGCCGGAGGCCTAGAGTGAGCGGAGGTGCGGCCTATATTTAAGCGGCAGGCCGACTTTGAGTGAACGGTGATGGGCGGCTGAGTGAGAGGGCCAGTGGCTAGAGTTGTGCGGAGGGCGGGCGTGCTTGATAAACGCGTGCCGTGGTATACGACGAAGGAGCGGCCAGCGGTCTTGCGCACAACATGTGGACGACCCCGTCGGACTCCGCTACCATACACGGTGAAGCCGATCCGGCGATCCCAGCATGTGAAGTTGATTTATTTTCCTCAACGACCAGCACGGATCACTCAGAGCATGACTAAGCGATATGTCCTCTTTTGGAAGGCCAAACAGTAGTTTCGCGTTCACAACGAAACACACAGCGCCTTCATGACATGGTGGTGGCGGCAGCGGCAACAACAATACAGGAGACTAAAACGTTACGCCTTCTTTCTTTTGCGTGAAACGTTGGCGGCGTTAGGCAAATCTGCCCACATCGGGACTAACATTGGGGGCGTGTTAGAACACGAGTGGTTGACTCTTACTTTTATAAAGAATACGCTTTGGATTTGAGTCTTTGCAACTTTACAGATCTTCTTTATGCACCAAGAGCTTGTAACACTCCAAGAAATAATAAGAAGGATAAATTGAAAGAATACGCATCATATGACCCCTTTAACTATTACACGAGTTCCATCGCCTCACCGATCTTTTTCGATCACGGCGTACGTGTTTGTGACGTCACCGCTAGTTACGGGATAACGCGCACTCGCGCAGGTAGATAAGAAGTCGAAATACAGTTAACGTAGTAACTAATGCGCTCTCCCTTTAGCGCTTAAAGTCTCTGGAAATAGAATGTGGGTCAACTGCAGATTGACGCTTAAACACGCTTACATTCTGCCCATTGGCTCGTAATATGTTACAGTGGCTGCGCAAGATAACTTAAGCACTGCTGCAATTACAAAGCGCACTTATCTATGATATACAATGGGTTCTTGACCTGCTGGTGACTTTATCACGGCTTTTGTTTATTATTACCCCAATATAGCCTACTGTTTAAACGATTCATAGTCTCGTCTAGCTTACTTTTAGAAGGTTTCACAAACGAGTCTTACCTCACAGTCGTAGAGATCCGTTAGCTGGTCAATAATCCACTCTTCCAAATTAAGTCTCTTTCTCAGTTCTTTCCGGTCGTATTTTACTGTGACCCGTCCTTGCTTGCGGACCGGGGTCTCGGCTTCTTCGGTTGAACCGGGGGGCGTCTGGAAGTAAACGCGAGCTTGCTGGCTCGATTCTGGACTTGTTAACGCCGCCATAGTCCGCTAATATTCTGTGAATAACCGGCTGATACAGTAGATCAGGTTTTCTTCCCCGTGTTTGCTGAGCAGTGTGATTTAAAAGGCCACTAACAGAGCTATTATTTATTCCTTCACGCAGAACTCAATGGCATTTGGCAACTTCTTAATAATATTTCTAAAGTCATATAAAGTTACCTCTATATTTGGATGTTTTTTCCGCTTGGTCTTGTCACAATATATCAAGTCGCTAAGCACTTACAGGACTGCAAACCGCGTGTCTCCCTTTGCTTTAGAAAGT